>OX465396.1:15867131-16467131 GCA_950005105.1 Lycophotia porphyrea | reverse complement strand
TTTTTTCTGTAATTTTTTGAAGTCATTACACCATAGAATCTTCACAGATTGCTCAATAAACCCGTTCGCGGCCATTGCATCTACACAACAACTGTTAAGCACACATGGCATGAGTGATGACTGTTTGCCGACCACGCGCGGGGTAGCAGATTGCTACATTTTCTGTTGTCGTTTCATTAAAAACAATCATGTGATCATTGTTATGTAGTCTTGTAATACCAGGAAGAGATAATTATGAAGATAAATAAAATCGTAGAAGTGCTGGAAACGTGTGACGTTGTCGGCAATGGCGGTCAATCTCACCGGAGATTAGCAGGATACGCAAGAGATACTATAGACTACACCTGTGACAGTACACAAGTGTGAACGCTAATAGATACCTAACCTACATAGTGTTGCCAAAATCGGTCTTGGTCTTGCGAAAATGCAAGAACAAGACCAAGACTGCAAGACCAAGACCGTTTTTTTTTCTTTAGTAGTTCCCGCCAGTCTGTAATTACTTTCTTTTGCAAATATAAAAGCGCACACAACGCACGTAATGTAAAAATTTAGCGAGTTTAAAGCCAAAAATCGGTCTTGGTCTTGTAGTTTTGGTCATGTTCTTACATTTTCTCAAGACCAAGACCGATTTTGGGCAACACTGGTTTACTGTTGCACTTTTTGTTCTTTTACTTTACATAGTACGATGGAACAGCAATCCGACACGCCTGAGTCAGGACCGTAGGAACAACGACTTGCTGTCCAAACTCAGGACTGCTACAGAGAAATTCGTAATGGACAATCCCAACATCCCTTGCCCGACCCGGGAACCCTTAATCGGTTGGCGGGCTTGGCACTAAAAGACATACAAAGCAGTTTCCGCTTTTAAATGTATTAGGGGTCAGTTTCTGGGCTGCGGGACTGTTCGAAAGAGATACCGCGGCCCTAGAACACAAAGGGCAAGGAAGGAACATGGATGGGTTTTAGTCAGTACAAGTCTGACACTCCTTTCCGCTTGGCCCAAAGCGGGAGAAGTCATTTGAAGATTTCCCACCCGAAAAAGAAAAAAAGGGGTCAGTCTGTTATCTGTCCCCAAAATGCTCCTCAAATTCTGAAAAAACCGTTCGTCAGTTATTTATACATTTTTCAAATAACAAACGAAATCGTACGCTTCCCCGACGCTAGTTATCAGTTATCAAAAATATTAATGCAGATATATATATTAAGTGGCATTACTTAAAGATCATAAAACAGGGCCAGCTCCCCGGCTTCCTCGCAAGACGCCAACCAAGATAACTAAATAGATACCACAAATGATAACTAATATTATAAGTAAATAGCTGATGTCGGTACTTCACAACCACCTGATCACGAAGGATGGGCGTGAGTGCTCAATTAAATTATAATTGAAACTTATACAAGGATTCATGGCGATACGCGCATAATTTTACACAATTATAGTCTGAATGATGCCCAGTTAAGTACTATTCTAAGGGCGAATCTCGCAACAAGTATGATCTGACCAAGACAATACCTGAACCTTAATAGAGACTGACCTCTGAGATATTTTCGGTTTTACTCTAAAAACTAGGAAACTGCCTCTGGTTTGTTAAAAAAATCACGTGTAAAAGTATTTTTAATAACCATAAATAAATGAAGATCATTTCATTTCACTTCTTAACCAAGTTTAAGAGCTGTCATTGTCGTCATTGTTAGGTAGTACGGAATATTAACAATTGACAGCTCGCTTGAACGTGGTTTAGATAAGCTGATTTCGATCAGTTTCAATGGTCAATGCTAAAAGTATTGGACATCACGTTAGCGCTGTCATTTTGAAACAATGACCAGAAATATAATGATGTACTTATTAAACCCATTTAGGTCAAAATGTATTTAAATTAACTGATCTGATTGCAGGTGCAAGTGGGCCTAAATTACTTTAATTGGGAATTGTATTTAAAGCGGCTTAAAACCACCTATGGCGTGTGAAGAGTTAATTTCGAATTTATTTATGTAAATGGAATTTGTTAGTGGAAAAAGTAGGCACAGCCGATTTGTGATTTGATTTGTATAATCCGGTTCATGAAAATAAGCTTGCCCATGACTTAGAGAGAATTATGTATGACAGCTTGGATGCTATACATTTATGCCTATCCCCGATTTGAATTTATGTTAAATCCATAATTTTGACATGAAAAGTAAAGCTTCGTTAATTGCTAATTGCTGTGAATATTGTAATTTAGCGGGATAGCTTAGTTCCTAATTTAATCCTTGCTCCTTCAATTAACGTCTATTAATCCATTTAATTGGCCTAGATCAAAGTTAATCATTGTTCCGAGAACTTAACATTCTGAACCGCTTGGATCGGAATGACAAATATATTTTTTATGGACAACTCATCATCATCATCATCATCAGCCGATAATGTTCCCACTGCTGGGACACAGGCCTCCTCTCTATGAGAGGGACAACTCATACGGGCTGCGGGCTGTTCGAAAGAGATACCGCGGCCCTGGAACACAAAGGGCAAGGAAGGAACATGGATGGGTTTTAGTCAGTACAAGTCTGACACTCCCTTCCGCTCTGCCCAGAGCGGGAGAAGTCATTTGATGATTTCCCATCCGTAAAAAAAAAAAAAGGGACAACTCATACGTAACCAAAATATATGACAAAATATGTTTTCTGAAAAAAGTGGCAATTAAGGGTTGTTAAGAAAGATTCAGAGTATCTCTTTTATGTAGATTGGGATTTTCCCATACCGTAACAGTTTAAAAATAACATATATATACTTAATACATTTGGTCATTATCAGCGTATATCGTCATGTTTTATTCAGTGTCGTTTCATTAACAATTTTAAACAATAAGTTAACTTAACGTCAAACTCTTTTACTACATTGTAATTTTATTTAACGTTTAGAAATAAAATACTGAATAGAAATAGTTTTATTCAATGTAAAATATTATTTTTTAAACCTAGCGTGAAAAAGAAATATTTTTCAACGGTTTTTTCGTAAAAAAAATGTGATGAAATCTTACCCAGCAAAAGTAGGACAATGGTCCAAACAAATTGTCTCCGAAACATCTTGATCACAATAATCAAAGCACTATTCACCAATCATCCATTCTTATGTTTTCTAAACATTGTCTTTAATTTAAAATAATCAGTCTTTTTAATCTCCTATAATACATCTACATCTTATTTAAAATGCAACAATCTTATTAAAACACTATTTAATCATATCTTCCACTAACTAATTACAAACACACTTATAAACTTTCCAATATTAGTTCAGGCCACTTATATTTTAACTAAACATTTATCATCAATTTTCTTTTATCGTAAATTACAGGAGGATTGGCGCGAAAAACGCACGCGCTCTCTACGCCTTCCGAGTTTCAACTGATGGCTTGGAAAATCTCGACGTACAAGAGTTTTCGGGCATAGTCAATGACCGATTTTTTTTCTGTCAACGGACTTAATGGTGATGCGATGTGTCAACAGAAACAAGAAAAGGACTCTTTATACGTTAACTTATCTTGCAAGACAAAAGAGATTTAAATGATTTTTTTCGAAATTGATAAGTCATGTTTTTTGTTCTGATAGAGATACCTACTTGTTATTGGCAGAAAATGAACGTCATACTATTCAGCATTTTTATTTTATCTGGTTTAATCTTTTCCATTTTCAGCATTTTTTAACCGATCACTGGGAAGATCGCAGCCTAAAAATTATTAACGCCTCTATCTCAAACTTTTTCTAACTGTACCTACTTTACTAAAAGACTAGCACATCACCCGTGGATGACTCGATGTTTGGATTATCAAGTAATATTAATAACTATTTGGTAAAACTCTGTAGTTAATAATAATTAATTCTATGATAATTAATTGCACATGGTCTTTTTTAGCTGTCATATAAATTGTCTTATCTGTTTTTAATATAAAAAAATATATATTTTAGGTTTATTTTAGACAATTCAAAATACGTTACTACACAATCGATCGAACACATTCGGTGTCGATGCTACACAATCTTAAATTAATTAATTAGATTATTAAAGTTGGAGGCTAGATTTAATGATGATGAGTAAGCATTCAATGTCAAGGTAACCAAGTAGGTATGGATAAAAAAAGGCTGCCCTTCAAAAATATAGGTAAGTTTCAGGCTGATTCAATCCAAAAAAATAATGGAAAAGCCATTACACCTAAACGAAAAAACAATTAAGAACAAAACCTAATGTTATCCCATATTTTTTTGGATTCTATGGCCAGTTGCTTTCGATACGTAAGAAGGTGGTACCTATAAGGTTTTTAACATTAATATTGAAAAGGCGTTAGATCAAAAATAACCACAATTTCATAGTAACAAATAAAACTGTAGAATGTGCAGTTAAAATATACCTACGCTGAAGAAGTGTATAGAACACTATACTCTAGCCGTAAATCATAATTGAAGTGCGTTACATACAAACAGAGAGTTTTGGCGTCTCTCCAAACTGCCCATGTGGATTTATCTTGTATTTTTATCGATTTTATGTCGAGCATCTCCATGGAGGAAGTAAGAAACTGTTACATTATAGGTCAAAGTACATTTTATAATTTAAAATATGCGGTATAATACTCACGTGGATGACTAGGTTTTTAAAAAAGCCTGTCTTGTAAGACGTCTGTGTTGTTTAATTATAAAACATACGAGAACAGGCCAGGGTTTCCTGTGTGTTTCTATAACGTATAAATTAATACTTAACTTTATATTTTGTAATTTACATATAGTAGGTAAATAGTAATTTGGTACAATAAGGCTTTCGGAAACAAAATATTTTTTTTTTTTAGAAATTATTTTTGATGTTACAACCTTTTTGGTCATGTATTTTATTTTAAAGCCCACTGGTCATTTTTATTAAAACAAAGATTAAGCCCCATTAATGGTTTCTTTTTAATTTTTTTTTTCATTTGCACTTTATGGCATTTTATGAAATTAATTCATTATATACCAGTACGTCAATCTTTTATGTCATGTTATAGCAACCTCCTTAATTATGATAATACTGATAGATCATAGATACAATGCTGCATAGTTATTTTGGCGCTTGAGCGACTATGTGAAAAAAACAAGATGACGCCGCGCCGTTACGAACTATTCACATTTTGATAACAACAATAGGAGATTCTCTCAATTTCAATATTTCCAATGGAAATCCCGAAACCGACAATATTGGCCAAGTTATGTTATATAGAACCATGCTGATATATTATTTTGAATGTTATAATTAATGAATGAATAATTTATACTTAATCATAATCACACCCGCATTTTCAAAATCTGCAGTTGATTCAACTAGTTTCTAGAGAATGGATGCAACTAATTATCTAAGTATATCTACTTAAAGACACTTCCGGAGGCGGCACGCGTCTTGTTTATCTAACGTTAAATATACAAACGTGTGAATTATAGCGTAGGTACCTATGTAATACATAAGCTCTGCAACGATAACGTAAACATACTATGTATACGTTATCGTTACAAAGCTTATTTCTGGTAAACTTCAGCTTCATTCTTTTACATGAAAGCTTTTAAGAAAGTAATAAATTGTTCATCAAAGCCCAAAGAAATGATTGAGAATTGACAGGCTTCGTAAAAAAAAAAAAAAACCAGATTTTCAGTTTAATAATGTGAAAGATTTCACAGACGATTCCTGATTTATCACTTTTATATGGTTTTGTATAGGCTGATGAATAAAGATTACCCTCCTCAGTCGGTAAAAACGTCCACAGACCACAGGCCTCTCCAATGCTTCGCCATATCGGTCGGTTGTGCGCTTCGCACATTCAACGTAAATCAATTTGAATTAACGTACGGTTTTAGGTTTTACCAAAACATACTATGGCAGAAATAATTAAGAGGAAATGAGGTAGATATTTAAAGAAACTGTTGTTTTCGGTCTGCGAGCGCGATTTCTAAATTGGTGCAATAAGGACAACTACAGATCCGACAAGTAAAAAGTCATAATTCGGTTTGGCTCTCGACTATTTCCTCCTCCAATATTCGACCAATATAAAAGATATTTCATAAACTGAATAACAAGGATATATACTGTTAAACTGTTTGTACACTAGGCCTCTGTTGACAGCGGTCCAAATAGGCAATTTAGAGCATTTTGTAAAGGTTCTAGTGCTTATACAGATTATGTACAATAAAAAAGGAAAACATAGGGTCACAGAAGAGGTTGATATCTATTTCACTGTAAAAAATCATAGCTTTAAAGTCATAAACCAGAAAGAAAACAGGCGAGAGCATTTGTATGGAGAAAAGACCACCCGCATTCCGAAGGAATTGTGGGAAGTCTTTAACCAGCAGTGGGACAGTAAGGCTATTAAAAACAGCGAATCGCGAACGAATCACCTGCTCTTCAAAGCTTATTTACGAAGATTCCTGTGGGCCACTAAAAATAATTATTTTTAAATGTTTTACGACAGTTTTTACTACATTTTTCTCTGATTCCCTAAGCGATATGAGGTCATGAGGTAGATATGAGGTAAGCGATGTGATGTGCTGGCGCTCTGCCCGTCCCATTCATAGATAAGCTGTGTAAATCTTTGTTTTTGGTTGGGCCACTTGAATGGGTTATTTTTGCAACCCCTCACACACATCAGTACCCAACGACGTTTGAAATATGATTGCATTGATGAAGGCCATGTATTGAAACTGGTAAAGTAGGCCGCATGGCAGTTTTGTAAACCATTGTTAGCTGGACTCGCATTTTGTTGAAAATCTGTACCTACTCGGTAGGTACTACGCTAGTAGGTCAGCTCATTTGATTGTCAAAGTATTAACGTGTGGTCGACTGTGCCGGTCATTTAATAGTAGTTTGTTGAAACTGGTACTTAAGAGGAA
Organism: Lycophotia porphyrea; assembly: GCA_950005105.1. Classification (NCBI taxonomy): domain Eukaryota; kingdom Metazoa; phylum Arthropoda; class Insecta; order Lepidoptera; family Noctuidae; genus Lycophotia; species Lycophotia porphyrea. The sequence goes on along the minus strand of OX465396.1, from coordinate 16,460,255 downwards.
TTTATTCTAATTATCTGCTTAATAAAATAATGAAATAAAAAAAATAAACTGTGTTTCATTGTAAGCAAAACACCCATATATTATTTAAAAAAAAAATAAACAATAAAATTAATAAAAAATATTTTTATTCTTAGTTTAATATACTTAACAAAAGTTATGAGCCTATTATTGCCCCACAGCTGGGCAAAGGCCTCTTCGCATACACAGAAAACTAACCCAACAAGATATATTTTTTATTGATAAGAAATTTAAAGCGAATGGCCGAATAATCTCCAGCAATCACAATTCATTAAATCGATTAACAACCAATTTTTATTGCAAGTTTTTTTCATTTAGATTCATTACTATAATATAGCATTTTATTTTACTATGTCCAATTACCACTGAACTAGCAGGGTGTCCCTGTTTCGCATGTTTTCAATGTAGTACTTGGATGGCGAAATGTCCAAACATTTCTGTGCTAAATCAGAAATTGAATTGTTTTTCTACACTAATAACGACATAAATATTGTAAGTTTGGATTTGGGGAGAATTCTTCGGAATCTACTGAGCCAGTTCTGAAAATTCGTTCACTATCTACATTATCCCCGAGTGTCATGCCATATTTAAAGCTTTCCCATGGAATAATTTCCAATAACGCGAGCGAAGCCGTGGGCAAATGCTAGTTAGGAATAAATTCTCTCGATTATGATCATCTGCCTAGCCTATTCCCAACTACATTGAGGTCGGCTTCCAGTCTAGCCGGATGTAGCTGAATACCAGTATTTTACATGGAGTGACTGCCTGTCTAACCTTTACAATCCAGTTAGTACTGGGTAATGCGATACCCCTTGGTGAGACTGGTTGTCAGAATTTTGTGCCACTGAAAGCCTGTAACGACTGTCAAAGATCTACAAATGACCGCCGCGACCAACGGCTTAACGTGCTTTCCGAGGCACGGAGGAAACTGGGTATGTAATGGGTGATCAACCATCCACAGACCAACCTAGGCAAGCGCGGCTTAACCTGAAGGTTGATCTGAGCGGCTGTTTATTTAGCCACGAGCTCCTCAAATTCTCTAAAAGATGCTAAAAATTGAAAACAAATTAAAATCCCTTGTTTCGTATAAATAAGCGGCCGTACAGACTGACAAAAACACGACTTTGTTTTATTATCTAGATTAAGTATTAAATAGTAGGTGCTGCTTACAACAATAGTGTTGTTTGTCTAAATGTTATGAGTTGGAATTTATTGTTATATTGTTATATTGGATTCTAAGATTATCTTTTGATAACAGCTTTATTTATAACACCTCTGACGTCATTCAAATTGAAGTTCATTTTCGTTACAAACAGAATAATAAAACTCCATGTGTAAGGTCCAACCATCTTTATTTAATAATGGATCATTGACAGGTTTTTATAATTAAAGATAAAAAAGATATAATTTAAAAATATGTTAAAGTGCTAATTATGTACTTATATATATTATAGAGACTCACCGTCCCCACAGTCAAACCATTGCCACGGTTTTGTGGGGCTTAGTTTATAAGTATCGATTCAGAAAATCAATTTATATATATATATAAATTTATATTATTTATATATTTATATACATATAATAAAACAGTAAAAAAACTGTGTCTGTACATTGATATATTAAAAAAAAAATTGTCGGGTGTTTAGAAACAGTAATAGAGCACAAATCGAAAAAAAAATCTGTGCGTAGGTGTGTGTGTCTGTTTGTCTGTACACGCTAATCTTCGGAACTACTTGACGGATTTGAATGATTTTTTTTTGTTGTATAGGTATTAAGTCTGGGCAACATATAGGCTATAACTTATCTTGGAAACTTGAACACCTGATGCAGAACCGCAACAGACCAGCTCAACTATAAGAGATACAAAAATGGTACCATAGCAAAAATTGTTCCACGTAATGAGCATTTTCTGCTAAGAGAATAAATTTGAAGATCTGGAATAAGTGATGTGGAACTCCAAGAGCCCAGCCAGACTATAACATATATAGGAATGACGTCTTAGCAAGAGTTGTTTAGACTGATAAGCACTCTCTGTTGACGTATAAAAATTGAAGATCTGGAATACCTGATGTGGAAATCAAAGCTATCACTAATTTCACTGTATAATTATAAAATAACATAAGATGGGAGTACCTCCACGCGGTGAAGGCGGTAACAGTTTAGGAATGAATCATTGAAAATTTGACTCTACTGGCCAAAACTCCCATTTATTATTTTATTTTATCGAATAAATATGCCTTCGGGCTTATGTTATTTGAGTGTTTAATTTCCTTTTCCATTTATCTTCGTGACACGGTAGCCTACCCGGTAAAGCAGGGGAGCAGTCACTTAGATTTTAATTGATCAGGTATCTTCAGAATAAAACTATAACAATGCCTAGAAAGAGGTCAAATTTGTTTAGTCTGATGGGCATTTCCTGTGAACTTACAAAAATGAAAGATCTGGAACGTCTCCAATCGTCTCGCTCATCCCGTTGTTTTCCCGTGTAGAATTCTAAGGCCCGGGGCCTTAGAATTCTACATCAGACGTTTCAGATCTTCGATTTTGACGACCCCGTTGTCGCTGGCATAAGCAACAGGATCCGCGTACGAAATCGCGGGCAAAGCTAGTATATAATAAATAAATAATAATAAACACTGTGTAAGGTAATGTGTTATTTGCCTGCCAGGGCTGCGCAACTGTTCGAAAGAGATACCGCGGCCCTAGAACACAAAGGGCAAGGAAGGAACATGGATGGGTTTGAGTCAGTACAATTCTGACACTTCCTTCCGCTCTGCCGGGAGAAGTCATTTGATGATTACCCTTCCGAAAAAAAAGGTTATGTGTAATTTTCAATGCGATTACAGGGACAAAGAAGTTTACGTTTTTCCGGATTTTAAATAGTAAATGCAGAACAAAAACAACCCTTTCTTATCCTACACAGGGTGTAAAACAATAAACGCAAAACCTACCGATTGGTGTCTCTAAAGTCTGTAGGTGAAACTGAATAACTTTTTTCCTGTAACGTTTGGAAATTCATTACTTTTTTTTTTTGTTTTTTTTTTTATTGGTACAAGCGAGGATACACCCGCGTGATCACCACTAAGCTCATTTTTGCTTTCACTCACAACATGAAGCGCTCTCTAGCCGGGCGGGGCACATCAACATTTTTTTTTTAAATGACCACAACTGTACATGTTGATCAGCTCATCGCATCAGTTCTTATAGAAAATCCGTTTTTTATGCTGTCGAGTAACATGCAACACAACAACATTAATAAGTAACAGTATTAAGTTCCCGACCTTCCACAGCCAGCTTGAACCAATGCTTGAACATAGTGATTGTACAATCTCGTCGAGTGTTGTCCAGAATATTTGCTTGGTTTGTTTGCGGCTCGTAATCGAGAATCAATGGCCTTACGCTCTAGGGGACTATGATTAATTGCCCCTCTGACGCAATTTGAGACAAACAAACTGAGCGACCCGTGTAGGCTTCTTTTCACTAACTTTTTGGGAATTAATTGAATGACGCTTTGTGTTGGTTTGGGGGAGCTTACAATTTTGTATAAGTACTTATTATTTTCTTATTATGAAAGGAGAATAGAACAATATTTAAAACGTAATACGTACGTACCATTGCATTAACGCTCAGCATCTGCAAGTGTTGATAAAATCTTCCTTTTGCCAACAATGTTGGGGTCGGATTCCAGTCTGACCGGATGCAGGTGTACCCAGTACCAGTATTTTTCATGGAGCGACTGCCTATCTGACCTCCACAACCCAGTTAGCACTGGGTAATACGATACCTCTTGGTTAGATTGGTTGTCAGACTTTTTTGGGCCACTGACTACCTAACGACTGTCAATGATCTACAAATGACAGCCGGGACCAACGGCTTAACGTGCTTTCCGAGGCACGGAGGAAACTCGGTATGTAACTCGGCTGTTATTATTTAGCCATGAGCTCCTCCGTACGTATCATTAACACTTAAAGCGGAATACTTACCATATATTTACTATTTATTATGAGTTTGATATTTTTTTTGATATTTCGGCGCTGTTGCAAGCACCATGATCAAGAATAAACATGGTACCGTGTACACGGGTAAACATGGTAAATATTCCGTTTTTAGAGTTCATTATAGTGTCAGTCATCTCCCGCGTGCACTACACCACTACGGCGGAGGACATCGTGGAGTACGTCCGTCAAAAGACCAAGTAGGTGGCGAGAGTGCAGCTAACAGCTGCTTGAGTCGCGCCGCAACGTCAACTTTAAGGCGTTCGTGGTGCGAATACCTACGTGCTATCTGCACCTCGTCTTGGTGGAGGACATTTGGCCGCAGGGAGTGGTGTTCCGTCGCTTTCACGGGCAAGTGCCACATGAACGCGCAGTGACATAGTGCGCAAGTGAAGTGTTATTTATTAACATAGTTTTAAGGTTTTATTAACCGACTTTCTTCAAAAAGGAGGAGGTTCTCAATTTTTTTTTTTTTTGTTTTTGTTACCTCATAACTCCGTCATTTCGAAACCGATTCGGAAAATTTTTCTTTTATGTGAATCATACTTTATTAGTTTAAACTAACTATATACATTGATAATTAAAAACTATTAAACTAAAATAGATAAACTAACAACAAACTATAAAAGGGCATCGAAAAACTCCTCCTTTATGTGAAAGGATATACTTCCCGATTGGTCCCATAGAAATCTCATCAATATCGGTTCAGTAATTTGGTTCCTTTTCACGTTAATTGGTACATCACGCGACGTCTCATGAAGTCTTGCATGTTACATTTGACGTACTTCCCGATTTCCAATCGAATTGAAATTTTGCACGCTTATGTATATCGCGTGATAGTGCAATATATAGATGAGCTGATCGCTGATGGAGCTGGAAGGTGACCTTAGGAACTCCGTTATGAAATGACATAACCCCATCGAGTTTGGGCTCGTATGATTTGTCTTGACGAGTACTTTGCCTCTAGATGGTATCCAGGGTCTGATAATGGAGCTGGAAGGTGGCCATAGGAACTCCGTGATAAAACGACGTAACCGCATTGAGTTTGGGCTCGTTTGATTCGTCTTAATAAGTAGTTTGTCTTTAGACGGTATCCAGGGTCTGATGATGGAGCTGTAAGGTGGCCATAGGAACTCCGTTATAAAACGACATAACCGCATCGAGTTTGGACTCGTTTGATTAATCTTGACGAGTACTTTGTCACTGCACTAGATGGTAACCTGGGTTAGATGATGAAGCTGGAAGGTGGCCATAGGATCTCCGTAATAAAACGACATAACCGCATCGAGTTTGAGCTCGTTTGATTTGTCTTGATGAGTACTTTGTCTTTAGATGGTATCCAGGGTCTGATGATGGAGCTGTAAGGTGGCCATAGCATCTCCGTGATAAAACCACGTAACCGCATCGAGTTTGGGCTCGTTTGATTCGTCTTAATGAGTAGTTTGTCTTTAGACGGTGTCCAGAGTCTGATGATGGAACTGGAAGGTGGTAGAGTCTCCGATCTTGATGGGAGTGGGTGTCATATGGACATTCAACATAACCTTGGTTTTGTCCATGCTAATTTTTTAGTACATTTTATTATTTTTTACCGGGGCATTATTTTTCCTTGTTAACGATATGCTGTTAATAAGGATGTTAGATACCACCACTAAAAAGGATAAAATAAAAGCTTTTTTGCAAAAAAAAACCGACTTTAAAAAAAAACACAAAATACGAAATACACAAATAATAAAAAAAACGTGAAAATAAAATTCATTGATTTTTTTGCCACCGACTTCCGAAAGTTAAGTTATTTTCCACTTTAATTTTTTTTTTGTAATTTTATTTTCACGTTTATTTTTGGCAGTCGGTTTATTTTTTTTCAAAAAAGTTTTTATTTTGTGTTTTTTTTTAAAGTCGGTTTGTTTACTAACTCAATTTGTATTATATTATATGTATGTAAGTCGGTAAGGTATATATCTATGGGCCTAAGTAGCCTGAAATAAATGTATGTTGTTGTTGTTGTAAGTGACCATGTTGGTTTAAAAACTTATAAAATAAACGTAACTTCTGATAAAACAAATAGTTCAGTTAATATTGTTTTTAATAATGTTTTCCTAAATAGCGCATACCGTTTCTAACTCATACACAATTATGCGGGCATTATCGTTACCGTTTCTAGTTCGAGCCAAATTGATTACAAAATGTGTGCGGAAATTGTCATAATCGCATTGAGTTCTTTTATGATTCCGTTGCACCACGTTTAATATTATTTTATCTTTATGTCTGATTTCGAAAGGGCGATGCTATCCTCATACAGGAAAAGGAGCTGAAATCCGCTTAGCTGGTCCTGGAGGAATACAAGAAAAGGTTTTCACGCGCTATGCTGCTACGTCGTAGCGCTACACGTTACTTCCATGTCTACAATGGCGATTTTAGACATTTATATTGGTCTATTTGGAAGTTTGAAAGTGGCGCCTGTTCTTATTCTTATTCTTTATTGCACACAAATTAAAAATATACATACATACAAGGTGATCCAACAGAGAACCAGAGTTGTCGACATAGCTCACAGAATAAGTAAGCTGAAGTGGCAATGGGCCGGTCATATTAGCCGTAGAACCGATGACCGTTGGGGTAGACGTATTCTTGAGTGGAGACCGCGAATTGGAAAACGTAAGGTGGGACGCCCTCAGGCTCGGTGGAGTGACGATCTTCGCAGGGTGGCTGGTAGCAACTGGATGAGAGTTGCTGAGAATCGAGTTGAGTGGCGTGCGATTGAGAAGACCTATGTCCAGCAGTGGACTGCTAGTGGTATAGCTTATGTACAATGGCGAGCTTAACCCAGAATTGGGTTTTCTTACAGCAAACCTAATTTTGATTTCGAGATTTGCAAAAGAGGATTTAATGCATTAACATTAAATCCTGTTATAGAAATATTGAAAGGAAGTCTTTTGTCTTGGTATGGACATGTAATGAAGAGGGATGAAACGCATGTGACTAAAAGTGTGATGGATATGAATGTGCATGGATGAGGAGGGAGAGGAAGGCCAAAAAAATAAGAATGGATTGTGTGAGGAATGATATGAAATAGAAAGGAGTAAACGATGCCGTGACGTACGTCTGACAGGGAAGAATGGAAGAAGAAAACGTGTTGCGCAGACCGCAAGTAGAATGGGACATGGGCAGGAATATGATGATGATATTGGTCTATTTGATATATTTATTCCTTATTTATATTTAAAGTTATTATTGTAACTTAGATACATAACCTCACACCTTTTCCCCAAATCAAATCAAATAATTTATTCGCATAATATGGGTAGATACATAGATGGTATATAAATGTTACATTAAATCATATAACAATAGGAAACCTCATATTAACCATTTCTGGTATACGAAACATAAAATAATAACTTACAACAACATGAACTGAAAAGGATAGTATAACTAAGTATTCATTTTTATTTTATAATAAGTTACCTAGTTGTTATTGCACTAGAATAGGAACATAGTCTTTAGTATTTTACAGTAATTTTCTATTCTTATGACTAAGGTACTCCTGTACCCAACAGAGAGACACGGCAGACTGCCACTAACTACGATCCTTCCTCCTATTTGGCTTCGTCCATGTTCATACAGGGTGTACACAGACTCTTCACGAAGCCGTCAACCAAGCATTATGTACATCAAACTAAGTAACTTTACGCAAAAATTAGTGCTGGGAAACAACTTTTTTTTGGGCTGAAAAATCACGTTTTACAGTAGGACTCAATGTAACGCATTCCAAACATTGTGCTGATGGATGGATTGAATAGTAAGAGGGTCCAGCAGGGCTATTATGTATCTTTTTGATAGGCGGTGGCTATCAAGCTTCAGTTGTATACTGAAGTTTGTTGGCAACCGAGAATGTCATATTATTGGTATTGCGTATCACATTGAGTGGACATCACGTTACGGTGGCTAGCAGACTGGGTACGGTGCTCTTCGTCTCAGTACTTGACGCCTCTAATTTTTATCGACTATTATGCGGCTAAGTTGAGTAGCAGCCTTTGAGCGTTATAATACTTGATTTAAGGGAACATTTTATATTTAGCGGTTTATATGACATGTGAAATGGTTATTGTAAATTATTTTAGGTTGTCAGTGTTTACTTCTGAATAACTTCTTTAATAATACCTTTATTTATGTTAGTAAAACCACTTAATTTATGCAAACATAATATATTTAGTAACGTTTACAACTTAAGGTGGTTGCGTCAGGGTAGGTAGCCCGCGAAATTCAAATTTTCTTACGTTTTTTTGTAATTTGCAAGTCAGTGTAAGGTTGTACGTTGACAAAAAATGAGTCGCGCCAGTAACACGTATGTAGTTACAGAAATAATCATGAAAATCATCAATGTAACCCTGTAAGTTTATTTAACCCTTCCTTAAGATGCCTGCACGAAGAAGAGGCCTAACATAGTTTAATACAGGCACCTACTGTGGGCCAAAAAGTAAACTAATTTTTATATAAACTAGTATAATACTTACATTAAAATAATTCAAACAATAAAATGTTCGTACAGGATTATTATTAATTGGGTTAATTGCCTTTTTTTGAACATCTTTTATACACAAATATACTTACATTATGTAGAAAAGTGAAGTTAGGGTAAAAGTATTAAGAGCTATTTATAAAACTACCATCTATAATAAATCAAACCTTTTCATTTGTAACTGTACAAGGATATTTTGGCGTGTGGCTAAAATCAGAACTAACGATACACATAAAATAATCAATCAAAAAAAAACTAATATTAATACAAGAAAATGAACATTTTAAACCATCACAAGCTATATATAGAATATTATAAATTATCTCTAGCATTCCATAATCGCGTAGGCAGCACGGTGTCACCAGGCGACTTGTTTTTCTCTCTTCTTCAGCAAATTCTAGCACTATTGTACGTGCCATACTTCACCACCAACACATAACAATAAAACAACAAGAAACGTTATGTTAACATTTAATACCGGCTTCGGTGTTCATTACTGAATTTGAAAAACACTACCTTTGAGTTGCGTCTTTCACGAAAGCAACTTCAACCTCAGTGAACATCAATTTGATATCCACTATGCTTACACAATCGCAATAATACAAGTATCGATACGAAAACAACTGTCAAAACGAGTCACGGTGACTATCAACGACGATGAGCGCCAATGACGTCATATTTGATAGTCACTGGTCAAAGCCGATACCAAACTAAGCTTTTGACAGTTAATTGATGGACACTGAGCCATAGTGATTATCACTTGAACTGTCAACAGAGATACGTAATAGCCCTACTGGAGGTGTTTAAAGTACAAATCTTACATTAAAAACATGTATTCCAAGTTGGAACTTTGACCCCCAATATCTCCGTAACTAGAAGCTTCCCAGGTATGGTATAGAACAAAAAAATGATCGCAATGACGGCGAAAACACGTGCCTTTCGGCTTCGTTAAGAGTCTGTTTACACCCTTTATAAGATGTTGTAACTTCTAAAGAAAAATATTTCTGATGTTTATCACAGTGTCAGAGCCAAAGTCAGCGGCACCACCGCACCTGCTCTAAAACTAAAGTCACGCCCGGCGACGTGTTAATCATGATATTTGTTCACAAATATAGCACTTTGTTGTTATTTTAAGTCCAAACAAGCGTTTTTTTTTAATAACCTTTTATACCCAAAGGCCTGCCTCATATCCTTCCAGGTACTCAATTCAATTCAATCTGAATGAATGAATCTCAATTCAGGCAATACATTAAATATAAATTAAATAGACGATAAATTACATTAAATACAGTGGGTAAAACTATTAATTTATTTTTCGAGAAAATCGGATCACGGTATCAGTGGATAACATGATTGGTGCAGACAAACCCCTCATATCCTGAGCCAATAAAAAGTAAAACTCTTGTTAATAAAATAAATATATTAAAGTGTAACTGGGGGGCTAAAATGGCCGGTTTAGCAGAATCATAATATGAATTACGTTACAATTCATAAAATGGTCACAAAATGACAATTCATAATATTAATGCGTCTGTGCCCATTTTAGAAATTTAGGCTCTTGGAGCTCCACAACAGGTGTTCCACATCTTCAATTTTTATACGTCAACAGAGAGTGCTTATCAGTCTGAACAACTCTTGCTAAGACGTCATTCCTATATATGTTATAGTGTGGCTGGGCTGGAGATCCACATCAGCTGTTCCAGATCTTCAAATTTATTCTCTTAGCAGAAAATGCTCATTACGTGGAACAATTTTTGCTATGGTACCATTTTTGTATCTCTTATAGTTTAGCTGGTCTGTTGCGGTTCTGCATCAGGTGTTCAAGTTTCCAAGATAAATTATAGCCTAAATGTTGCCCAGACTTAATACATATACAACAAAAAAAAAATCAAATCCGTCGAGTAGTTCCGAAGATTAGCGTGTACAGACAAACAGACAAACAGACACACAGACAAACAGACAGTTTTTTTTTGGATTCGTGCTCTATTACTGTTTCTAAGCCCACCACAATTTTTTTTTTAATAAATGTATTAAAGTGTAACTGGGCTCTTGGAGCTCCACGACAGGTGTTCCACATCTTCAATTTTTATACGTCAACAGAGAGTGCTTATCAGTCTGAACAACTCTTGGTAAGACGTCATTCCTATATAAGTTATAGTGTGGCTGGGCTCTTGGAGTTCCACATCAGCTGTTCCAGATCTTCAAATTTATTCTCTTAGCAGAAAATGCTCATTACGTGTAACAATTTTTGCTTTGGTACCATTTTTGTATCTCTTATAGTTTAGCTGGTCTGTTGCGGTTCTGCATCAGGTGTTCAAGTTTCCAAGATAAATTATACCCTATATGTTGCCCAGACTTAATACCAATACAACAAAAAAAAAATTCAAATCCGTCGAGTAGTTCCGAAGATTAGCGTGTACAGACAAACAGACACACAGACAAACAGACAGATTTTTTTTTGGATTCGTGCTCTATTACTGTTTCTAAGCCCCCCACAATTTTTTTTTTTAATAACTATATTGAAGTGTAACTGTGCTCTTGGAGCTCCGCAACAGGTGTTTCACATCTTCAATTTTTATACGTCAACAGAAAGTGCTTATCAGTCTGAACAACTCATGCTAAGACGTCATTTCTATATATGTTATAGTGTGGCTGGGCTCTTGGAGTTCCACATCAGCTGTTCCAGATCTTCAAATTTATTCTCTTAGCAGAAAATGCTCATTACGTGTAACAATTTTTGCTTTGGTACCATTTTTGTATCTCTTATAGTTTAGCTGGTCTGTTGCGGTTCTGCATCAGGTGTTCAAGTTTCCAAGATAAATTATACCCTATATGTTGCCCAGACTTAATACCAATACAACAAAAAAAAAATTCAAATCCGTCGAGTAGTTCCGAAGATTAGCGTGTACAGACAAACAGACACACAGACAAACAGACAGATTTTTTTTTGGATTCGTGCTCTATTACTGTTTCTAAACGCCCCACATTTTTTTTTTAATAAATTTATTGAAGTGTAACTGGGCTCTTGGAGCTCCACAACAAGTGTTTCAACTCTTCAATTTTTATACGTCAACAGAAAGTGCTTATCAGTCTGAACAACTCATGCTAAGACGTCATTCCTATATATGTTATAGTGTGGCTGGGCTCTTGGAGTTCCACATCAGCTGTTCCAGATCTTCAAATTTATTCTCTTAGCAGAAAATGCTCATTACGTGGAGCAATTTTTGCTATGGTACCATTTTTGTATCTCTTATAGTTTAGCTGGTCTGTTGCGGTTCTGCATCAGGTGTTCAAGTTTCCAAGATAAATTATAGCCTATATGTTGCCCAGACTTAATACCTATACAACAAAAAAAAAATCAAATCCGTCGAGTAGTTCCGAAGATTAGCGTGTACAGACAAACAGACACACAGACATACAGACAGTTTTTTTTTTTGAATTCGTGCTCTATTACTGTTTCTAAACGCCCCACATTTTTTTTTTAATAAGTATATAGGAATGACGCCTTAGTAAAAGTTGTTCAGCCTGATGAACACTCTCTGTTGACGTATAAAAATTGAAGATCTGGAACACTGTATTTCTACCAAGGGGTATCGTATTACCCAGAACTAACTGGGTTGTGAAGGGCAGATAGACAGTCGTTCCATGTAAAATACTGGTATTCAGCTGCATCCGGTTGTACTGGAAGCCGAACCCAACATCACTATATATTATAACACAATGTTCTCCGCCGCGTCTATATTGTTTTCTTAAATAGATAGAGTGGTTCTCGAGGAATTTTTTAGCATATAATTTGTCAAGTTTTTGTACAGATTGGCTAAAATATATTTGTTGGAGGTGTTGGAAAAAAATAAGCCGTCTGGGGGAGCTTTCAACGAAAACGCTGCCCTTTAAGATATAACAAAATGATGAATGGTAGAATTGTATATCTTATATAGGTCTACTATCTCTTAAGGATAATATACTATATCCATTTTAATACTTTGAAAATGGGCAAACTAGATTCCCATGAGTTGAGGAAATGGGATCATCATAAATACTTTTGGTCGCGATAACCGACATCCACGCAGGCGAAGCCGCGGGCATCAGCTAGTGATTAAATATAATAACGTTAAGATTTTAAGTAGCAACTTAGGATCTTATTTGTTAGTACTTGGAGGTAGAATGATTTTTAAAAGTTTCATGCTTGCTAATGTTGGGGAGAATATTTGTAAATAAGTATCTGAAATTTACACTATGTTGATATACGAAATGAAATGAACTTTTTATGAAGTTATTTGTACTTTAAAGTATAAAATAGAATGAATGACAGGGCCTCACTCGACAGTGGCGCCATCTGGTGAGCTTAAAAACGATAGCCATTTTATATTATTCACCACACGCGCCAGATAAGCCAGTGCGCGCGGGTCGTGTCACATATTAGCATTTTTGTTTTTATTAATGCCTGGGGTATTGTTATTTGATCCTCTAAAATCTAATTGATCTATTGCAAATGAGCACTTTTAAAAATAAATGATGATTTTTTTATGTTTAATCTTTTTATTAATTATTGCGTCTATATTAGTAGTTGATCTACGGATAAATTGTAAATGAACTGCATTCAAGGTAACATGTTTTGATATACTCAATTAATATTTGGTTTACAAAAAACAATATTTGATCCTCTTTTTTAGTTATTGGTCGTTTTGGCAAGAGCGAGCGAAGCGAGCTCGGGACTTGGGGTACCCCGACTCCAGACTCGATCTTTCCTGAGCCCTCTGTTAGCTTCAAGTTTTGGGATTGGATGTGAAATCCTAGTATGCCTCTAAAACTGTAAAAGATCCATTCGCCACACGGCCAAAACAGGAACCTACGTCGCCATTTTGTTTTTTCAATAAGTTTTCATGGAACAATTTCACAATTTTATATCTGTACCTAGGGACGAAAATAATTTCAAATATCGTAACGGTAATTTTTACGATGGATGGACTGTGAAGGGAGTATATGGGTAGTAATAAGGAGGCACCTGTGGAGGTGACGAGTAACAGAGAGAAGTACGGATGAAGACATAAATTGGGATATGGTTGGGAGAATGATGATGATGATGATGTAAGGGACATTTTTAAATCCAATGTCTCAACTGTCCCAACATTTGCCGCTTTTCGTGTCTTTCTGTTTGACCGCCTAGATCTCCTAAACTACACAATGAATTGTGATGTGGTGCATATTATAATTAAAAGAATTTATTGCGAAATATTTATAAACAGTGAAACTTTACATAGAACTCTGGATAGTAATGCCATATCGTTATTTTCATGGAAATCGTAGATATCAAATACGCTAAGAAAACAGAAAATACCTTCTTAAATGGTACGTACGAAACAATATAATATTACACGTTATATAATAATTACCTTTTTGGAACAATACAATTTAAAAACTACCTACTATTATATAAAGTTTAGATGGGTAAGTAAAAACTATTAAACTAAAATAAATAAACTAACAACAAACTATAAAAGGGCATCGAAAAACTCCTCAACGCTGTCAGATGGTAATGTGCCCAAGAGACTGGCGGCGTTGCCACGTTGTATGGCAACACTTAGCTTCTGGCCAAGGTAAAAGCCAGCCCTTGGGTCACGGGAAGCGTCAACTAGGCGTTTCGAAATTTCCTTAAATAGGCTATGAGCACTCGGACCCCACGGTCCCAGAGTTTCAAGCCCAAACGGCTCGAAAATATAGTTACCACAAAGGTTTCTATATTTACGCCACTTGAGGTTCTCTGCAGCCGCAGCGGCAGCACCAGCACAGCACGATGAGCTTGGAAGATGAGATGGCGCAAGAGTATCGACGCATGTTGCGTCCCACACTAAAGGCCTACCCATCTTCCAAGGAAACAAAGACATGCCGTCCGGTCTCTTGCCATCGTCGCGTGCCAAGCCATTGGATTCTAAAACAACGGTCGCCGACGGTGACAAGAGCTCGTCGGATGATGTCGTTTATATTTGCGTGCCGTGCAAAACGGCCCGCACTTCGGCTGCATGACAGGCCGTGGTGACCGAGGTTGTTGACAGCTTCACCGCAGTGACAGCGATGAGGAGAACAGCCGGCGGCACCAAGGTGTAAAGAAACACCGAGGCGGAAGGTTGTGTCGTCGAACAATGTGAATATGCTCGACGACGGCAGTGCGTGAAGCCAAAGACCCGACTCCCACTCACCCACAGCCAGTAGGCGCGCACGCTCAGCAGTAGTAGCAGACGTGTTCAGCAGATTGTTCTGAACTACTCTGCAGAGCGGCTCGTCCCACCGTCTCTGGGAAAATCGATGGTCGGTTTCTTCAGTATTCAGGTAAGTAGGTAAAGTTTACAATTCAGCTCGCTAGTTGGCAGCATTTGTTGTTACGTCAAAGCTCGATAGATGGCAGCACAGGAAAAATTAGATCGCGCTATGGTTTCGTTACCGCGTTGAGTATATAAGTAAGCCCGACAAAAACACTGCAGGTCAACGATGGTTTCGCAGCATTATAAAATATTTCGAGAAAAGGAGTTGATCGGGCATAGCTTCGGTCAACTTCTCATTTTACCTTTGGCTATCAAAAACAGGTGATTTAGAATCTATTTCAGTGTTTCAGATTCTGAAAAACTGAAACAGATTTTAAATCCACCCGTAAAGACACACGTAGTAGAGACTCTCTCCTGCGTGTGTCTTAACCGTTGAAGCAACAGCAACATAAAGGGTGTACCAAGGTCCAAGACCCTTAACGAAGCCGAAAGGTGCTTTGTTTTCCCTTTCATTGCGATATTTTTGTTGTTCTAGAGTATAACCTTCTAGTTATGGAGGTATTGCGGGTCAAAGTTCCAACTACTTCACAATTTTTTTTTAATGTTTTGACCGCCATGGACGTCAAATCAAAAAGGGCTCACGCCACGGACGGCGGACACGTCGAAAATTACACTTTTTTTCAATTGCTTTGGCGCATGGCGTAGAGAACACAGATTTTCGTTATTGACGTGGCGGTAAAAAGGTTTAGTACCACGCTTACATTTCGCCAGTTATGTTTTTATGTCTTTTGTAAATGGGGTTAAATATCGTGGGTATTCGTACTATTTTATTATATCGTACCTTTAACTTTACCAGGGAGGGTAAAGGTTTGAAGTCAGTTCGGAAATCAAGCCCGTTACTTTCTTAAGTTTTAATTTTGCAATAAACTAGATTAAAGCTTAATGCCCGCGGAGTTGTCGCCCGCGTGGAGTTCGATAATTGCTCCACGGGAACATACTATCGGGATAAAAGTATCCTATGTGTTAATCCAGGTTATAAACTATCTGTGTTCCCAATCTGATCCAAATCCGTTCAGTAGTTTTTACGTGAAAGAGTAACAAACATCCATACATACAAACTTCGCGTTTATAATATTATTATCTATCTATATACATATAATAAAAATGTAACGGATCGCTGTCTGTACATGGAAGATATATGAGAAAAAGTATTATTGGGACCATTATCAACACAAATAGGACCCAAAACAATGATTGTTAGAATTTTTGTCTGTTTGTCTGTTTATCTGTTTGTCTGTGCGTTTGTGCACGCTAATCTCAGAAACGGCTTATCCGATGTGGATGTGGGTCGCTAATATATTGTGGTAAGCTTCACTTAACATTGAGTGTTTGTTTTATGTCAACGGTTCATAAATAAAAAAGTTATGCCAATTTAAAGACTCACGTCGAACATTTGTTAAACTATCTATTCTTTCTCTGTTCAGTAGCATTGACTGAAACTTTACTAAACTTCGTAATAATGGTCTATATAAAATTATGATTATATAATAATAAAAAAACACGCCTGCCATATCAAAAAATGAATTTAAAAAGTGAACTAAAAAATTAAAAACCATTTACATGATTTTAGTATCAAGGTAGGAACTAAATAGATTATAATTTTTACTGTGCAATTAAAACGCCATTGTGTCCAAAAGTAGAAAACTGAAAACTGCTGTATTCTTTGTAAAAAATAGGTATCCACTAAGAAATGGTTTTTCGAAATACCACCCCAAAGAGGGTGAAATAGGGTGTTGAATGCAGAGCCTAACCGCTGGTCCTAAAGACGTGAGGAGGGTGTTTTCTTTGTGAAGAGTCCACTAAGAAAGGGTTTTACGAAATTCTACCCCTAAGAAGGTGAAATGAGGTGTTACATTTTATTCTCGGGGTTGATTGACTTGAAAATGAGTGTACAAACTCATCTATTAAAATTATGAAAAACGTGTATCACAGTTTTTACAAAATTATCCCCTGACTGATTATATCAACGCACAGCCTAAACTGTTGGTCCTAAAGATATGAAATTTGGAGGATGTATTCTTTGTGAAGAGATGGTATCCCCTAAGAAAGGGTTTTACGAAATTCCCACCCTAAGGAGGTGAAATGGGGTGAATGGTTTCTGTGAAAATTTTACTCTCGGGGTTGATTGACTTGAAAATTAGGGTACAAACTCTTCTGTTAAAATTATGAAAAACGAGTATAACAGTTTTTCCAAAATCATCCCCTGACTTATATATTGACGCACAGCCCAAGCCGTTGGTCCTAAAGACATGAAATTTGCAGGGTGTATTTTTTGTGAAGAGTAGGTATCCACTAAGAAAGAGTTTTTCGAAATTCTACCCCTAAGAGGGTAAAATGGGGGGGGGGGGTTAAATTTTCTGTGAAACGTATAGTATTCTCTTGGTCGTTTGACACAAAAATTGGTGTACACACTCTTAAATTAAAATTATGAGACACGTGTATCACAGTTTTCCCGCGCATGTTGCGTAGGGCGTGCGGGGCGTACTATATAAATGCGAAAGTTTAGATAGATGGATGTTTGTTACTCAATCACGCCAGAACGGCTCAAAAGATCGGGATAAAATTTCTGCTTCGTTGGTCTAGTGGTCGCAAGCGCGACTGCTGGGCATGAGGTCCTGGGTTCGATTCCGGGTCGGGCAAAGTGCTATTGGGTTTTTCCATCAGGAATTTCCCAGTAGCAGCCACGACGGAGTCTGGATATGTACCCGGTTGATGGCAATAGGCTCGCCACCTGACATGGGACTTAAACATAACTAGCGAAATGTGGGTGTACTATTAGGTACACCTCTGCCTATCCCTTCGGGGATGAAAGGCGTGATATTGTTATGTGGTATTTTTCCAAAAAAATCTGACACTAAAAAAAAAATACCCACCCTACTTACATTTCTATCGACAAGCCAGTATTTAACGTAGACATAACTTCAAGCATGTATTTGCCAAAGCGGTTGGTAGAGGCCAACAGTACACCGTCATGTCACCAGTTAGTTCCCGGTAGTAAATAGGGAACCTTTTGCCTTTATTCATAGGCACATAGCTTTATAAGTATGTATTAGTTATCAGACATTAATCTCCGACAATCTAGGTACATTTCAATCATAAATGAACCGATATATGGTCTGGGATTCAGCCACTATTTATATTACACATCATTTCAGTAATACGTCGTTATTTAACATATGGCTAGGTAGGTACGTATGTGATCTTGCCCTTCGTTGTATTTAAAATTAAGTAGATATGAAAACCTTCAAAATAGGTGAATCATGTAGTATGTATGACTAGTTAGATAAAATCAGTAGAACCGATGACCGTTGGGGTAGACGCGTATCAGTTTGTGGATACAGTGAATCGGCAAGCGTAGGGTAAGACACACACGGTACCTACATTTATTAGATCAGCTACATTTTATGCAAGCCAGCGGACTTAGCGCTTTAGAAGATACATCATCATCATACCTGCTCAAGGCCTATGTGATCGATGATTTCTCTTCCGAGGACATCGCACTCGCAAACAGGACTGCAGGTCTATGAAACTCTATGAAAATGGTGACAGACAGCAGTGTCGTCATCTATGGAGTCTTTCGAAGAGCACCTTTATGGCGGTGTAAGTACGTGAGGTCTCAACGGATTACATACAGCCAATGCGACGTGAAATCCGTGTGAAAACCACCTGTCTAGCATCAAGTTTTTGCGCGGCGATTGCTCAGATTCTGCATCGCCTTTTCTGTAAGTTATTTGATAACCGACCGCATTATCTATGGCTTGATGATGATGCGTGAATAGTGAAATAAACTACGATTGTATAAATAAGGTATACATACAGGGTGTAACAAGGGTAACCAAGCAGTTATGTGTATCAAACTAAGGGCCAAGTTCACCGACAACATAACGGTCTGATTGTCTGAAAACAGTGTTCAAAAAAGGAATCAAAAAGAAAAGGAAAGGAATCTGATGATTAAGGGCCATGTTTCGTGTCCTTTGTTTTAAGGCCACAAACCACCATTAAGGGCCCACCACCATTAAGGGCCACATTGAATTAGCGATAACAGTTGATTACTGTATTTAATCATCAGATTTGCTTTCGGGAACATGAAAATTCATGGTAAACAGCTGTTTTCAGATAATCAGACCGTTATCTTGTCGGTGAACTTGGCCCTAAGTAACTTTACGCAAAAAATATTGCTGCGAAACGATTTTTTTTGTGGGGTGAATTATCACGGTTTACGGTAGGACTCAATGTAACGCACTCAAAACCTTGTGCTCTGGATGGATTGAATTGTAAGGGAGTCGTGAAGGTGTTTAAAGTAAACATCTTATATTTAAAAACATGTATACCTCTGCCTAACCTTTCGGGAATTACAGGCGTGGTGTAATATAATAAAAATAAAAACTACTAGTTATAAGACAAACAAATACAAGATAAACAAAGAAGAAAGAGCAAGCAAGCAGCAGTAGGCACAAACTGCTAAAATACTCAAGGAAAGTTTATTAAATTCAGATGGGACTAAATCCTCTAACTAAATGAAAAGAGAATCACGTAAATCGGCCCAATAATGACGGCTAAATCATTCTATGAACGGAATACATAATTCTCTTATTTTTTAGAAGTCGGTTAAAAACAACTTAACTTGATCAAGAAACCGATTGCTGCTCATTACACCGACCTTTATTGAAACAAACGAGTGTTTTCCTGTAAAGTTTAATAGTTACTTAAACACATTTTATAGCAGTCGCGTGAAAGAAAACTGTTAAACGTTCTAATTTCGATAAAAACGGGCGATGAATACGTCTGGATATATTAATATAATTCTTTTTATTATATTTTTACATGTTTTTTTATGTCGTTTTATATTTAAATATTTGAAAATGTAAAAAATATGTAATATAATATAATATATAAATAAAGGAAATAATAAATAATGAAAAGCTGGAAAACTGATTTCCCGCTATACTGTTTTTAAGCAATGCTAGTGTGCGCAGCTCCCCAACTACATATAACAGCCTATAGGGAATATACCTAAAGGCCATGTACATGTACCTACAACTATAATTTATTATGTAATAATAATTATCTTAGCTGACTGGCCTTTCATAGAAAGAAAACATATAGGGCGTAAGACTTGCCAATTGCCATCATAGTAGAGCTAACAATCCGATTCAGCAAACAATTCATAGACAACAAAATTGTGCAAACTTGGAGATTGTAACAGCAAATATGTGTCCATGGACAGAGTAAATGAAATAGGTACCTAAGTACAGGAACTAAAGTGCATGATATATCCATCGATATCTATATTACCTTCTGCCAACGCCGAATCGTCGAAACGTCAGAATCATCTCAAACTTAAAGAAAAAAAAAGTCTCCACAAACAAAACTAATAAAAAAGGTAAAATGAGCTTTCGTAGCTATACTGACTGCGGTAGCTAAGCATCAGCTACGCCGTAGCAAAGGAATGCAGTGTAGAGCTTCTTTTGTCAAGGCAGGTGGAACAAATGCTATTTCCCTCTTTTACAGCCTCTCACTAAATCACATGACCCTCCCATTTTGTTTACCCCTCGGTAGAAAAAGATGGAAGGTCATGTGATTTGGTATCTGATTTAGTACAATATTACCATTGTTCTACAGTTAAAAAATGCCTTGGTACTTCAGTTAATGGCAGTATATAAATTACCAGTAGCTGTTTTTAGTCGATTTTATCTTTTATCTTCAGTCGTGTGATGTCATTCATGAAATTTTCAGATTGTAAATGGGTCAGCGGGAACAAACGAATTCAAAACCAGCGTAGTTTACGATGCCTTGTGTCATTAAAGGGGCTATCAAAAGCTACAATATAACGATTAACGGCCCATTAACTTGTTGTTTGAAGCTCTTCGAAATTATTGTTACAATGCCGCATTTTAAATTATGTACTTTGATACAGAGTTAAGTCTAACCATAAAGATTACTGTCTCGTCGAGTAACAGTCGTATTCATTGATGGGCGATCGACCTCGACAAAATCTACTTTTGGTAGATGCGCTGGTAAAGTACCTAATGATGATTGTCTATACGTTGGTTTTTATTATAATATTGACGAAGTCACTGCATTTTCCACTGACATAATTACAATGGTAGGGGGTACGAATGCAAAGAGTAATTGACCCCTGAGTCGTGCACATGTAACGTTCTATAAATTAACGTCATCTAGTGGAGAATAGAAATACTAAATCAGTGCTGCCATCTTCCGGAAATAAATAAAAACTTACCATAAATATAGTGTTACTGTTTTCATTTACAGAATTTTAATAAAGGCATTTAAAAAAAAAGTCAGCTTTATAAATTACTATTGATGAAGTATTTCGAGTTATTAGGAGTTTTAATTGAATAATGCAATACATGAGATAAAACAATAAAATAACAAAATCAAATGCCCTATTATTTTCATTACCTGCTATTTTGTCTATGCCTTGCTCTATTATTTTGCGCCTGCGCTCTTGATGGTCTACGCGACGTACCTAAAATCATTTTGTGGAAAATTTGAAGTTTGTTGTTATTTGTGACAACTTATAATTCATAATTATTTATGAAAGCTCCGTGCTAATAACCATTCCAGGCGCGGGGCAAGATTTCACTGTGGTGGTTAGCCTGGATGCGTTCAGACACTATACTTCGAGCGGTGTACGGTAGCCATCTTGGAATCGAACAAAGCTTCAGATGTGTAGTTTGTCTGTTTATCAATAATTTTTGTGCATTTTCTTGTAAATAGTTTGTATGTTTAGGATATGTACGGAACGTTCGTCCATATGTGTAAATAGCTATGGCTGCGACAAGGAAATTACAAGGTAATTTGTTATGTTATCAGGTTAGAGATTGATTGACCCCAACCGATGTAGGTACGTGTTCTAGAGCATTATTGTCAATTGATGAGACCTCTGGCGTACTGGAGTCAGTGGTGGCGAGCAGAATATGTGAAACGTGTGTTAGTTACACGAGTACAGATCGCAATGCGTACAGGTGGTCGGTAAAACTTGACAAACTGCCGCGTTTCTTAAGATTATGGTACTACGGACACGATTTTATTGTTATGAACTATCAACATCGACAGCCAGTCGATCGTTATCAGGCCTACCCTCTGTACTAATAACAAGATCTCGAAGCAGAGAATTGTTTTTAAGTGATACCCTCAGTGAAACAGGTTTTTTGCATTAATGCAATAATGTGGTTTGCAGGTGAAATAGACAGGTGTTTAAAAAAGGTAACGGAGGGCGTGGAGACGTTCGATGACATCTGGCAGAAGGTACACAATGCGACGAACAGTAACCAAAAGGAGAAGTATGAGGCGGACCTCAAGAAGGAGATCAAGAAGCTTCAGAGGCTACGGGATCAGATCAAGTCGTGGATCGCCTCCGGGGAGATTAAGGATAAGAGTACACTTTTAGAATATAGGAAACTAATAGAAACAGTGAGTTGATATCCCGTTTATTATTTAGTTTAAGATTGTTGATATAACATATTATTAGTGGTCTTCAACCAACATTTGAATACAAAATTGTGCCTATTATAGATGAACTTTATGTTATCAATTCTTATTGACATTCAAATCAATGTCAAATAGTTGTATACAAGTAAAGTCTGTTGCTACATACCAAATATTTGATATTACAGATCCTTTGTCTTGAAACTATTTAAACTTTTCTAAAATTTTCTTATTAGGTTATTATAAGGTGGAAGTGCATAGGCAGCCCATGAAATTCAAGGTTTCTTACTTTTCTTGTCTATTGATGATTTATGATCTTAAAAATATTTATTTATGGAATAATAGGCATTAAACTTATCAACGAATAAAAATATTTATTTACGGAGTAAATGAATAAGAAATCCTCATAAGTTCGTAACACTAATAATTAACCATGTCATGGATATTTGAGGCTTGCACTTACTTAAAAGATTGTATTGATAATACCAGTTATAATTCTGTAAATATATATTTCTATCATATCAATATACAACTGACCTAATACTTATCTGCGAATTGCAAACAACCAACAGATTATTTGAATTTTGCGGGCTACCCTGACGCTTTAACCACAACTGCATCAATACCCATGTGTTTTTTAAAAGTGCTCTTTTATGAACTGTTTACCCTCTATGTGCCCTGTCAGGAACCTAGCATGAACATTTTATATTTATTTTACTTTAAAATTTTAAGTTTTACATAATTGATTGTTTTTTGTTGGTAATAAACACTTCAAAACTGGCATGGCTCTTCAATCAGATAAATAGGTATACACAACTAAAGGGACTAAAAATAAGGATAAACTATTTTTTATATTTAGCATAGCTAGGACGCTCACTTGTTTAAAAACTGAAAAATATATTGGTGATTAGAATGTCTTCAAAACCAGACTCTGTTCAGAATCCAAATAAGCCCTTTTTTAATTTCAACCGAACACACACCTCTTATCTTATTATTCAGGAGCTCTATATCTTTCCTCAACCTACCCCGCTGAGGATTGAAATCATCATCATCATCAGCCTATTAATGTTCCCACTGCTGGGACACAGGCCTCCTCTTTGAGAGGGAATGGGCTATAATCCACCACGCGGGCCCAGTGCGGATTGGTAGATGTCACAAGTCTTCGAATTTTTGGTTCTAGGACATGCCGGTTTTCAATTTTAAAAATACTTAATCGGGAATGTGGCAAAAATATCCACAAACATGAACTAATAAAGTTTTCAAAAACTACACCACTCAGTAATTAGTTACTTCCACTAATATGTGGCAACCCCTTAGATTGAAATAATTAAAAACTTACAAAAGAGTAGTGAAGTGCGAATTAAATTGATAGAACTGTGAAACTATGATCCTAACCTTGAAATATTTGATAATCCCCAGTAATTCTTTGTGGATGTAGCAGAAACTCTGTGAAATTCAAATTGCAGGTTGGCTCAAAATGCTGAAATGAATGATTTTATAGTGTGGTGTAAAACGGCTTGATATTTTTCAACCCTATTTTGTCAACCACTGTACACTTTATATGTTTATGAAACTTTCTACAAGTGTCCCTTCATCCAATTATTTTGGGTTGTCCTCTACAGGTCAACTTTCTCTTTGTTGTTATTTGGTAGTGTTTTTTTACTCCACAAAAAAGTAATAATCGATAAAAAAAAAAGTCATGTTTATCCTTTCTATGGTACACACAGATGTATTATTAAAAACAGTTTAACTTCAATCAAAAGTTCAACTACTTTTTGACAATAATGCCAATTGATTCCGTCTGTGTTTGTATGCTTATTTTTTGGCCGTCTTATCAATTAGCCAGCAACTGAATCTGAATTCGTAACTAATACTTCTAAGTCCAACATACTCTCAGAAAAGATATAGAATATAACATTTGCAATAGAGTCTCTGCAAAATTGATTAAAATTCTGATCAGAATCATATTTACATAAAACTGTGCTAACAGAAAATATAAACATAATAAATAGATAAAATTGCCCTTTTTATGAATTCGATGAACAACCATTTTTGATATTTTTAATCAGAAATTATCCAATAGGATTTCAACATTAAATAATGTGATTAGACACACCCCCAAATTTCATAATACTATGAGCTAAGTGATCTATCTTCCGATCAGTGACACAATCCCTTATCAGCAAGATAAGCTTGAATTTCATAATCCTAGCTAAGGAATAAGCAAAGCAACGCTTTCAAAATGCGTCCACAGAGGTTTAAAGTTATACCAAGTTCATTTATAATTACGTCCCAAGTAGTAGTTTGTGGCTGTCACACTGTAGCTTTACTTGTGAATTTGTGTATGTCCTTATTTTTGGTGATCAAATTATTTCGAAGGTTTACTCATATGATCTGTCAAATGAATAAAAAAATCATTGGTAGAACGCCACTTTGATGGCATTATTTTCGAAAATGATAAAAAAAAATTCACCACATAATTTTTTTTTTTTTATTTTAACTTTTATTTGTACGTTTACTTTCTTTATTTTTCTTTGCTGTACGTACATACCGCTATTCAAGTAAAGCCCTAGTTCTCCAAAAGCCTTGTAAAAAAAAGCTTAAAGCTTAAAATTATGCGGCCTCATGATCCCAATCAATACGGTATCCTGTAAACAATGTCCCATGCATTAGATACATGTCTGACACAGATAAAACTGATTTAAATTCAGAGTCAACATTCGGACACGAAGGCAAAACAACACTTTAATACTGTTTACGTGTTTTTTTTGCTGTCCTCAATATTATGGCTGAAGTGTTAAAATGTCACGAATTCATTTGACTGAATTATTTATATTTTTTCTGTAACACATAATCTTGGTCACTAGTTATTAATTATTACACTGTAGGGAAAAATAAAAGACCAAAGATAACTGATTTGATCTTTATTTAATAAGCAAATAAAACAAAAACTTAAGATGCCAAAGGTAAAGAGTTTCTAGATAGTAACAATGTTGAAAACAACAAGTCTATTAATATCACTTTTCTCATTCGAAGGTTAAAGTTTGAATAAAACCAATTTCCCGCCATTTATGACAATTGAATACTTTTTCTTACAAGCCAGGATTTCGTGTTCTCATTTTTTTCTACCTTTTTAAGTTTTTTTTCTTTTTATTTCTTGTGTGTAAGCATGGAAATAATTGCCGCAACTTTCCAATCGATGTATTCAGTTTTACTTCTCTGCTTATGTCCTAAAGCAGAACATTATTCACCGCATTAAGTTGTTATACTTGTTTTAATTAAATAGTTAGTCAAGTTAAAAGTTAGCTTAAAAAAAATCGCTATAAATTTAATAGCGGTCGGCGGCGTATCACGTGCGAACGCACTTGAAGCCTGTTGGGCAGGCCGCCGCCGGCGCGAGTAGACGAGCTTCGAGACCGCGCTTCCTAGGGATGTTGCCAACCCATATGGTAAGCCATCAGAAAAAATAGGCTGCCATAAACTAGGGTGAAAGATACCAGCAGGGTGTCCACTATCAGGAAAGTTGAAAAATCAAAAACACCCTGGGATAGTGGAAACATACAATTTGCTCAAAATTCAAACGAATTCGTTGATTTTGGTGGGAGAAAATACAATTGGCATAAAATAACGCATTGAATAACAGCGTTCATTTTCTCTCCTAAGCAGTGGATACCCTGTCAGAACTGTAGGTACTCAGCTCGCCGCACATGGGCCTCTGAGCACAGCCACGAGCGAACTGCTCCAATATTTGATCATTTTTCCCTACAAAATGTTAAAATACTGGTTATTATAGTTCCTGTGGCTGCAGCTGATGAACCTTATGTGGTGAGCCCCTCTATTACAAACGTAAATTCTGGTAGGTTTCCTATGAAGAGTCACCTAAATAAAATAACTTAATCAAGAAGGTGATAGTAAAAATCGATGATAGTCATGATTTTAAACACTTTAAACCAACAATAAAATAATCAGTTTTACCAATCACATCCTTTAATAAAATTATGTTCAGTATTGAAAACTTCATTTCAACCAAAAACTGATCATAACTTCACTATTGAGTTCACAAGCATCTAATACTTATTTTGAACATAGTTTTTTAAATTATTTAAAAACTTTTTTTTGTAAAATCAATTAATATTAGATACACACACGAGCTATAAGATTTCTTTTCTCTTCAAGACATTTTAGTTTTTAAAAACTAACAGTTGTTTTAAACGAATTGCCCTTTTATTTTCAGCAAATGGAAAGGTTTAAAGTAGTGGAACGGGAGACGAAAACGAAGGCGTATTCCAAGGAGGGTCTGGGTGCAGCGCAAAAACTGGACCCTGCGCAGAAAGAGCGAGAGGAGATGTCCTCGTGGCTCGTCTCCTCTATCGACGCACTTAACTTACAAGTAAGTATCTCAGATACACGGAGGTGTGAACAAATGCAGTGATTATGTGCGGGGAACTGGTGGGGGATATTATCTGTAACCATCAGATCATCATTATCATCATCAGAAAACTATAGGTAGGTAGTGTATAACTTATTGTGCACCAAAATTGTTACTCTTTACAATATTCTAGTATACCTGACTCTGAAGACTAAATCTTGTACTTAAAAAAAGGCGTTTACGTCCTAATCTCATCTCAGCGACAATCAATGCCAAAATATAGGTAGTTTAGGGAATTTCTTGACAGATTGGGACTGCTATGAGAATTATACAAGTATCGGTACTGACAACAAACTAAAAGTATTGATACAAAAACGTCGATAAGCCTGTTCATTTTTCATATAAACAATTTTACTAATAAACTTGCTTGCCTAACAAGAAATTTTAGTAGTTAATAGAATGTAATAATCCATAATGAGTTGTAAATAAATATTGTAGAGTATCGAATAAAGTATCGATACTTACTCGAGTATCGTTAATAAATATCATATTCTACCAGAAGTATCAATACAACTGTAGTGTCGGTACTTTTTTCGCACTGAGCTAATGTTATCACGTCATATTTAAGCTATCCTTCTCTAGTATTTTTGTTCGTCACGTGCTTTCCGACTTAGTTTTATTCTTCCTACTAATATGCACACACTTCATTTGTTTGCCACTCCGTGTAGATATAGGGGCTGTCGCTTTGCTAATAGTGGCATTGCGAAGAATATTCTCATTAGTAATGTTCACAAAATTTTATGTTGCTAGTCTTTCTATGATTTCCACCGCTTTTTGCCATCATCGTTCGTCCTCCACAAAATTAAGATTCCGTTATAGACAGATTTTCACGGTTGTAACAGAATAAAACTAAACCTCATGAGAAATCTGTTTATCGGTGCAACACTTCGTGCCGCAATGGTTCGGTTCCGGCGGCTTCCCGGTAACTCGGTCGTATGCCGCCGGGCTGGGCAAGACTCGCGGTGGCAACGGTGCGCGCGCGTCGCGACGGTTTCGCAACGCGCCGCCAACTGCACTGGTGTGTAGATAGAATTAAATCCTGCCGGAGGATCCTCAGAGTGTCTTCACACGAAACGTTTGTCTAGGCGTGGACGTCGCGTTGACGCCACGTAGTCTCTGTGTAAACGCATACGCAGCGCTAGTCACGTAGACGTAATTGTATCGGAAATACGTCGTGTTGACGAGGCGCTTGCGTCGCGTTTGTGCGGGGTTTACGCCGCGTATACGTTCGACGATGGCCTCCGCCGGACCCACGTCGGATGCGAAGACACCCTTACTCCGGCTTATGTGTCAGTTACCGTTAACATTTGTCCATTGGACAATTCCATGGAAACTTAGTGTAGGCTCCATGTGGTGTTGAACTGTGAGGTTACGTTTGGTATTGCCATAATCACCATGCTTCGCAGACATGGTATACAATCAGCATGATATAACACATACACAACACACATTTCGTCATATAACACTGGTAGAGAAATGCTTTGAATAAAAATACAATTTCTTAAATATAGGTAGACTACAACCTCTTGTGGAAACTGACAGTGAAAGAGACTCCAGAAATGATAATTCCCACAATATGATAACTAGCCCAAAGTCCTTCGAGAGCTACCCCACCGACATTGAATATAAAAATCTGGGATGATAGTTCTGATGCCTACAGAAACACCGTCGATCTTCATTGATGTGTTAAATTGATCTTAGGCCAAGAGATGTAGACATTACCTAGCATGTGCTTTGACCTAATGCCGATTTCTGAATTGAGTAAATGAAGTTTAAACTTACTTAAGTTTTAAATGTTAAATTTTGCTACATTACCTTGAAGGAAACAAGAGTTGAACTAGTTCCATATTGATTATAAAAACTACTACTCAAATCAGAAACTGGGCGTTAGACAAGTCCCCGCCTCTAGATTTATAGTTAGCCAGCTCTGAGACGGTAACAGGACAATCTCTTAGCACGTACTTTGCGGGCTAAGTAACGATTATAGACCTCGACCTTAGTGATTGTATGTAAAGGCACCCTTAGTATATATAACCGACCCTGAATGTAACCAGTAGATGAAAACTACGCGCAACAGTTTACCATACTAATGTTGACTTTCTCCATTCCAGGTTGATCAATTTGAGTCTGAAATAGAGTCACTGCTAGTGGGTAAGAAGAAAAGATTGGACAAAGAGAAACAGGACCGGATGGAGGATCTTAAATGCAAGCTGGAGAAGCACAGGTTCCATATAAAGAAGCTAGAGACGTTGCTCAGAATGCTTGACAATATGTCCGTCGAAGTTGAACAGGTTGGTACTAAAAACTTTTTTTTTATACACTTTATTCTTAAGTTTTTTTTTCAGCTAAATCTATACTGTCTTTGTTGACCACTTAAGTGGAAAAAATATGCTTTTCAAATTAATTAGTGGCTGCAGCATGTATTGTGTTCAATCACACATTTCTGTGATTGTACTCCACGAGAAATAAAGCCGTGAATATTATACCAAACTTGCTTGTGATGTAGTCTTCATACAAAACGACAAGCGCACACGCTTATTAGATAACAGATCGCTTCTGTGTCTATGTACGTTACAATACATATATTATAATATATCCAGTAACCGTAAACCAATTATGTGTATGTTCTATGAATGCCTGAGTCAGACCATTCAATCTAGGTCAGTGACACAGAGAATGTATTGAGGCAGATCAGTTATAATGACGTAATCTCTAAGTCATTATTTGGTGAATCTATCAATACGGCGAAGTTTGGCTTGCATCCATTTCTGTATGGAATTATTTCCGTCAACTCTAGGAAGACTACCAGCCAGATCTAGACGCTATAGGTACTCAGACTACCTAATGTCTTTGTCAGTATTCTGATCACAGTTCTATAGGCCTGTTCAAGATTCGCAAGTCAATCACTATGGGTACTCATACTACCCAATGCCTTTTTCAGTATGCTTGACACAGATCTATGGCTTTTCTAAAGACATGAACTAGAAATTGTGACATAGTTAAAACCAGACTGAAACATTACTGTATTTTATAATGATGATTGAAAGCCCCAGATAAAATACACGGTTTCCAAACTATTGCTGCCTGTGTGTTTGTACTGGCTAAACATTCACATAAAACATGTTGAAATCTCAAATTCTCTCGTTTTTCTTAGTTGTGTTTTGTATCTTATCAAACCAGCTTT
This sequence comes from Lycophotia porphyrea, assembly GCA_950005105.1. Classification (NCBI taxonomy): domain Eukaryota; kingdom Metazoa; phylum Arthropoda; class Insecta; order Lepidoptera; family Noctuidae; genus Lycophotia; species Lycophotia porphyrea. The sequence continues at coordinate 16,430,338 of OX465396.1, read as the reverse complement.
TATGTGAATATTTAGCCAGTGGGAACGCACAGTGAGACATTATAAAATCCCCTGTTTTCATTTGATCTTTTATTACTATATTTACTTGTATATTTATGTGTACCAAAAACCAAAAGTTAATGACCAATCTTTCTCAAGTCTAAGCAGGTGTACCTTACATTGCAGATAAAAAGGATAAAAGAAGACGTGGAGTACTACATCGACTCGTCGCAAGAACCTGGCTTCGAGGAGAACGAGTACATCTACGACGACATCCGAGGGCTCGACGACATCGAGCTCAGCGGCGTCGGCCTGCCTTCCTCTGCGACCACCGACAGCAACAACAGTAATGACTCCGCGGGATCTCCTACTAGTATGCTCTCAGGTATGTATGCAACCTCTTTATTGATGTAGAAGTTCATGCATGACCAGATTAGCCAATAAAATGTGTGCTTATGTGAGCTGTTTCATCATCACTGCTCTCGAAAGGAAAACATGATACGGAAACCCACATGAACTATAACTATATAACCAAAGACTCGGAGACGTGTGTTAGCCACCAGCCCACACTGGGCCCGCGGGTGGAAGCTTGTATCCCAGCAGTGAGAGCACTTTAGGCCAGCTGGAGCGACCAGTACTTTCCCCGAAATCTTTAAAGCACACAATGCTATTATATATCTTAAACCGGCCCAAGTTCGCCTGCATGTAATTCCGTAGTGATTAAACACTCAACAACTCATTTTTTTCAACCAAATACTAGATACCTATTTCCTATACAAAAATTTCCATTATGGCCAAACATTCCGTATTCTGACATCCTGTGGGTGTGCGCTCGTACGTGACAAAGCCGAACCCCTAACAAAACGTAGTCAAAACGCCTCGTCATTTTAATGAAAAAACCATGACTAGCGAATTCTACAAGACTTAACGCATTTGTGTAGAATTCTTTACTACATACATCAAGTTAAGTGAAAAGGAACCAATTTTTTTCTATATTAAGGTTGTTGGCATAACTTTGTATGAAGAATTGGTTGCAGTGTGATATCACATGCGATTGTAGCTGAACTAAAGACGCGAGACTTTTTATTGTGTTGGCAGTCGTCAAAGAGGTCATGCAACCCAAACAGCGGTACTTTTTGGTGCGAATCTAATCACTCAAATAGCATAGAGTTTAATCGCAAAAAAAAATACTGCAACCTGTATCTTCCATATCATAAAGTCTTAGTTTATCTATGGTTTATAAAAAAAAACTTTTTCTTCTCTTTACCAGGTACAAGTCCAGTAACATCACCAACGTTAGAGGTACACAACCATTCAACAGACTCCATAGACGTTGAAAAAAAGAAAAAAGAAGAGGTCATAGCCAAAGTGAGTAGTCACACACACAAGCATGTCATACCATTCACATATATTTATTATAATCATTATCTTTCCAATGTACTGCTACGTGGAGTTTTGATGTGGATTTTCCAAATTAATTGCTTTTTATGGTTAGTTTTGGGTTCTGAACTAATTTTCGTCAATCGAATCTTAGTAGTTATCGTGTGTCGAATCTTTTCGATGATATCGTTGATTCGTTACATTAGTTTCTCGTAAAGTCTTACATGTAAAACTGAATGGTTTTTCGTGTAAACTTCAGTAGAAATATGTTTACACAAATGCTTCGAAGTGTCTTTATTTATCTCTACGGCTGCTTTCTTTTCAATGGAGTGTTCCTAACATTAGAACTTGTTGTCTAATGATTATAAATTTTTCCGTTAGATACGCCATGCTATGGCAGGTCTCCAATATGATATAAGAAAAACAGTACAAAAATAGTATTTTTGTGGAATCAATCCTGTAAGAAGTCCCGGTACCGGTCCCTATTAAAAGTATCTTTCACAAACGGCAGGTTATTTCCATCGTCAGATAATATTTTATCAAGAAAATATGGCAGATTGACATATTTTCTACAAAAAGAACAGAGAGAGATTAAATTATTTAGATTTATTCCTGAGATAAAAGACACCTGACGATTGAAAAATCGGTCCCAAGTAGAAAATAATTGGTCAAGTGATCAATTTAACTTATCAACTAATTTGATGTTCTATTATCATTATCTAGAACAACACGGGCGTAACTAAATAACACCAATTTTACAAAAGAGCCGCATGCCGATATATTTTTGTTATAAATTACTTTTACCCTTCTGTAAAGATGGTGTGCTCACTTTTACGCCCTTTTTGTTCTAGGTGTGCGATCTGTCTTTTTCACCGACGATTCATACGAACTTGGTAAGTGCTGCGATATTTTTATTAATTTATTACTCATATTTATATAAAAAGTCCAAAAAGAAAAAACCATTTGTGGCTATATTCAGTGCCAAAATAAAAACAGGCACAGTCTAGCTTATTTTACAACTATGTTGTCCATTCAAGTTGATTTATACACAACAAAACCCTATTTACATCACGAATTAACCGTGAATTTCTCTCAAAAATCTTAGCGTGTCGATGTCTATCGATAATGCTACAGCCCAAAACTTAGCTATCATATTAGCTAGTCTATAAATATCTGTGGCGTACTTCAGGGCACGCAGGACACCATACCAAGTGTATGGTGTCCCTATGTTTGTGGAACAACACCACATGCCAGAGTCTTCTATAAAGCCCCACCGGAGCAAGTTGTCCTTGCTCTTCATCCCAAAAGTAGCTCTGAACGAACCCAAAACCAATCTTCAAGTTGACACAAATGGTAAAGTGATGTTGTGTTGATATTTGCAGCCGGTAAAGCCACTGCCGCTGCGCGCGGTGAACGCGAGCGCGGTCAGTAACAGCACGTGTAACGTTAGTTCCTTGCTCAATAACTCCGCAGCATCCACCAATAGGTCAGTCCACTGACACAAGTGTATTTATTACAACCTTTATGTAATTTACAACCCACATTGTTTGACGATTATTTCAATGGAAGACTAATTAAACTGTAAAAGTAGGAATGGTGCTTTGGAGTTCGTAAATTGTGATAATACAATGTTAGACGTACCTCTTAAGATCGATCAATCCTCATAGTACGCGTCATTATGAATAACTTGTGCTATGGGACGTAAACAAAATCGAATATAGTATTCTAAAGTTAACTATAGAAATAAACCGTAATCAGCACCTTAATTGCGTAACATAATAAATACGAAGGAAATTCATAACGGATTTTTTTCAGAATGTTGATTTAAATGGATGAATTAATGTTGATTTTGGATGTTCGACGATTTAAAGAAAGCAACTACGGGAGGATCGTTATTTAAATTGTAGAGTAAGACACTTTTTACAGAGAACAGCTTGAAATTCTAGACTGCACTCATCGCTAAAATATATATAGAAGGAAAACAAGACATTGAATATTTCAACTTGTTGCCCTGCAGTTTGGTAGGAAAATTTTGAGCGTAGCATGGCGGCGAAAATATTATCTACCATGTTAATAAAGTCGCAAATATCATGCAAGAGATAATTGTCACAAAAATCATTCGCGATAAATACATTAAAACCGGTCATGTAGTTTATGAACTCCAAAATAATATTTATAATTCATTCTATTGTATTATTTTATTGTAGCAATGACTCATTGTAATGCATTTTATTATCTTCCATTGAAATAGTCCTCAACACTCGAATATGTAGTTAAAAATTCACATAAAAATGAGAACACAAAGACAAACTTGCTCCAAAGTTATTTTTTTGTTCCCATTGAATTGCGCGCATGATCCAAGCTCATTTTAGATTAATTACTTTGATTTCCAGATAATTTGTATTATGAAGTTGGGTATTTTGGTGCAATAAGCTTAGAAAGTTACAGTTTTCTTGAAGTTGTGACTTAAAATGCAGTAGTGTTTGTTTGTATGTAAATATATTGATTAAAAACACGATTGCTTGCACAGCTGTTCACGAAATCACATCAGTAATTACCATTTAGTTTAATTTAAGTGTATTTTCCAGCAAAAAGTGCATAAAAGTTGCATTTCTAACTGCCGATACGAAATTGCCGCCAACATTGTAACCTTAAAAGCTTATTGTAAAGGACAGTTAGCGACATCTCTTTAAATCTCAATGAAATATCTAGCAGACGGATTCGAGACGCGCGTTGCATCCTATACTGATCTCTGCGTTGCAAGCAATAAGTTTCAAAGTCTATTAGTTATCGGCATAGGATGTGCATACTCATAATGTATACATGCTGTTATTGATTTTATATGATTCTATTTATAAAAGATAGTGTAAGTCACTTGTGCAGTATCAGGTAAGCACGTTTTGCTTGCTGATAACAGTTTTCTTTGATATTTGATCTTGTTTTTGTATGTTTGGGGGGTAGAAAGGTTTGTGCAGTGTTATTAAACATAAATTGAAACTAGGTAAAGTCAACAAGTGACGCGTTTTCAAGGGTAGTTTAGAGGGGTTGTCTACTTGTTGCATTTTTACTTTTTACCCATCTGATGTTTGACAAAACATGTTTTGTATCGATTTCGGACGTGTTACTCACTTTTATGCTTCAAAATTTGTTGAAATACGTCACTGAATTGGATGCAACAAGTGGTTTAGTTGTGTCTGTGACTGTATTCATTGTTTGTCGTCTACTAGTGTCATTGAGATAGAAGGGATGTGTCTAGCATGACGTTAGCGTAGTGCTACGAGTGCTAGGTTCAGTGCAGTGAGCGAGCGTGTATGTGCAGTATAAGCAACAACACGGGCGTCGCGTCAGGCGCCAGCACGCCTAGCAAGCAGCCGGCCGCGCCCAGCCCGCCGCACGCCACGCACGTGCCGCACGTGCCGCACGTGGCGCACGTGCCACACGCGCCGCACGTGCCGCACCACCACGTGCGGCAGCCCAGCTCCAACACCAATACCAACAGTAACAGTAACAGTACCGGTGAGTGACTTCAAAGTGTTTACCAATGTTTGTCTACTAACCCTTAGTTTCTGAAAGCCTAAATGGTCAAATCAGCTGTGCAACTTCACGTCAGTTACTATAATATTATTCTTATTCTTTATTGCACACGAAAAAAAAGAGAAATGCATACAAAATTATAACAAATAGCTTATGTACATAGGCGAGCTTAATCCAGGATTGGGTTTTCTTACAGCAAACCTTACTGCGATTGCGAGATTTGCAGAAGAGGCTTATGTGCATAAACAATACATTTATAAAATTTGATCAACTTATTTTATAACCAAATTAAACTAATACATATAATATACTAATATAATATATATGTATATTATGTCTGTATCTCTAGTTTTGTTTCATACATCACAATTATTATTTGTAAACTGTAACAAAATCCAGCAAGAAGTTTAGAAATAGAAACTACTGTATGGATTATGCAGTTTTCACTATTATTTAAAGAATTTCATACAGATTATATTTTAGAGAAATCAGAAACATTAATATTTTATTTTATGTATATATAGATTAGTTGGTGGAATTATTTAGGCTTTCAAAAACCAGGTAATAGCGAGTTCATACTTATTTATGTATTGACTTCTATGCTCTTTCTATGACAGCTATGTTATATGCTGTCACATTTCATGACGGTTTATGTATTTACAACTTGTGAATTAAATATTCACACAGCTGTGAGTCCATATGTGTTTAACACTTTATTTCATAACATGTGATATTATTAACTCAGCATAGTTGTCAATATTATATTGTTGAGTTGATACAGTCATTGGCATAATTTATGATGATAATATTTTATGTTATTCTTCATGTATTTTTAACAATCTTTCTGTAAATAACGCAGCAAGGTTTTACATGATTGACCGATTGATATTATATTGATATTGATTGATTGATTGATCAACGCCTTTGAAATTTCGACAAAACAGATCTTGAGTTTAAATGAAGTAAGGTATTATTTTTCGTAGCCATTTGTTTGTATTTTACCTGGATTCTAGAATACATTAATAAAATTAGCGTGATTACATGGTGATTGTAGCAAAGGCATATAGTTGTATTGCTGGGGATTTTATCCGTCACTCTTCTTCCCAGATGAAACAATAGGAGGAATTGGTGAAGGACGGGAGTTTTCGGAGACAGTTTTGTGTAATTAATAAAAAAAATGCGCTGAAAAAATGTATTGATTATGAAAGGGTTTGAGGAGGAATAAGAAATTAAAAATACTTATTTTAGCTACTTTGATGGAAATATATAACAATTCCTGTTATTTCGTGCGTCATTCATGAACTTTCACTTGTTTATTTTAGGATTTGGCAGAAAATATGAATTCAGTGAAATAAGGAAGTACCCTGACATATTTGACTGACATTCTGATATTAATGCTTGCTAAAATAATTATTACGTGTGATTGGCAACCGGAATACAGAAACAGCCCTATTATTGTCGTCTGCTTATCAAATATGTGGTTCCAAACTTCAACAGACCCAAATAATCGCGATATTTCCCAGCACAATACCCTCATTGAAATAAATTATCATTCGCTTCTGAAACCGCAAATTCCGGCTTAATCAACAACTGAAACCCAACGAGGCACCGCCACCGAACTTCCTTCACCAACGATAACAACACAAACAAACACCGAGCCAGGCATAATTAAAAACACACGTTATCATTACAACTAAACGCGATAACGTACGCTTCCATTGTTTACAAAATAAACAGAACGTTTATCGACGCGAATGAATGGAACACGGCGACCGACAAACTCATTACGAAAACGATTAATCGCACATTGGCATTCCTCCAATATTCGTAAAATTTGCTAAAAAACTGGCCGTAAGCCAGCGCGATGACATGGCAAGAGCGTCGACTCAGTCACTAGGCTGCATCGGACGAGACCTGTGCCTAACTTTAGAAATAATTAAGAAAACATAATAACAATGGTTTCCCGCGCGAATGTAGGATAAATATGGACGATGGTAAAGCTATTATTGTCGAGTGTTGTGTGCATGTTTTTCACAAAAGAGTTTCGGTGGTGTTGTGAAGTAACGCGGGTATGTCGAGAACTGCGTAGTTTGATGTTTTTTTGTGGTTTCCGTGAACTTCAATGGCTGTTACATAATTTTTTTGTTATGGTGTGTTGTTGGTTTATGGGAAACGTCTATTGTTCGATTCTACATGAGTGTTTTTGTTGCGAGGTGAGGGTACCTAAACAAGACCACGCTGCTATGATATTCTAAAAGCTGTAATCTAAATCATAGTACTTTAGATTGTTTTCTGCCAATCTGGAACAATGAAAAATTAAAACAAATTCGATTTTGCAAATGGCTCTTGTTGTTTTGATTTTGACAGCTGTTGTAATGTCAAATCTACTACGTTTCGTAAACTTGACATTGCAGCCTGTGTTTATAGCGTGTTTACTGAGTATAACCCATAACCTACGTTTTTTTTTGTCAATTTGTCTTCTCGACAATTTGGAAAGTAAAATTGAAGGTTTTAAAACAATAATTTTGTCCAATCACAGATTGGCATAGTGTATCTAATCTCCTATTGGCATGTTTTACTAAAACTACCTTTCATTCTTGGCTCACTGTTTTCTTTGTTTGCGACATTAGTGCTTTATTTTGACATGGGTGTTAAAGTGGACATATTAACATATGGTACGTTATTTATTTTATTAGAATAATTATAATTTACTGTCGATGTGAACTTTTTTACATAATATGTGGGTATGTTATGTATTTATTTAGTTATGAACTTACTTTTTGTGGTTAGTTTTTATTTGTCATTGTTAGTAGCCACTAGTTGGCAACATAAATGCAGTTTACCCTTTAATAAAGTTAAATAATCTAAATTCACGTCGTTTTAGATATGAGGGTAGCTGAAGAAACTTAAAAACGTGGGTTTTTGCGATCTTTACATACATACAACCATAAACTCACGCCTTTTGCTTTCATAGGAGTAGGCCAAATGGTTATCATTTTGCTTTCGTCCACGTTCATACATCCAGATGTCTCTTACCACTGCCACTGGGTATAACCATTCATACAGTGGCGTGCCTAAGGACCAACAATAGGGCAAGCCTATAGGGCGACCAGACTGTCGAGAAACCCTTATAAGGGTAAGCCTAGCTTTTAGGCTTCTATGAAACTACCGCCAATTGTGATTGTACCATACCTTTCACAAAACCGTATCTATTGAATTTCTTTATCCGACGCTACTCCATTATTATTATTTATTGCTTTTTATACAGAAACATCCGGTCATTCATCTTCGTTAAACGTTTTGTTCCACGCATATAATTTTACAGTATAACCATAAAAATGTTGTTACTTTCAAAATATTTATAAACGTATTTATTACAATGTCGTCGTATTTATATTTGAAGGGGTCGTTTACACAAAACAGATGTTCTTTTGAACGATGCGTCAGAAGAACGACATTTTTCAATCTGAATCATTCAAGTTCTTTTGATCCGGTTATAATACTTACATACGAAAATAAAAACTAATTTGGGAAAGTAATGGCGCCATTGTCTCTATTTTCCTCTCATTACTCGAAAATCAGTTTGACGGCACGGTTGGCGCAGTGGCTGAGCGATTGACTGCTGCGCTGCGTGTCGCGGGTTCGATCCCCGCACGGAACAAATATTTGTATGGCCTACAGATAGTTGTTCCGGGTCTGGCTGTTTGTGTATGTGAGTTTCAATGTTTGTGAACGCACCCACGATACAGGAGAAATCCTAGTGTGGGGCATCGTTTTTAAAAAAAGAAGATTAGTTCTGCCAGGGGTGTCGTGTTACCCAGCAACTCAGTAACAAGATTGGCAGTCGCTCCGTGTAAAACTCTGGTTTCATTTATCCAGTAAGACTTGAAGCCGACCCCGATATTGTTGGTCATAGGACTCATAGGTTAGGTTGATTATGCTGACTCGAAGAAAAAGTCACTAAATTATACGCTTTAAACCGAAGTAGTAGTCTAAGATCCCGCCTGCTTTGGATGCGTTTGGTATCCACCAATTTTATTCATTGGTGCATAGCTTAGCACTGGTGGAAACAGATTCAACTAAGATAATTAGGTTTTTATATGGAAGGATTCGTGCTATGGATGGTCTAAGCTATGTGCGCCCTCGCTGCTGCCCTACTATCGATACATCGCATAGCTCGAGCTGCGCATCTTCCTCGCGCAGCTACTTTGCGGCGGCGTATCTTCATAGCACATCTTCCCGCACCGCTACATAGTTTAGTATCAGTGGAAACGATCACATAGTTTCACAGCTTAGCTATTACATCCTCGCAGCATAGCTGCATAGCACATCTCTGGTGGAAAAACACCCTGATCATCTGTTGATCGAATGAAAAATATTTTTAAGCAATCTTAATAATTAAAAAAGCATATCTTCTTTACATTAAATTAAATACTGAATTAATTTTAAATTACTAGAACAGGTTTAAATTACTATCTTAACTTTTACTTACAAGAAAGTTATGAAGTTAATTAATTACCGCTGAAGTTCTAAAGCCTGAAGCTTCAAAAGTGAAAGAGAAATTATACAAACTAGGTCAGTGTTTATCGATCCGCACCGGTCGCCTCTTTTGGTATGAATTACACGTATTTATACAACGTAAGTTTAATGAGAACTACTTTCTATCTGTTGAAGTTAGGTACTTGAGGAGGCACTGTATAGGGTATTTAATAACCAGATTCAATTCTTCATGTTAGACTGAACTGGTCTTTCTCACAATTAAATGAAATTGTTTGTGAGTTTATGAATACTGGAATAGTATTACGTGTCATATCATTTGATTGGCTGTTGTGGGTTGCTTTCAATCAATTACAACAGGGTGGATGATAGATTACATTGATCAGGGTTTCAGCAATTAAATGTAATGGTATACAGGGTGTAAACAGCCTCTTCACGAAGCCTTTAATCAAGCATTATGTACATCAAACTAAGTTACGCAAAAAATATTGCTGGGAAACGACTTTTTTTTTGGGGTGAAAAATCACATTTTACGGTAGAACTCAATGTAACGCACTTATGGATGGATTGAATAGTATGGGGATCATGGAGGTGTTTAAAGTAAAAACCAAACATTAAAAACATGTACATATTAAAAAAAACATGTGAAATAGTTGGAACTTTGACCCTCAATACCTCCGTATCTACAAGGTTCCCAGGTATGGTCTAGATCAAAAAAATGATCGCAATGATGGGGAGAACAAGTGCCTTTCGGCTTCGTTAAGAGTCTTTTTACACCCTTTATATCGTTTCACGTACACGCACGCACTCACGTAAAGGCTTGCACAAACCAGCTTTTTAAAGCGTGCTTCCAAAACGAACCCAATCCTAGACAGGCACAGTGCTGGGGGAGCAATCTATCATCAAGAATTATTGAACGAATTTGAACTCGTAAACAATCGCCAGTCCTTGATAACCAGTGATCGGAGTAGGTAGATTGATGTTTGGTACTTGTATCATAAATGTTCACAGAAAGAATAACATGGATCATTCCCCGAAAAGTAATTCCGGTATTTCCGGATCCAATTAAATATTTTTAATGTTGGTAGTGATATTATTACTACTCAATTCATTTATAGGAAGGTACCACCGGTTAGTGCACCACCCTCGTGACTGGGTAACGTTAAAAAAAAATTATGAACAGTATAATATTGCTCATTTTAATACAATTCCTACCTAAGTTCTGTTTTTTTTAACAATTAACCAATTCCGAAAATCCGGAGGAATGTCCATATTAACATACACATTTGGGATCAATGACCGCGATTCAATCTACCTACTCCGATCTATGTTCATAACACAAAAATATCTCTTGACAGTGAAGTAGTTTGCGAGTTACCTTGACATTGAACTGCATCATTCACCTGTTTGAGTCACGCAAACTTTCAATTCACTCCAATTGTCTGAATGCTAAACATTTGTTTGTAAACAACCAATTTACCTTACCGCAAGTCTATTTAGCTGTGGCTGTTTTACATATACTATGTACAATCGAGGACACTCCCGCCTGGTCACCACTATGCTCATTTTCGCTTGCACTCACGCGCGCGGAGCGCTCTCTAGCCGGCGGGGCGCCTCGGAACCGGTTACCAAGTATACAGTACATCATTCTGAGCCTCCCGCTGCATAGAAAATTTTTCAACGGTTATTTAAAAAAAAACTGCTTTTTCCAACAAAAGTGCAATACCTACATGGCCAAAATGTATGGAACAGCTGAATTTGTTTTCCACCTTTCCACCCTGTGTAAGCCCTTACAGTATCAATAGTAGCCTATTACCGTCCTACTGCTCGGCAAAGACCCATTCTCACACAGATTGTTTTAAGTCCTATGTAGTAGGGGGCGAGCCGGTTACCATCAACCGGGCACAAATCCTGACTCCGTGGCTGCTACTAAGAAATTCCTAATAGAAAAACCCAGATCTTTACCCTACCCGGAATCGAACCCAGGACCTCATTGTCAGCAGTCGTGCTTATGACCACTCGACAAAATAGGCACTACCAAAATAAATCACAAACCAGTACGAAAAAATCTCTTTCAAAAGTTGTTCATTGTTTACATATTAGTGACTGCACGTAACGTTAATACCAAATAAATACGTCAGAGAAACCTTGTACATACGTTTAGTACCGTGAAATGTATTGATAGTGCCCTAACGTTAAACGTAACCGTAGTACTACTGAGTCACTCACACAGACTGGCACGCCACGTGCGGGCGTGCGTGCGACTGCGTTTGTTTGTAAACAGCGAGACGAAGCGTGAGCGATAATCGGACACGTTTTATTTTGTTATAGTGTTTGGTATTTCATGGTATTGCTGTGATAAGGTGATATGTTGGTTTGTGCTGGTAGTGAATGGTTTAAGGAAACTCAATTATATTCAAACAACCTGTGTTTGATGAGATTTCTCATCGACAATTTTTATGAAACCTTTAGATGTGTCAAAAAAACATGATACGTCTTCATTATAAACAATAGTTTCTAACTTCCACGATTATATCTTCAATGATGAATTACCGTACAGATTTTCATCCCCTATTTATTAAGCCCATTAGGGATGAATTTTCAACTAGCAAACATGAGATGTTATGCGTTTCCGTACTACTCTTAGAAATGCTGTATTGCGTTACGGAAATCATCTTTTTTTTTTTTGTTTGTCAGAAACTACACAACGACGCGTGTTTTTATAGTCTTGCATAATTTTTACATGCGCCGGTTGCAGTAACTTCACAGATACTGCTATAGACGAGATTATACGTAAAACACCTTTAACTATAAGACTCCATCACTGATGACACTTATACAATTACAGTACTTACGTGTCCTTATTTCTGTCTGCAGATAATGAACTAGGCAGCCAGTCTGCGGTCAATCTGACGTTCGGTAGGCACGTCGGATTGACTGTACATCGGATCTCCAGCCTGGTTGCCTAGGGTGTTAATAAAATTTAAAAAAAAACTTGTGTGCCGTTGAAAAATACACAATTTGAGAATATTTCAGGTATTTATGTAAACTGACGTTTCGTTGGCGGTGTTTGTTCGGAGGAAGTTAATGTGTTGTGTTTCTTGCAGAAGTAGTGGAGAATGGTCCGGTGTCGACTACACCCGCGCACACAGCCACGCATCTACCGCCTGCGCCCACGCAACCCCCACCCGTGAGTACTAGGATTCAACTACTTACTAACTAACCTGAATTCTCCCCATGACCAGTACCTCCCTTCTCCAAACAATTCTGTCTTTTCATGGTGCGGGTAACGCCAGTGAGTACTAGATTATAACTACTAACTAGCAATTATGTATAGTGCCACTTCTGGCCAAAAGCCACCTTCCTTCTTCACATATTTCTGTTTTTGCCAGTGCGGGCCAGTTTTTTACTATTTTAAAGCTCTATCTAACTATCTGTAAAATACTAGTATTCAGCTGCAACTGGTTAGACTGGAAGCTGCCCCAACAAAGTTGGGATAAGGCAGGCAGATGATGATTCTCTATCTCAAAACTCACACACCAATGTTTTTGTGTTGCTTAAAATATTCCACCTTCAATTCTTTCTTACTTTAACATTTATCCAAGGAAATTCTTCACGCCTTTATTCGTTATTTTTTACGGAGCGATAAGATTAGTTTCAAGACATTTTTATGTAGAAAGCAGAATAGATTTAACTTGTGCACTAATTTAGTATTTGCTTCGACAGACGTCAAAGAGTTCGTCAGTGCCGCTACTCGGGTCGAGCGCGAGTGCGAGCGAAACAGCGGCGTCGCCGCTCACCGTCAACGGGCCCAGCCAGCCGCTGCATCACACGCCGCAACATGTTGCCAACAAGTCAGTACTCACACCTATGCTAACTGTAACGCTGTGTTCATATCTGCTTCCTAACTAAAGCTAAACATATTCTTTTGGCACATGACTGAAATCATACCTGACACCACATTTTTTTTTTAATTTCTTTAAAATTTCTTTCAAAAGATGCTTGTCACCAAATAAACTCAAATACTTCCTAACATGCCATGTTTTCTCATATGAAAAAATAATAGAACAAGGAATACAACTTATTATTGGAGTTATAAAACAGAAAAAACTATGCAAGGATATCGAAATACCTGTCAAATGAAATGTATTCTTCCATAGTTATAATAAATGGTATTCGTCCATGTATTTGTCGAAATATTGACGACGCCTCTTTGTTGTTTCGCGAAACATGTGTCTCCAGTTATATTTAGGTCAGGAACAGTAAAGTATGTCAGGAAGGCCGCCACAAGTAGGTCAGTGGGGTACCCACGGTAGTAAAGGGTACCATATTTGAGAGAAATAATGAACTTCCATGTTTTTGTGGCTTTCAGGGTAGAATTACTATAATTTTAGGAAAGCAATGCATTTATTTGCCCATTGCGCTGGCAATGGTAAAATACAAGAGGACCATTAATTTAATTATATTAATTACATTAAATTAATTTAGATAATGTACATCCAACAATTACATGATAAACTTACTTACTAATACATTTACTATTTTTATATAATTTCGAGGAAGATAATTAAAAAAAAACCATTTACAGAACACATTTTTTTAATTAAATAAACCATTTCAAATCTTCACATAAAATCAGGAAGGAATTAACACTCGCGACACATCGGTATGTAAAATAATCTACCAAAAAAAAAACGTAATGAATATATTACATTCGTCCTATTCATACCGGCAAGGCTAGGACAATGTACCGCTCCCTGAAACCGGGTCGCACAGTGAACCGGTTAGCTTGTATTTAGGTCAAGAGTAGCAAGGTCACTAGGTCAGGCGCTTCGGAGGTCAGATAGAATAGGATCAAGGACTAGTGCATAGACAAACGTTTATGCACTAGTATTAGCTTTGATGTTTATTATTTATGGGTAGGTTATTTGCTTGTAAGTTAGTTTATGATTATAAGAAATAGAAAAAAATAAAAATATTTATTTGACACTTAAAAATACATGTAAAAAGCCAGTCACAATAGGAAATCACACGAGTGTATTGCGACAAATCTGATTCTAACCCCCAAACTAGGCCTGGTCCTGTATTTTAGGGGTCAAATTATTTTTATAATTGATTTATAGCACTAAAGTCTCTATTAGGTACTAATATTTACTAAGACGAGTTACATAATACAGCATGGCTTAAATTAAATCTTGCTTGATTAAGTTAATTGAAGTATACAATCTCTCTTCGATGTTCTGAACGACAGACATAAATGGTGTGTGAAATGAAAAATTCGTCAGTCCATACACTGGTATAAAACAGCTCCTAAACATGCAATACTAATACTGTAATATTTTTGAGAATGTCCCTGCAATACCGATAATTATATAAGCAACAATGACTGACCAAATATCACGTTCAATAGGTGTTTTGGTAATATACTAGTTGCATAATATTGCTAAGTAACGTAACAGAACATCACGCCTGTAATCCCCGAAAGGTTAGGCAGAGGTGTACCTAGTACACCCACATTTCACCAGTTATGTTTGCTAAGTATTGCACCAATATTTTAGGGCAAGCAAGCATGAGATCTCTTCAGCATGTTTACAAATTCTTACGTTTGACAGTGGTCGAGTAAGCGAAGCATCGAGTACGGCAGCACTGAGCGCCGGCAGCGGCGGCACGCCCGCCAACGTGGCGAGCGCCGGCACCGCCTCGCTCAAGAGCATGGCGCAGGAAGCCGTGCATCGCGCGGGACTTGACCAGACACATCAACAGGTACAACCTACTTCAGCATCCACAAACCGATTTCAGCCACTGCTGGGTCTAGGACTCTCATTGTTGGGCTGCGGGCTGTTCGAAAGAGATACCGTGGCCCTGGAACACAAAGGGCAAGGAAGGAACATGGCTGAATGAATTTGTGCCCGGTTGATGGCAACAGGAGGGGACGCCCTAGAAGAACATACGCTGACCTCATTGGTGAGATTCTTCAGAAAGGTCAGGTGCGCAGTACTCGCAACGGGCGTGCGTGTATGACCAGATGTATGAACGTGGACGAGGCAAAAGGAGTATGTAAGGATCGTAGCAGGTGGCGTTCTGTGGTTTCTGCCTACCCCCATGGGAAAAGGGCGTGAGTTTATGTATATATGATGGCAACAGGCTCGCCCCCTACTACATAGGACTTAAAACAATCTGTGTGAGAATGGGTCTTTGCCGAGCAGTAGGACGGTAATAGGCTACTATTGATACTGTAAGGGCTTACACAGGGTGGAAAGGTGGAAAACAAATTCAGCTGTTCCATACATTTTGGCCATGTAGGTATTGCACTTTTATTGGAAAAAGCAGATTTTTTTTAAATAACCGTTGAAAAATTTTCTATGCCGGGGGGGGCTCAGAATGATGTACTGTATACTTGGTAACCGGTTCCGAGGCGCCCTGCCGGCTAGAGAGCGCTTCGCGCGCGTGAGTGCAAGCGAAAATGAGCTTAGTGGTGATCAGGCGGGAGTGTCCTCGATTGTATATAGTATATGTAAAACAGCCACCGCTAAATAGACTTGCGGTAAGGTAAATTGGTTGTTTACAAACAAATGTTTAGCATTCAGACAATTGGAGTGAATTGAAAGTTTGCGTGACTCAAACAGGTGAATGATGCAGTTTAATGTCGAGGTAACTCGCAAACTATTTCACTGTCAAGAGATATTTTTGTGTTATGAACATAGATCGGAGTAGGTAGATTGAATCGCGGTCATTGATCCCAAATGTATACATTAATATGGACATTCCTCCGGATTTTCGGAATTGGTTCATTGTTAAAAAAAACGGAACTTAGGTAGGAATTGTATTAAAATGAGCAATATTATACTGTTCATAATTTTTTTTTTAACGTTAGCCAGTCACGATTTGCCACAACCCAACGACTAATCAGAGCAAAGGCTCATGGGTGGTGCACTAACCGGTGGTACCTTCCTTTAAATGAATTGAGTAGTAATAATATCACTACCAACATTACCTGAGTAGTAATAATATCACAACCAACACGGACACGGCCCAACACGGATCTAATTGAGCTGCGCGACGCGTGTGCAACTATTATGATTTATATTTAAATACAAAATTACACTATGGTCTGACAACAATGGAAAACAAGACGTGTTGGTTGGTGGAACTCACAGAACTCACTCATCTGGCAGTAGACTATTGCGTTCGCGTTCACGTTACCTTCCATAATATACTCTTTCACCTCGATACCAAAGTGGTGCTGGTGCATCACGATAAATTTATCACAAACAATAAATAAGTACAGCCTTCATTCAGCCATTGGCATCAATTTCGTCTGCCCTTGTCTCTGTCAGACAACCAATATTTTAGCATACAACACAACACATTCACAACAACACACACAACAACAACACACATCACAACAGACGACAACAACAACAAGTCAACATACAACTGATAATATAATATGTGAATGTTGTCAACCAGCAATAATGACATCTCAGATTTAGCTTTATGTCTAAGAAGGCATTGAACTTGCAATGCCGAGTGATAAAGAGTTTTGACCTGCCACGAGATGTAACGTCGCCAAAGTGAATAAATGAGCCAATCTAACTATGCCAGCTTAATTTAAAGAATTTACATAAACATGCTATATTTTGCATTTTATCTTGAATACAATGTTACATGTTTTTCACTGTAATACAAGTTTTAACCAGAAAGTAATACACTTGCCTTTTGAAGTCGAAAGCAAGTTCATAAAAACCACTTTTTGCCTCTGTTTCAGAACCTAAGACGAGGGGCCCCCCTGGCGCAAGCGCACATTCCTCCGTTACTGGGCGTCGCACCGCTCGGCCCACTACCACTTAACTCTGTAAGAATAACCTGGTTTATTTGCTGTTTAAACTTTCTTTTCAGAAATACAGAGAATGCCCGCCGTTGGATTAAGCTCGCAGTTGTACATAAGCTATATATTGTAATTTTGGGTGCAATAAATAAAAAGAATACCGCCACGCTAAGTAACAGGAGAAAATATAGTGTACCAAAGCTCTTCTTTGTGGAAACTGCCACATTTCATGTGCATATTATAGATTACCAAACACGAATATAAGGGAATGGCTGGTGAAAATATGCGGGCTATTACGCGTTAAAAACAAGTTTGGTAGGTGATCATGACCAACGGATCGCCGAAAAGTTCAATTGTAAAGGCTTCCCACTAGGTGAACCGATGACCTGGTGAAGGTTGCGCGGATCCGCTGAATACGAGACACACGGATCAATGAGCCGATACTTGGGGAGCCCTGTCTCCAGCAGTGGACGCCTTTCGGCTGAAATAATGATGATCAAGATCACAGTCAATTATATTCTTCTTTTGTATGTGAAATGTCTACTTTGGGGCTCATTGGCAAAATAATAATACTTTGTAATATAGCTGTAGGTAATATTTTAAGCTAAGTACTCATGCTATCTTAAACCTATGTCCCTACTTCATCATCATCTGCTTAGCCTTTTTCCAACTATGTTGGGTCGGCTTCCAATCTAACCAGATGCAGCTGAATACCAGTATTTTACATAGAGCGACTGCCTATCTGACCTCCACAACACAATTAGTACTGGGTAATATGATACCCCTTGGTAAGACTGATTGTCAGACTTTTTGGGCTACTGACTACATTTAACGACTGTCAAAGATCTAAAAATGACAGCCGGGACGGCTTAACGTATACCTACGTCCCTACTTATTACCTCGTTAATAAACTATTATCTATAATGTACGGATCAGGTCTTAGCTTCAGTAAGCTAAACCTTAGCCTAATCAAATTAATGATACTGATATATTTGCAGGAACATCAGCTACAATTCCAAATGTTGGAATCGTCGTTCTACCACATGCCGCACCCGTCCGACTCGGAAAGAACGAGGGTATATCTGCCGAGAAATATATGCCCCACGCCTATATATTACAACCAGGTCAGTTATTTACTTATTAACAAGTTAATTTTCTACATTTTCTTTGATTAAATCTGTTATTTTACTGATTTAACTCTATGCCGTTACAGTCTCCATTATTTCAAAGTAATCTCGGAGGGTTTAACGCTAATAATTACGCATTGTTAATAGCTTGTTTTCCCACGGTTCTGCAAGGTCAACTGAAGTTGCTACATGGAAATGTGAAGCAAAGTATCTGAGTTATAAATCATTTGTAAATCCATAGTTAGCAGAAACTATTCTGTACTTCAGCTAAATATTCAAACCATTTTATTTCATCTTGTATTATCTAGCATTCAAATTTTCCTCAAAATAAGTATCAATTAACAAATAAATTTGACGATAGGTAAATCGCAATGCCTTTAGTAAGAAATAAGAGACCAAATAGTTGGTTAAGCATATCCATTACCCATTTTGACCTATTATTTTGTAATATTTCCAGGTGCTACTCCCGCACTCTGACTCGGTGGAGTTCTTCCAGCGACTATCGACGGAAACGCTGTTCTTCGTGTTCTACTACATGGAAGGCACGAAGGCGCAATACCTCGCCGCCAAGGCGCTCAAGAAGCAGAGTTGGCGTTTCCACACCAAGTACATGATGTGGTTCCAGAGGCACGAGGAGCCGAAGGTCATCAATGAGGAGTATGAACAGGTGAATCCACAGTTTGAGCGGTTGACCCGTTAGAATAATATGTTTTACTAGATCATTAACATAAGATAGGCGTTTTCTTCATGTAAAAGGTCATTATTTGTAAGAAATCCCATTCTACAATCGCGAAGCAAATAGGGTTTGATGTAACTGGATAACTTGTAATGCTGTGTGTGTATTGTTCCAGGGCACATATATCTACTTTGACTACGAGAAGTGGGGCCAGCGCAAGAAGGAGGGCTTCACGTTCGAGTATAAGTACTTAGAGGATCGTGACTTGAACTGAGCGTGACAGTGTACAGTAGTGTCGCGCGCCGCTCGCCGCCGGGCCCGCGCCGGAGCCGGGTCGCGCCGGGCCGGAGCCGGGCCGGGCCGGGCCGGAGCCGGGCCGGGCCGGGCCGGAACCGAGCCGCGCCGGGCCGGGCCGCCCTCGGCCGGCGACTTCATTCCTTGTTGCAGTATTGTACTACAGTGCGTGATGCGTCTGTGATGGAACCCGAGCTAGTGCCGCGAGTGCCGCGTAGCGCCCGCGCGCGAGACTGTGCCGTCGGTACCGACTGGTATACTGATCTGATACTGACGCGTGACGTGTGACTCCATGGATGATGTTGAATGACGTGTTGTCTGCTACGTATTTTTTTGTGTGTGAGATTAGCCGTAGTGTATGGGTGACAGTAACCACGGGAGGCCTATTGCCCGGCGGTGGACAGGTGTAGACTTAATACTTCTGTCAGTAGTACCGACGTCGTCGCACAGCTCTCGCGGGCGAGGGCTACTCGACGGTCACCGCGTACATTAAGTAAATCTAACTTAAACAATAGAGTGTATTTGAAAATATTCTGGCAGTTTTGTAAAATGGAATAATTTGTGAGGACGAGAAGTCAGTATTGAAGCCGAAGTGTTTGTAAACTGTACACAAGAACGAACAAGCGAAAGATAACGTGAAGATTAGTTTCAGCCATACAAGGTTGTTAGTAGCGAAACATGTGATATTGTTATAGGAGCCCGGGCCGGCCTCGACTGCGCAGCACTCGGCGCCGGTGTGCGGCAGGCCGCTCGCTGCGCGGACCTTCCGACCTGTTGTTGTACACTTGTGTTCGTATCCGCCGCGCAGCGAGCGTCCTGGCACCGCCCACCGACGACAGTTATTAAGATGTAAAGTTAAATCTCCATTAAACGGCTAACGCACATTTTAATTGTAGTACTTTTATTGGAGCATTTCTAGGAGTGATTGGCTTGAAAATATTATTTAATGAAAATTAGCAGAGTTATTTTACGGACTGGCAAGATTTGTTAAAGGAAAGTCGATTCGAGGACGTCCCGGGTCATTTGTTTTTTAACTTGTGTATAGACATTGGAATAGTTTGAAATTATTTTAAGTGCTAACTCGCGCGCACCACGCTCGTCGTATTTGTGATCTTAATTTTTGTAGACTGACTAGTTTTCTTATAATTGTGATCAATACTGACGAGTGTCAGCTCAGTGTTCTATGAAACGGATAGTTTCGCGGGGCATCAGCGGGGGCGTGGTGCGCGCAGGGAGATACCTAAATATAACTACAATAAGGACCTCCAGTGTGATTTCATTAGATTGCTAAGTAATACACTTTTTCACCTCTAAAATTATGTATATTTTAGTTAGTGCATTTAAATTTGAACAAAAGTTAAATTATGTAAGAGCATGCATGTCACACTGCCAATGTATTATATTATTGGATAGTTATACGGTATATATATATATAAATTGTACTTATTTATTGTTTGTGATAAATTTATCGTGATGCACCAGCACCACTTTGGTATCGAGGTGAAAGAGTATATTATGGAAGGTAACGTGAACGCGAACGCAATAGTCTACTGCCAGATGAGTGAGTTCTGTGAGTTCCACCAACCAACACGTCTTGTTTTCCATTGTTGTCAGACCATAGTGTAATTTTGTATTTAAATATAAATCATAATAGTTGCACACGCGTCGCGCAGCTCAATTAGATCCGTGTTGGGCCGTGTCCGTGTTGGTTGCGACGTGTGCCGGTCAGTCGGGCTGGCCGAGTGTTCCAGAGCGTGTAGTATGTTGTTGCGACTGCGAGCGACGCCGC
Source organism: Lycophotia porphyrea (assembly GCA_950005105.1). Classification (NCBI taxonomy): domain Eukaryota; kingdom Metazoa; phylum Arthropoda; class Insecta; order Lepidoptera; family Noctuidae; genus Lycophotia; species Lycophotia porphyrea. The sequence continues at coordinate 16,409,234 of OX465396.1, read as the reverse complement.
GGCGAGTCCCTAGTTAAGCGGTAGGTAAGCGGTAACTGCGCGCGATCTCGTTTATTACGTGCGTAATGTTGATAGTTTTCACTTTTGTAAAAAGTCTATCGTGAGAGCAGATGATGAAGTGGTAAATAATTTAAAAAATTATCTGTACAGTTCTATTTGTATAGAAATAATAAATAATGATTAAAAAAATTAAAACAACGTTGTGATTTCTTCCTAAACGCTTAGTTTTAAGTGCGTCGGTTTTTACAAGCGCGTGCGCCAAATTTAGGGCGCGACGCGGTTTTCGCATTTCTTTTTTTTTTATTTATTTATTATGGAAAGAAATGACTGTTTACTTTTAGAATAAACTGTAAGAAAGCATTGAATACAATTTGTTTCGTTTGAGGATCACTGATTCCCGGTACTTGTATGGAAATTATTTGTGCAAAATTATTTATCCCGATGCTGTTCAAGCACTTTGTGTTACTACAGGCTCGTGGTTGCTCACTCTTTTGAGAACCACATAAGTTAACTGTCAGGTCTTACCGTCATGAAAAAAGCCTGGAAAACCATTTTCATAAATCAATACAGGGATTGCATGCAAGCATTTACTAGCTAACTAAACGCTCATGCGCGTCGAGCCGCTCTCGCTAAGTCCTGCTCGTTTTTAGAACTCTTAGCGAGAGCGACTCGACGTTCATGCGCGTTGGTAGCACTGAATGAGTTATATCATGTAGCTGGGCAGCAATAGCCCAAAAGTTAAGGCGTTGAATAGCCGAACGAGACAACTTAAAACCCCACCTCTTTAATTTTAATCTACTGGAAAGTATCTTCCTGTTACACATCCAAGGTAAAAAAAATCAAAACTGCTTTGGTCAGTCAGCAATAAAAGTTAAATTACAAAAAGAATACTGAAGCATTACAACACACACAGGCACTACACATTTCTTAGGTAAACGATAAATGCACCTTATTAATCATCATCATAAACAACAAAGATACGGAACTCGCAATCCCTTTCATTTTATCAATTCAATTGTTTCCAGTACTATTTCTTAGATAAGACTTACCTAACATTACACCACGCCTGTAATCCCCGAAGGGTTAGGCAGAGTTGTACCTAATAGTACACCCACGTTTCAAACCTACTCCGATAAAATTTAGGGTTATCGAGCAGACGTTTTTCTCAAACATGAGTTGCAATGGATTATGAGCCCTTTAAAAATGAAGTGGATTGTGAGATAAGCAAGCACCATCAGTGAGACATGTGAGTGAGCATGACATCTTCTCTTGGACAATCTGCACAATAATAGCAGAGTTAAGTATTATATTGTCTGTGGCCGAGTTCACAATTTTATTTTTGAATTGTTTTTTTTTTTTTTTTACTATGGACACTTTTAACGTGCACATCTTGCTACATCATTCTCACATAGTGTACCATCTCAACATGAATGATGGTTTGGAACCATGGTTTTTAACCGACTTTCTTCAAAAAGGAGGAGGTTTTCAATTCGGTTGTATGATTTTTTTGTGTTTGTTACCTCATAGCTCCGTCATTTCGAAAACGGTTTGAAAAATTCTTCTTTTATGTGAAAGGATATACTTCCCGATTGGTCCCATAGAAATTTCATCAATATCGGTTCAGTAATTTGGTTCCTTTTTCACGTTAATTGGTACATCACGCGACGTCGCGTGATGTCTTACATGTTAAATTTGACGTACTTCCCGACTTCCAATTGAATTAAAATTTTGCACGCTTATGTATATCGCGTGATAGTGCAATATATAGATAACATGGAGCTGATCTGATGAAGCTGGAAGGTGGCCTTAGGAACTCCGTTATGAGACGACCATAACCCCATCGAGTTTGGGCTCGTATGATTTGTCTTGACGAATACTTTGTCTCTAGATGGTATCCAGGATCAGATGATTGAGCTGGAAGGTAGTCATAGGAACTTCGTTATAAAACGACATAACCCCGTCGAGTTTGAACTCGTTTTATTCGTCTCAACGACTGTTTGGTCCTATATGATAACCAGGGTTTTATGATGAAGTTGGAAGGTGGCCATAGGATCTCCGTAATAAAACAACGCAACCCCATCGAGTTTGGACGCGCATGAATCGTTTTGACGAATACTTTGTCTCTAAATGGTAACCAGGGTTTGATGATGAAGCTAGAATGTGGCCATAGGATCTCCGTAATAAAACGACGTAACTGCATCATGTTTGGGCTCGTTTGATTCGTCGTAAAGAGTAGTTGGTCTTTATCCAGGGTCTGATGAGGGAACTGGAAGGTGGTAGAGTCTCCGATCTTGATAGGAGTGGGTGCCCATGTTAATTTTAAGACCCACTCTTTCTGAAGCTCTACTGAGGTCATCAACTTCTAGTTACAATTTAAAAATTAATTCATGACAAGAATTTGTGTGGCATACTACAACTTAAACGGGTAAAATAAAAAACTTTCTGCGAAAAAAATCCGACTTCCAAAAAAAAGGTTTTTTCGTAAAAATATTCTGATTGAAATGAGTGTCCATGGAGTTTCTTGCCCGTTCTTCTCCATAGAGATCTACGTTAGGGAATGGGCAACTACAGTACTTTCAGTTTGTATTGCTTGTGACTGGGACTGTAGCTACATTTACTTATTATCTTTGTTTCGACGTTACAAAAGTGCCTTTAACTAGCACACTTTAAATAAATGCTTTGATTTTGAAGAGCCTCGACGTACACTTGTCGAGGTTTTTGCTAGGCGGTTGGATCAAGGACCTGACTTAAAAGACAGTACTCCTCGATATGACGTGAGGTTCTTGTCTCTGGAGCCCTAACCACCGATAACGGCGGAAACCAATTTTTTGGGTAAGGATACGGAAAATGTAAAAAAAGAAGAATAAACGAAATAATAATAAAATGTCATAGTATAAAGACTGCTCCCTATTCCATAGCCTCATAGAAAAGGCACTACTAAATCTAAAAACTCCTAACAAAAATTCATCCCTCTCGGAACTCGAGCGTGTTCCCGCAGGAAAATCTTTTTTAGAATGAATTGAGTTATACAAATAATTAGAGCATAACATACTGTAATTGTGAGTGCTGTCATATTGGAAAAAAAAGTGGAAAGCAAATCCTGCTGGAGTAACGTTCCAGCAGGATGGTTCTAAATAAATGACCGAATATTTGTGCAAAATCATCATCACCATCCTATAGCAATCCACTGCTGTACATAGGCCTCCTCAATCGCACGCCACTCAACTCGATTCTCAGCAACTCTCTTCCAGTTACTACCAGCCACCCTGCGAAGATCGTCACTCCGCCGAGCCTGGGGGCATCCCACCTTACGTTTGCCAATTCGCGGTCTCCACTCAAGAACACGCCTACCCCAACGGTCATCGGTTCTACGGCTAATATGACCGGCCCATTGCCACTTCAGCTTACTTATTCTGTGAGCTATGTCGACAACTCTGGTTCTCTGTCGGATCACCTCGTTTCGGATGCGATCCCTCAGAGAGACTCCGAGCATAGCCCGTTCCATAGCTCGCTGAGGAACCTTGAACTTATGGATCAGCCGTACCGTGAGTGTCCATACTTCGGCCCCGTAAGTCATAACAGGCAGGACGCACTGATTGAAAACCTTTGTCTTTAGGCTCTATGGAATACGCGACGAGAAGACCCGACGAAGCTTCCCAAACGCTGCCCAGCCCAGCTGGATTCTTCTGTTACCCTCCCTCTCAAAGTTGTTCTTACCAAACTGCAGAGTTTGCCCGAGTTAAACATATTCCCGAACAACCTCGAGAGGACCGCCATCGACAACAATAGGTCCTGGGGTGACGTGTTCGTTGAACATAACCTGGGTTTTGTCCAAGTTCGCCCTGAGACCAATGCGTAAAGAAGAATCAACTAGGCCATCCAGCATCTGCTGGAGTACCTAGTTTGCAGAATCTGCACATAAGATGTTTAGGTATACAACGGAAATACGAGGGTTTAGTGAAATGTTTTCCAGGAGTTTTGTTGTACTAATTATCCGACCAAATACAAATGACCACAAAAAAAGCGAGGGTTTCTTAAATATCGATGATTTTCTTGAGGATCTTTAACCGTTTTCTATATCCGAATTCTGTTCTAATAGAACAGAATTACGTGAAGCGTCAAGCGCCTCGTTTCTTAGAAGGTTTTTAAAAAGGCGTGAATATTTTTGTATGTATGCATTTCTCTACGAAAAATGAAAACACCAGTGATAAAAATTAAATCATATATTTATTTATCGTTTCCTCTTCTTGCCGCCATGCTTGACCTTGTTGTTGGGCTTGCCCTTGATGCGTCTGCGCACGCCGGCCGCCTCCTCCGTGTCGTCGTCGGAGTCGGCGCCGCGCTTCTTGCCTTTGAAGTTCTTTTTGTCTTCTAACTCTTTCATTTCCTGTGTGAGAGAGAAAAGTGGTAATTAACAAAACAGCGTCATTATCCATAATATTGTAGTTAGATTATCAAGGATTTTAGATATAATTCAAAATACACCCACATTCTATAGGTTTTGCTTTACTCTCATTTAATACGGGGCGAGACTATTGCCATCAATGGAACACAAATCCAGTCTCTGGGCTGCCACAGAGTAAATCCTGATAAAACAACCTAATAACACTTTGGTCGACCTGGGATTAAAACTCAGGACCTCACGTCACGCTCATCAGTCGTGCTTGCTATTACTAGACCAACGATGCAGTCCTCCAATATTGTAATGGAGTTTGTATGGTGCTAGCCATTTTTCAAAACTGCCTCAACACGACATGATATTAATTCGTAAGTATGCCGTGGGCCTGTTCGAAACAGATACCGCGGCACTGGAACACAAAGGGCAAGGAAGGAACATAGATGGGTTTTAGTCAGTACAAGTCTGACACTCCCTTCTGCTCTGCCCAGAGTGGGAGGAGTCATTTGATGACTTCCCATACCGAAAAAAAAACTACGGCGTGGGCAGTCAGCCTTGCTACCTGGATAATATAATTAATACAAGGCAAGCGCCATATTTCACACCAAAACCCAAATACCTTGTTCGCTTTACAGCTGCTAGGTTAAAATGGAACTGGGCTGGTCACATCTGCCGCATGAGCAGCAATGGGCAAAAATAACCACTCAGTAGTTGAGTAAGAAAGTAAGAAATGACAACGCGGCAGGCCCAGGAGATAGCGGGATAAACTGGACTCTTTCTTAAAGGATTGGCCTCAACCGCATTAGATCGCGAAAAGTGGGAGGAAGGAAGGGAGGCCTTTGCCCTGCAGTGGGACAATACAGGCTTATAATAATAATGAGCAGTATCCATTTTCCAAAGGAAACAAAATACGTACGATCTTAGTGAGCCTCTGAGCTTCAGAGACCCTTTCCTGCAGCACCATGACCTCGTTCTCCTCCGTCTTGTAGATCGGCAGCTGTTTGCCGATCAGCTGCTCGATGCGCTGGTACAGTTCAACGTCATACTGAAACAAAATTAAGGATTGTGGTAAATATGATCACGGCTGTATTCCTGCAAGTGGTAGGAAGCAGGCCCGAGGGCACCTAAGAAGCCGATTCCTGCCGGCTTCCCTTCGGGAACAAGGAACTCTACGTAGTGTCTCCTGTTATTATATACTAGGTAGAGCAATACCACCATTGACACACATCACTTCGGTACTAAACATTCGGTAACTTAAAAATAATCTAGACAAGTATGTTAATTAGCTGACTTTGTCAATGGATGGCAATCAAACAGGTGGCCCTAGAATGGTAAGTAACTGCCTCTAGACGTTGACGATATCAGATATAACAGGTGCTTTGAAATGGCTCGTGGTGGAAATGAAATATAGTGGTTGTACACACAGCTACATATCAAGCTATCTTTTCCAGTATAACATGGTCTCACTTTGTATAGATTTCCCGTAAAATGAGAGATCCACCTATACTGGTTTTATATAGCTTGATTAGTTGTCGTGCGTACTTAAGGGAGAAACGCCAAAGTAACCCATGAAATCAAAAAATATTACGTGTTTTGCAATTTGTAAATTGTTTTGCAATTTGTAAATTGCAAAAAACGTAATAATTTTTGATTATAGATTTAGATTTTATATAGATCCTAATCAAGCTATATAAAACCAGTATAGGTGGATCTCACGGTAAGTGTGACTTTTTCATGAAATAACTAGTCATTCAATGAGACTATTGTATTGATGCTTTTAACAACATACTTGTGACACGAAGGTGATGGCCTTGCCGGCCCGGCCCGCTCGCGCCGTGCGGCCCACACGGTGTATGTAATCCTTACTGTGCAACGGGATGTCCAGGTTTATCACTACATCCACGTGCGGGATGTCCAGACCTCTGTGAACAAAATAAACTGGTTATCATACAACAGTTAAACGTGGTTAATTGGGTACTTAAAATGTCCGAGAATCAGCACCTTTTTATAATAAAAATGACAAGACGGTCCCATAAAACGTCCGTCCGTAACCACCTAGTGTTTTTGCTGGGGAAAAGAATTGGCGTAACAAACGCTGCTAGCAGCTTAAAAATGTTTTTGCTATGCTTAGAGTTAGTAATTGAAACTTTATTGAGTAGATTCAGGTAGGTCGTAAGCGCGTAGAAACACGCAAAGTATGGCGGCAAACATGTGCCAACTCACCTCGAAGCCACATCTGTACAAATCAGCACGGATCTACTCTTATTCTTGAACTTGTTCAGCGCCGCTAATCGCTTGTTCTGGGACATCTGCCCGTGCAGCGGCACGGCCGCCAGCCCCAGGTTGCGAAGGAGTAGTGCGGTGCGCAGTGCGCCCGCGCAGGTTCCTACGAACACGATGAACGAGTTGCCTGACATCTCGTTGAGAATGTGGACGAGGTATACGTCCTGGGAAAAAATGGAGATGATTTGAAATACATATTTTTTTATTGATTTTAGAAAACATGTACACAGACAAATCTTTCGCATTAGCTTTAATTTCTTTTTAAATGTTTTGGAGTTGGCTAACAATAAATTGACACGGGCAACAGTTTTGCGTGAAATCACATAATTCCTGGTTTGCAACCTGAACTGATTGGCTGTCAAGCAAATCAAGCAATCGCAAAAAAATATGGATAGATTTGGCAGGAATTTTACCAATCCGAGGCTTTAAAAACCCAAGGATAAGTTGACCTTAAACAATGAGCAAGGGTTTTCTTTTGCTCTTGAAATGACAATACTTTGGATTTAATGTAACTATCTAACCACTATGGACAAAGTATTACCATCTTACTAAAACACATCATTTTTCCTTACCTTATACTTAACGGGTATAAACAGATAGTACTGCAGGAGCTTCTCAACGGTCTGGTACTTGGTAGACACCTCAACCTTTACAGGATCCTGCAAGGAGGCACGCTGCAGTTTCTGCACCTTCTTAGTCATGGTGGCTGAGAACAGGTAGGTACGTCGCTCGCGGGGGATCACGCGCAAGATCTTGTCTACTTCCACCTCAAAGTCCATGTTGAGGATGCGGTCAGCTTCATCCATTACCTTTTGGAGAAACATAGAAAACTTTATGACCAGTTAAATTTATAAATGTGGACACGGAAAAGGATTGTAACAGTTGACTTTCTATTCTGTATTTTCATGGAAAAAAAGCGAGAATTTATGTTTATTATATAGGGAAGTTCAGAGGTAATATAACTTTTTCAGTTTAGGGTATAATATCTTGCCATATATGGGGACAGTAATGGTAGCTGGACAGATATTTAGATGAGACAATCTAAAGCAACAGAAACCTACATTATCAGACAACATTCAAATAAAAATAAAAATAAGTTTATTAGTGAATAGTAAAAAACAATTGTGTCATATAATCAGTGAGCCACAAATAACCTTATAAGACAACTTTATGTTTAAGATTCAACTTCAAATTGTTTACCTATGTATATCATCATCATCATCAGCCTATAATGTTCCCACTGCTGGGACACAGGCCTCCTCTCTATGAGAGGGAATGGGCTATAATCCACCACGCGGGCCCAGTGCTGATTGGTAGATGTCACATGTCTTCGAATTTTTGGGTCTAGGGCATGCCAGTCTCCTCACAATGTTTTCTTATGTATATACAATGAATTATCCAGAGACTAATAAGATACCCTAGACACCCCAGGTCAAAATAAATAGTAGTCCACATTAGCTCTGAATCAAAATATCTGGAAGATATGGAGGTCTTATCTCTTTTTATGATTTCATAGCACTCACCAAAAACTTGAGTGCCTTCAGATTGAATCCTTTAGTATTCTCCAAGTGGTCCACAAGTCTTCCAGGAGTTGCGATGATGATGTGTGGCTTCTTGGATAGTATGAGGGACTGAGCCACCATGTCCATACCTCCCACGATTACTGCACATTTCACTCCTATACTGGCTCCTTCAAATAAAGTGTATATTTAAGGAAAATGGATAGATTAGGGCAGGCAAAGCCAAATATTGCAAGACATAGAGGTTTGGAAGGAGAAGAAGAACCTCTGCTCAGCTGTGGGACAGGAAAAGGATTCAAAGTAGTACTGGGAAGAGATGCCTAGCAGGACTTACATATGATTTATATTTACAATTTATATGATACGATTTATACAATTTATATTCACCTCTTGTAATAATTTGTGCAAGTGTCTCAAAATTGTTAGTCATTAACCCTTTCAGTGCCCAGCACCCGACACGCGGGTCGAACAATAAATTCGTTCCTTCGCACAACCCGTATCCGTAGCTATGGACACGCTAGTCGGGTTCTGGGTATGGATACACGTCATCTATAGCTTATTATAACGACGACTCGAATACGGGTTGTGGGCACGCGAACGAATTTCGCGAAGTTTTCGCGAAGTACTGGGCAGTGAATGGGTTAAGGGATAGAGTGAGATAGCCCCAACACAAGTATTATCAATTACTTACTGGGGATGTCTCATTTGTAATCCATGTAACTGCTTTTGGGACAAATATACATTTTCATTTATACTTAGGGGTCCCAAACCAGAAACAAGGGCTATAAAAGCTATTGGATGTAAGAACTTACCAAGAGCTTCAAACTGTTCTGATATCTGGAATGCCAATTCTCTTGTGGGTGTCAATACTAGTGCAAAATATCTTTGTGGGTTCTCTAATAATGCTTGTAAGATTGGAAGGGCAAAGGCACCGGTTTTGCCCGAACCTGTCTCAGCCAATCCTATGATGTCCTTTCCTTGCAATGCCACGGGTATTGATTCCTTCTGTATTTTTGACGGTTTCTTCCATTTTAACTCTACGCAAGCTTCACATAATACATCTACGACTCCCTGAAAAAAGAATGGAGTTATTTATTAACATAACCTCAATTTGAAAAGTTTCTGTCAAAAATATTTTTACGAAATATAACAAAGGGAAAGGTGTTGAGGATTTCAGGTAGCACAAATATCGAATATTTTTAAAGGTTTTGTAGTTTATTGTAAATATTAACACATGCAAGTGGCACTTACCAAATCTTTGAACGTCGTGTTATCTTCCTCTTCTTCTTCCACCACAGGTTCTACAAGTTGCTCATCTTTTTCTTCGGTCTCCGATTGTTGGCTATCATCGTCACTGCTTTCACTCTTCACGTCCGGAGTCATTTTCATTAATTTTACTAAACTACGCACGCTAGGGACATGTGTATCAACAACATGCCAAAATATGTTGTCAAAAATTAGATGTCAAAGAAGGTAGGTTCAGAAACCAGCGTATATTTCAAGAATTTCCCTAGGGTTAATAAATAAATAAAAATAATATTAAACAACATAATAATGGTCTATAACTATTGTCAATAAATGGATTGTAACTAGACACTGTTGCATATTATTAACAATATGAAATTTCAGCAACTATATTGCTGACAAAAAAATACTGAGAGAGAAAGAAAACAATTTTAATATTTTTGAACGAAGGCTTTTCGTGGTGCTCGTTTAAATACTCGATCAAACAAAATCCAAATTACTCAAAACAAATTCTATAATCTTTAGTTTCAATACGAGTTATACGATAAATGTAAATTAAACGTTTTTATTGTATTTCGTCAATGCAGTTTTACTCATTGATAATTACATTAATAACAAAAAATCAACGAAAAATAAATATTTATGTTGAAAAGTATTGCAAAACTTTATATTCGAACGCATCAATAAACAGCCAAGCGTCGTGTTTTTGAGGTTATTTGTCAGTTGTTACTATTGTATATATCCAAATATTTCGCAAGAATAACTCATAGACTGACGATAAATCATGGCAAAGCATCATCCAGATCTTATCTTCTGTAGAAAACAACCTGGTGTGGGTAAGTGAAACCACTTTGTATCGGAAATGACATCCAACTTTCAATGTTTAATTTCAAACTATTTTTACTTTCTTTTTAGCTATTGGCCGTCTGTGTGAAAAATGTGACGGTAAATGCGTGATATGTGACTCCTACGTGCGTCCCTGCACCCTGGTGAGGATATGCGACGAGTGTAACTACGGATCTTATCAGGGTCGATGTGTGATCTGCGGCGGGCCCGGTGTATCAGACGCTTATTACTGTAAAGAATGCACTATTCAGGAAAAAGACGTGAGTTTCATTAGAAATTGTTTAATATAGTCAGAGTAGTCAGTGTAGTACCATCAATGTTCCTTCTTGCTTTAAAAAGTTAAGTCAAAGACAGCATAACATCACGCCTGTGATCCCTGAAGGGTTGGGCAGAGGTGTACCTAATAGTACCTGCACCCACATTTCGCCAGTTATGTTTTAAGTCCCATGTAATAAGGGCGAGCCTATTGCCATCAACCGGGCACAAATCCAGACTCCATGGCTGCTACTAAGAAATTCCTGATGGAAAAACCCAATAACAATTTGCCCGACCTGGGAATCGAACACAGGACCTCATGCTCAGCAGTCGCGCTCGCGACTACTTGACCAACGAGGCAGTCAAAAGTCAAAGAATAAGACTGTAATTGCAATCTGCTGTATAAACCATTGCTTTTTTTCTTGTCTTAAATGAAACAGCGTGTTCTTGTTTACCTTCTTTGATATACATTTTACCTGTGTTTTTGCAATGGTCTTTAATCTAGACTATGTAATTTATAAATCTTTTTATTTTATTACAGAGAGATGGCTGTCCAAAGATTGTGAACTTAGGTAGTTCTAAGACTGATCTGTTCTATGAAAGAAAGAAGTATGGGTTTAGAAGACATTAGTAGTGGTTCACCTAGCATAATTATAATATAATTGGTATGTATTTAATGTGAAGAGACAATTATTATACCTGTAAGTGTATGGGAAAATGAAACTATGCCCCATAAGTTAACTGTGATTGTCATCATTCAAATCGAACAAGCTCGCGCAGTCCAAACAATACCACAAAGTAAAGGGTTTTATGACATGGAGCAGTATACTGGCATGTGTCCCAAAGACCAGGCTGCTCTGCACAAGACCTGTGGAGCCTTTTAATGTCTGCATCAATTTTCATACAACTTTTAACTTTATGTTCCTGAAAATAAAGAATACTATTTCATAACATCAATAAAACCTTTGTTTTCTGGTACTGTTGTTTTGTGCATAGCCAACTTTAATGAAATTGGTTGCCACTGTCTGCTGCAACCAATCATTCAATGTATAAAAGGTGCTTATGGCATTTCCTTGTACCACACATAATTATTGACTGAAAACATTGTTTAAATAAGAGCTTCAATAAAACACATTCACACTCTCTTATTATTTATTTTTGTTTATATCTCTGATTATAAATCTATAATATAACTACATAGCTCTAATTTATTTACATGGAAACTTGCTATCAATAAGCTAAAAATGCTAAAATCTAGAACTAATTCAATATCAAAATACAATATCTGTTCACAAACTATTTTTTATTGTCTACTATACTATTGATTTAATTAGTTAACAAAAACACCAATATCTACACAAACAAATATTTATTTGTCTTTTCAGTATTTATTTATTTTTGTTGTAGTTCATTACTCAAATTTTGCCTCATGGAAGCGATTATATGAAATAATCAATTTCACACATTACCACGGTTACCACGTGTCACATCGTAATGAACACCCAAAAAAAATTTCAAACAGTAAAATGTATGGAAAAGCAGATTTTTTTTTAAATTATTGATGAAAAATTTCAATACTGAATGATGTAAGTACTGAATATGTGGTAAACGTTTGCGCGTCGAGGTCCCTTTCACCCCGTATAACACTATTTCCTTTACATTTAGCTCCTATCTAGTGCTTCCCGCACTGGTGATACTGGCTGCCGAAGTGATTGGGTTAGTCCAAATGTTGGTGTTGTTCGAATTGGCGCCTGAGTATGTTGGCCGCGCCGGTATGATTGGCGAGCGAACACAGACACTGAAATTATGATAAATATTTTAGAAATCTATAAAATAGGCAACTTAAATTGGAAAATAAACAGGCAAAAACTATTTGTTTCAACATTTCGGAAACTTGATCCGTCATATTTTCAGCCATTACGAAATGCCAGGATCATCATTCGACTCCATTTAGACTTCCATTGCTGGACATAGCCAGTTCTCCAAGAATCGCTGCTTACATTAGAAGAATTTTGAAAATTTCTGTTACTTAGACTAAAAATTCTTATACGAAACATCCCACTTCTGATTCGGCTGGATCTTTAATTTGATAATGATTAATGATGTCAAGCAGTTGTCCCAACTTTCCATGATTAGTATTATTTTAGGCTATCTCTAAGTAAAAGAAAGGAATATACCTAAAATGTCTAAATCACACGTGGTATGGTGTAGTGCTGCAATTAACATTTTAAATATAATTTAGATCATGCTTTTAAAAATAGATTAATCGTAAGTTATAATTAGTTATTAAATGTTTTTCGGTGTGTCGTGTATCATGCATCGTAACAGCCCTCAGGTTTGTAACTGACCTCCCTTCGTTCTTGTTGGAGTATCAGCTGAATCCAAATATTGACCTAAGAACACCATCATAAATTATTAGACTTCGCAGTATTCCAAAGTAAAATGTTTTTTGCTTGGAACTCAGCTCGAATCAAATTCCAAACGATCTCATTTGTTTTTCTATGACCAATCATCACTTCATCATGCAGTGCATTTCAATGGAGATACTGAATAAATATCAGGTTTATGACGGCCATCGAATGGTTTGGGCAACCTTCGTCTTTTTCAAAGAGGGTATTTTCATAAAAATATCCTCGCAAAAAGAATTCCTTACATGTACTTTCCAATTATTTTAGGTAGTCTTTGTTTCCAAATTTCTCTCCCCGAATTCGGTGTTCAAAGCCCCGTAACTATGGTTATCTACCTATACTCACGAGTTAACATCCTCCAGCTTCTTCAATAGCCTCTCGTTCTCTCTACTCAGCATCTCTTGATCCCTCAGCAGCGTGTCCCTGACTCCGAACAGTTCGCTGTTCTCGGTCCTCAATGCGGAGTTCTCCTCCATGTGCAGTTGCACGAGCTCTACCAGTTCTGATTGTGGAAGCTGATATAATTTGTTTGGTTCTATTTGGGTCGGCGTTCGGCGATGACCTTGACCTGAGGGAGATTAATTAAAAAAACGGTTACCTAAATTTCGATTGTAATGCAAAAAAAATGGTAGACCTAGACAGTTTCGCTTGAGCTCCAAGTAGACGGCGCTAGAACGGAAGAAGTTTAAGCCAGATTACTAATATTACAGGAAAGGAAGCGAAAGCACTGCTGAACAGTAATCCCCTAAGTATTCATTGGATTCCTGCAAACTTCATTAGGATGCGCCTCATGAACAAGCCTCAAAGTCCACGAATACAGCACTCGAAAAATTTTCGCCGCAATTAGCCATTCATCATAACAGTTTTATTAAATTCTTAGCTCCGCGTTCTAAATCAGAAAAAGTTATTTGATGAATTCTTACTGTAAGCGTCCAAGTTGTAATCCGTCTGCACGTGTAGTGCGGTTCTCAGATGCTGGTTCTCTGCTTGCAAAGCTTCTACTTCTCTCTTCAGACTTAATATTAGGGCATCTCTTGCGTCCTGAAAATAAGCAAACATTAAGAGTCATGGCCATCAGTGGAAACGGAGTTAAGAAGTTGAAAACGTAGGTAGATGAAGAGGCCAAACTGATCAGGCGAACCTGCGTGCAGGCTGTTTTGTTTGTAAGGACTTCTATTTTATTTCGAATAGTGGTCAATTGTTATTTGTGGTAGAGGTTGCTTTATGATCAACATGAATCCAATGCTTACCATCTTGACGATAGGTTTCGTTTTGATCTTCTTAGCGCGCGCTGCGTACCGGAGAGTGTTTATGGTCTCACTGAGATTTGCTCTCGTTGGCGCTATACAGGCGATCTGGAAGTAATCAAAGGAAAAATTAAGTGGTCTTTGGAACACCAAAAGGTAGTAATGATAGGTAGGTTTTTGATAAAGGTATGTGTGACAGAATATGCTTTGTCTTACCATAAGTGTGACTCCATTTCCTGCGAGGCTGTCTGCTAGAAGTTTTGTAAGCTTGCTGTCCCGGTAAGGGATATGGCCCCGTTTCTTACCATCACTGAGCTGGGCTATGCAGTAACCTATGGAAAAAAAACAGTCAATAGTTTCTGGAAGGTAGGAAGGGATTTTGCTGCCTTTTGGCAAAGGTAAAGTGGTTAACATTCAGCATTTGTAGGTTTTGAGTTTGAGTTTACAATTCTGAAGTCTTAAAAACGCCATACTAGACGCCGCGATTGGCGTGGCCAACTTCTGAGCCCAAAACTCATTTAACTATCGACTCGAAAAGAAGAAGAATAGCAATTTCAACTTACCAAGCACCATAAGACTCCTATTAATATTATTAGCTTCCTCCAACGTCTTCCCAGTACTATGCGTCCTCTTGGTCATCTCGCTGCCGGCCAAGTCCACGAAGTTGATCTTGCCGTGCGTGGAGCAGACGACGCCGGCGTCCTCGCGCAGATCTCTTCGAACTCGCACACAGAGCAAAGTGTGAGAGCGAGAGGAGTTAGAGTTCATCGCGTGCGCTCCTACGGCGCGGTTGCGCATGCCTGGTTGAAGAGAAAAGCCTTTTATTCGAATTAAGCTCCGGTTTCTGTATCCTCTGCTGAGGAGGAAAATCGCAGTCCAATCTCATAGCAGCTGTTCATTGACAGATCAAACACCATAATATAATAGGAAGTTGACATGAGGTTTTTAATAGATATTTTACAATTGGTAGGAGTACTTCTGATTAAGCCTTCCCGGAAACTGAGGGCTATAAAGGGTGTAAAAATATATTAATAGGTTTTTTGTACCATGGCTAAGAACTTTTGAACCTAAAGAGAATGGATTTAAAGTTTATTTAGTTAAAAAAAAGAATGTCGAGAAGTCTGAAATACTGAAAAATACTTAACTTACCTTCCTCCAATACAGCAAACAAATCATCAAGTGTTTCGCAGTCCACCGTAAACTGATTCTCTACGTAGAAACTCCTGCTGTCCTTGGACCACCGCACTTGAAGCGGTTTTCTAGAAGTGCCCGGGTTTAGGAGATCTATTACCTGTAAGGAAACAAATTGTACAGACTTTACAATTGATATTACATGTACAGAAATTAGGCAGTTTTACATTTAGACCAGTTGGAAGAAGTGACAAACATTATTAACGTTTGAGTCCAGAAGTTTTCGGGTACCTAATCCACACAGTCCCTCCTGCCCGCTCCATAACAGAAGCCGAAACTAGCGTGATTTTGAACGAATTTTAAATAACAAACATTAAATTCCAGCCTGTCTGTGGTTCTCATAAAAAAGGTGCTCCAATTACTTAAATGTGGTGTCTGGAAAACTTCACAAATCCGTATTTTGGGAAGCTCAAGCTGGAAAGCTGCTTGACTTTCCTCAAATCAAGTTTTAGGGTTGCGTTTACATACCTTTTCATTATATATTTCTAAGAAGGACGCCTTCAATATGAAGTGCGACTCCGGTCTTTCGCTTATGAGCCGGAACAGGTAGATGAAAGAGCGGACCATCAGACCGTGTTCCTGATGGAAGGGACTCGCTCCACTCTCCACCTAAGAGAGTCCAAATGAAGAAAGTTTTGATTAGGGTATTTTGAGTATTTTTGGCTTCCTCGTTGGTCTATTGGTTACTCTGGTGGCATTAGGGCATGCATGGCTGGCTGAGCTCAGGGTCCTGTGTGCTATAGACATGTCGGGCACAGTGTATGAAATTTTGAATAAACGCGCCTGGAGTTCGTGGTTTGTGTCGAAAAGCAAATCCTTAGGTCTAGTCGTCTCGAATTACCTATTTATGGGGATAGGAGCTAAAACTTAACTGGCAAAATGTGGGTGCACAGAGCTTACCCTGCATACCTACAGCTCTACATATATACCATTTTTATTAAAACAGGCATGTTGTAATACTTTTGTTTGGCGTTTCGATGTGCCATAAATAAAATAAAATAAAAAAATAAAAATGTTTATTTCAATTACATGAGTCTACCAATCCGCACTGGGCCCGCGTGGTGGATTACAGCCCAATCCCTCTCATAGAGAGGAGGCCTGTGTCCCAGCAGTGGGAACATTTATAGGCTGATGATGATGATGAAATGAGTCTTAACAAACGTGAATTGGAGATCACCTTTTAAGCAACGTACAAGACGCTTGTGTTAGGTGACTCCGCTTTTCCACTTAACAATAAAGTGTACGCAATTGAAAACAAAAGTAAAAAAGAAAAGAAAATATAACAAAAATTAAAAATAAGGATTAAAACTAAAATTAAATTAAAGAGGAGCGCGTTTGTGTGATGTAATGTAAGTGAGTGGTTTATTGTACGAGTGTGTGTGCGAGTGGGTTATTGTGTGTGTGTATGTGTGTGTAAGTGAATGATTTGCTTTGTATATGAGTTATGTACGTTTAGTTTTAGGTTTGAGTTTAGGTTTAGGTGAAGCGATTACAATGTATGTAAGCACGTGTTTAGTTACGATGCGACAATAATCACAGATGTCACGGCACCCACAGAGGGTGTCTGCAGTCGTAAGTGGATCGATACAAGGTTTTTAATGTCTAAATTGATTTACATGCTGACACATTGTTGCATCGTTACGTCTAGGTGGACACAAAAAAAAAACTAAAAACCCCTGTATAAGCTCATAAACCTACATAATAACATAGTACACAGGATAGCTTAGCTAAGTAATCGGTCATTATTGTGGATAATTGAGTAGTTCAGCAGCTTGTGGTAAACTGCTACCAAGATTCAATTAATTGGCGACCGTACGAGCGCAATAATGGACTATAAAGGGTGTAAACAGACTCTTAACGAAGCCGAAAGGTACTTGTTCTCCCCGTCATTGCGATCATTTTTTTGTTCAAGACCATACCTGGGAACCTTCTAGTTACGGAGATATTGGGGGTCAAAGTTCCAAGTTTTTCACAAGTTTTTTTTTAAATACCTACCTACATGTTTTTAATGTAAGATTTTTACTTTAAACACCTCCAGGATCCCCTTACTATTCAATCCATCCATCAGCACAATGTTTTGAGTGCGTTACATTGAGTCCTACTGTAAAACGCGATTTTTCGGCCCAAAAAAAAAGTCGTCTCCCAGCACTAATTTTTGCGTAAAGTTACTTAGTTTGATGTACATAATGCTTGGTTGACGGCTTCGTGAAGAGTCTGTTTACAACTTGTATGGTTAGGCAGCAACCTGGTAGCTTGAAAGTGTGAAAACGAGCTAATTTAATATGTACCCAGCTGATTTGAATTTTTAGTAACACTAACTGAGCGTCACCTAAATGTATGCTTACCTTTTTACGAACTAAGCTGATATTTTTGTCCTTGATCATAATTTAAGAAAGGGTGTATACGGACCCTTAACGAACACTGCGATATGGACTAATATTTTGGGGTAATTCTACGGATAGGGAAGCGACCTTTAAAGCTCAAAAAAAATGCGTCCGTGCATTATCCATGATTCAAAACACTGACAGTTGCAAACCAGTTTTTATTGATCTAAAATTATTAACACTCACGTCCCTTTACATTTATGAAGTTGCTATATTTATAAAAAATAACCCTAACCAATTTGAAACCGTATCCTCTAAATGTCACCAAGGTACACTGAAGTCAAAATCCCATCAAACAGCCCTTTACTCTAAAAGTTTTCTAGGAATGGCACCAAAATTTTTTATAAATAAACTGCCTAAGTCCATAAAAGCATCAAGAGATTTCAATACTTTCAAAAGAAAACTACATATATTCTTAATACAAAAAGCATATTATTCCATCAACGAATACCTAGATGTAAAATTATAACTGTTTTTATTTTATATTTTTAATACTTTTTATTCCCTAATCATTAGCTTTAGTTCATAAAATTGTTATTAGCCTTGTTTTGTTTAAAATTTGTTTTTGTTTAATGTATATTTTATTAAAGATTTAGTATTAAGTAATTAGTTGTAATTACAGCATTTTTTGTATTTATTTAAGTTCAGTTAACGTTTTTATACTCACAAAAACGTAACCTGCAGTGGTTAATGTGTAAAATATAACAAAAATTAAAAATAAGGATTAAAACTAAAATTAAATTAAAGAGGAGCGCGTTTGTGTGATGTAATGTAAGTGAGTGGTTTATTGTACGAGTGTGTGTGCGAGTGGGTTATTGTGTGTGTGTATGTGTGTGTAAGTGAATGATTTGCTTTGTATATGAGTTATGTACGTTTAGTTTTAGGTTTGAGTTTAGGTTTAGGTGAAGCGATTACAATGTATGTAAGCACGTGTTTAGTTACGATGCGACAATAATCACAGATGTCACGGCACCCACAGAGGGTGTCTGCAGTCGTAAGTGGATCGATACAAGGTTTTTAATGTCTAAATTGATTTACATGCTGACACATTGTTGCATCGTTACGTCTAGGTGGACACAAAAAAAAAACTAAAAACCCCTGTATAAGCTCATAAACCTACATAATAACATAGTACACAGGATAGCTTAGCTAAGTAATCGGTCATTATTGTGGATAATTGAGTAGTTCAGCAGCTTGTGGTAAACTGCTACCAAGATTCAATTAATTGGCGACCGTACGAGCGCAATAATGGACTATAAAGGGTGTAAACAGACTCTTAACGAAGCCGAAAGGTACTTGTTCTCCCCGTCATTGCGATCATTTTTTTGTTCAAGACCATACCTGGGAACCTTCTAGTTACGGAGATATTGGGGGTCAAAGTTCCAAGTTTTTCACAAGTTTTTTTTTAAATACCTACCTACATGTTTTTAATGTAAGATTTTTACTTTAAACACCTCCAGGATCCCCTTACTATTCAATCCATCCATCAGCACAATGTTTTGAGTGCGTTACATTGAGTCCTACTGTAAAACGCGATTTTTCGGCCCAAAAAAAAAGTCGTCTCCCAGCACTAATTTTTGCGTAAAGTTACTTAGTTTGATGTACATAATGCTTGGTTGACGGCTTCGTGAAGAGTCTGTTTACAACTTGTATGGTTAGGCAGCAACCTGGTAGCTTGAAAGTGTGAAAACGAGCTAATTTAATATGTACCCAGCTGATTTGAATTTTTAGTAACACTAACTGAGCGTCACCTAAATGTATGCTTACCTTTTTACGAACTAAGCTGATATTTTTGTCCTTGATCATAATTTAAGAAAGGGTGTATACGGACCCTTAACGAACACTGCGATATGGACTAATATTTTGGGGTTATTCTACGGATAGGGAAGCGACCTTTAAAGCTCAAAAAAAATGCGTCCGTGCATTATCCATGATTCAAAACACTGACAGTTGCAAACCAGTTTTTATTGATCTAAAATTATTAACACTCACGTCCCTTTACATTTATGAAGTTGCTATATTTATAAAAAATAACCCTAACCAATTTGAAACCGTATCCTCTAAATGTCACCAAGGTACACTGAAGTCAAAATCCCATCAAACAGCCCTTTACTCTAAAAGTTTTCTAGGAATGGCACCAAAATTTTTTATAAATAAACTGCCTAAGTCCATAAAAGCATCAAGAGATTTCAATACTTTCAAAAGAAAACTACATATATTCTTAATACAAAAAGCATATTATTCCATCAACGAATACCTAGATGTAAAATTATAACTGTTTTTATTTTATATTTTTAATACTTTTTATTCCCTAATCATTAGCTTTAGTTCATAAAATTGTTATTAGCCTTGTTTTGTTTAAAATTTGTTTTTGTTTAATGTATATTTTATTAAAGATTTAGTATTAAGTAATTAGTTGTAATTACAGCATTTTTTGTATTTATTTAAGTTCAGTTAACGTTTTTATACTCACAAAAACGTAACCTGCAGTGGTTAATGTGTAAACATTATTTGTACGCCTTGTAAGGCAGCACATAGTGAGACATAACTTTTTCTTATATATGTAGTTACAGAATTACAATAATGAAAATCATCAATACAACCCTATAGGCCCATGTAACCCTATTCAATGAATATTTCATAAACTTTCCTTTGAAACTTTTCTTTTTGGGTGAGTTATCATGGTATACGTCAGCACTAAATGTAACGCACCCAAAACATTGTGCTGATGGATACATTGAATAGTACGGGTAGATATTGTACCTACTTACTTTTACCTATGTGTCACAAATAAACATATTTGAATTAGAAGTCGAAATGCACTTGTTCTTTCCATCATTGCAATATTTTTTTTCTCTGGACCATACCTGGGAACTTTCTAGTCATGGAGATCTTATGAGGTCAAAATTTCAACTTTTTCAAACGTTTTTTTTAGAGACAAATAATTTTTAATTTTATAACTTTACTTTAAATATCTACCCGTACTATCCAATGTATCCATCAGCACAATGTTTTGAGTGCGTTACATTTAGTGCTAACGTATACCATAATACCTCACCCAAAAAGAAAAGTTTCAAAGCAAAGTTTTTAAGCTATTGCATAGCTTCTATCGCGGGCCTTGAGCGTGGAGACCGAATCCAGAAATTCCGTAACGAAAAATTCCGTAACGAAAATAACCTAACACCTAGTGCCTAACACGTAGTGTCAGATATTGACAAGCCTAGGTTATTATTTTTAATCTACCGCTGGAGCTAGGAGGTTAGGTGTCTAGGTAAAACCTATCTGACACTACGAAAGTGAATAAATAATTATAATTACATAAGTTGATAAAAAATGCTATGCGATAGCTTTACCGCGGCAGTCTCCGAGTGCCACACGTCTTTTTTCTTTTTTGCGTAGAGTTACTTAGTTTGATCAGAATGCTAGGTTGACGGCGTCGTGAATGGTTCGTTTACAGTTTACACTTTGTATTATACAAATGACAATTAGTAATATTAACAACAGTCGTTTTGAGCCTAAGTAAATGCAGTAAGTGCACATCGCGTGACGTCACAATGTTACGCGGCGTGGTTTTACCATGATTACGATTTTAATTGTCGTCCGTTTGTGACCAGCTTATTGTGTGACTATGTACTTAATACCTACTTTGTATACATAGTACAGAGTAGGTAACTGAACTAACAGAGTAACCATTGAATACTAGAAATTAGGCGGATCTATACATATGTGTCTATAGGACGGGCAAGTTTTGGGTTTTTCCATTTAGGTGGTTGCGTCAGGGTAGCCTGTGAAATTCAAATTTTCTTACGTTTTTTGCAATTTGCGGGTCATTGTTAGGTTGTATGTTGATAAAAATGAGTCGCGACAGTAACATGTATGTAGTTACAAAATTACAATCATGAAAATCATCATAATATTGATGATTTAATAACTTTAATTTTTTTTATATAATTCTGTAACCCTGTAAGACCATATTATCCTATTGAATGACTTTTGTATGAAATATTCATTGAATAGGGTTACATGGGCTTTTTTTGAAAATCATCAATACAACCCTATAGGGTTGTATTGATGATTTTCATGATTGTAATTCTGTAACTACATATATGTTACTGGAGCGACTCATTTTTCATCAACATACAATCTGACAATGACCTGCAAATTACAAAAAAACGTAAGAAAAATTGAATTTCACGGGTTACCCTTACGCTTCCACCTTTAGAAATTACCTGAATCAACCCTGTTTAATTGCATAACCTTGTATGTTGTTCTGGATCTATAAGTGCCTTGTGGTATTTGCAAGAGAAGCACAGACGGCATCACAGAAGTCCCACAAAATGGAATTTAAAAAAAAACGACAACAAATGTATGGAACAGCAGATTTTTTTTAAATTAGTGATAAAAAATTTCTATGGATACTGAAGACGTGGTAATCGCCGTTTACACCTCTGTCTACCCCGTAGGAGAAAACCTAGGCGATGTGCCAAGTTCAATAGTAAATTCAAATAGACAGCTAACGACATGCATGTCGCATCATCGCGTGATGTTTGTTACGCCATTGTTTTAGCGTGATTATGTTGGTAATTGTCTCTGGTTTGTTGTGAAGCTTTTCTGTTAATTTATGTTTTTTTTTACTTTATTCACGTTCCAGTGTAGTGGTAAAGTAAAGGGAAAGTTAACGTACACACGGCGGCACATCAAACTTTACATTTACAGTATAAGGTGGCCTCGCTTTGTATATGTATATTTAGCAAACAGAAGCGAAGATGCTTAAAGAAAGACAACGAGGTACACAAAATAGTGAATACAACCGTTTATTGTAACTTGGAACGAAATATCAATCACAGAAACTATCCCAAATCATAACGAATTCAATTAACACGTAATTGTTTACGAAAATAGCGAGTAAGTACACAAAATATGGAATTATGAATATTACAGCCCTTTGAGCCATATTCCCAACAAAAGTCTTTCGCGACCAGTGACAATTCGAAGTTGTCAATCTTTGCCATAGAACTAACATGTGCTACGTAAAACCTCATTTCTTCCTAACACGGCTTCTCCTGACGCCAAGTCGCCCTCGACTTGAAAGTTGTAGGTTGTGCCTGCAATGCGATGATCTTGGTAGCGGACTGCTCCTATTCCAGCATCGAGATCAGGTATGGACAGCCCTACCGTCACGGGCACAGGCTCGTTACTTTCAGAACGGTCCAGGTTATGCTCAACATCACCGGTTTCGTGATCTGAAAGAGTCTACGATGATTATTTGTATAAGCACCACGATGATCAACATCATGAGTTTCGTAATCTGGAAGAGTTTACGATGATTATTTGTGTAAGCAACACGATAATCACGTAGAAGTTGAAAGTTCAGAATAGCAAAAATATAAGATGGTCGGCGTCCTAACCGCCATATATCCCTGCCGAAAACTTTACTACGATTAATGACAGAAACATAAGATGGTCAGCGTCCCAACCGTCCTATCTTACTGCCATATACTTTACCACAGCGACTCACGCTATCCGGGTTACAAACCAACGTCCGGTGACACAAGCTTTTGCGAACACCATCGCGCGGTCGGCGACACACGCCGTGGGAACGCACCCGCACGTTCGGCGACACACGGCTTGGGGACACATCAGCGCGTTCGACGACACGCCTCGGGTACACAGCAGCGTGTTCAGCGACACGCGCCTCGGGAACACAGCAGCGTGTTCGGTGACACGCGCCTCGGGAACACAGCAGCGTGTTCGGCGACACGCGCCTCGGGAACACAGCAGCGTGTTCGGCGACACGCGCCTCGGGAACGCAACAGCGTGTTCGGCGATACACGCCTCGGGAACACAGCAGCGTGTTCGGCGACACGCGCCTCAGGAACACAACAGCGTGTTCGGCGATACACGCCTCGGGAACACAGCAGCGTGTTCGGCGACACGCGCCTCAGGAACACAGCCGCGTGTTCGGCGACACGCGCCTCGGGAACACAGCAGCGTGTTCGGTGACACGCGCCTCAGGAACACAGCAGCGTGTTCGGTGACACGCGCCTCAGGAATACAGCAGCGTGTTCGGCGACACACGCCTCGGGAACGCAGCAGCGTGTTCGGCGACACGCGCCTCAGGAACACAGCAGCGTGTTCGGCGACACGCGCCTCAGGAACGCAGCAGCGTGTTCGGCGATACACGCCTCGGGAACACATCAGCGTGTTTGGCGATACACGCTTCGGGAATACAGCAGCGTGTTCGGCGACACACGCCTCGGGAACGCAGCAGCGTGTTCGGCGATGCACGCTTCGGGAACACAGCAGCGCATTCAGCGATGCACGCCTCGGGAACTCAGCAGCGCGTTCGGCGATGCACGCCTCGGGAACTCACCGGCGCGTTCAGCGACACAAGCCGTGGGAACACACCCGCGCGTTTGGCGTCATACGCCGTGGGAACTCACCCGCTCGTTTGGCGACACACGCCATGGGAACAAACCCGCGTGTTTGGCGACACACGCCGTGGGAACAAACCCGCTCGTTTGGCGACACACGCCATGGGAACAATCCCGCTCGTTTGGCGACACATGCCATGGGAACAAACCCGCTCGTTTGGCGACACACGCCATGGGAACAAACCCGCGTGTTTGGCGACACACGCCATGGGAACAAACCCGCTCGTTTGGCGACACACGCCATGGGAACAAACCCGCGTGTTTGGCGACACACGCCGTGGGAACAAACCCGCGCGTTTGGAGTCATACGCCGTGGGAACACACCCGCTCATTTGGTGACACACGCCATGGGAACAAACCCGCGTGTTTGGCGACACACGCCGTGGGAACAAACCCGCGCGTTAGGAGACACACGCCTTTGGGAACACACCCACACGTTAGGCGACACACGCCTTAGGACTTACCTGCGCGCTTGGTGACTGTTTGGGACTAACCCGCATGCTTGGCGACTCACGCCTTTGGGAACACACCCACAGCCATCGCTGAAACCATAAATAGTTAGGAAATTGCACCCACTACTGGGCACATGCCTGACATTTCCAGGAACTTGTGAGTCCCTTAATGCTCCTATTTTCCGTGAGCTCGGCCGCACCTGACCACAGCTTACTATCATGCCTTAATATTTGACTTCGGCAGTCTTTATAAAGGACAGCGTCAATCAATTGGCGAAGGGTTTGATTAAGGATTCGTTGGCAAACGATCAGGGTTTCACAATTTATCGGTAAGACACTTACCCAATTCTTAAACGTTACGCGCGTTAAGCTACGCCGGGCATACTCGGCATACGTTGGGAATTTCTTGGATCATTGTATGGAATAAAATATTGACGCAATCCAACCACCGAGGACATAGTGGTTTAATTCAAGCTTAAATTGGACCAAGTTCAGTCATAGGTGACCCATTCACTTAGTCAAACTCCAGCGTCACCCTTGAGACAGGAAGCCACTCGCGACAGACACTCGTAGTCGGTCACCTCGTCACACAACTCGTCAATGTCGTGTATGTTTGGATCGAAATTGGATACGTAATAATTACTACGTATCGCGTAATTCCGCTACGCGTACTTTACGTTTCGCGTAACACGTGTCCGTGAGGTCGTGTAATTACGGGACCTCACGGGCTGTAAAGACCTTAAAGCTTCTAAGAGCATAGTTACAAAGGACAAGGCTTTGGAACTGCTTACAGTTCAATCGCTTACGATTGGATCGTTTGTATGAACTCGTTGCGGAACATCGCTCAAGTTTACGGGGCTAAGCTAACACGAAGTAAGTGCACAAACCCAGTTCTCAGGATTAATTCTTCACTTCTAGCATACCTGCTTCGCGAACCACCTTAGGTCAATCTCGTTACGACGGTGGTCACACTTTCTACTTACTTGTACTTGCATATTTATCACAACTTTTGATATTCAATCACACACACGTGAAATAACAGCAATGACAAGCATAAAAAACGAAAAAGTCAAAACCACCATTTTGACTATCGGTTGAAGGGAAATTGATATTTTGTTCCTTGGATGTTTTATACTTTAGTGGGCAATCTAAGTTCTTTATCCCACTTCTGAATTTAGCAAACAGAAGCGAAGATGCTTAAAGAAAGACAACGAGGTACACAAAATAGTGAATACAACCGTTTATTGTAACTTGGAACGAAATATCAATCACAGAAACTATCCCAAATCATAACGAATTCAATTAACACGTAATTGTTTACGAAAATAGCGAGTAAGTACACAAAATATGGAATTATGAATATTACAGCCCTTTGAGCCATATTCCCAACAAAAGTCTTTCGCGACCAGTGACAATTCGAAGTTGTCAATCTTTGCCATAGAACTAACATGTGCTACGTAAAACCTCATTTCTTCCTAACAGTATATTTTCTGTACAATGAGAGATCCGCATTAACTGGTTTTGTATAACTTGATCAGCCGTCGTGCGTACTTATTTTTCAGTAGAACGGAAGCGAATAGATCGCGATAGCTTGTGTCAGGCGCTGGTTAATTTGACAGGACTAAACTAAAATGTATCTTATGTCCTTTTCTTAATGAAATAGAAAGAAAAAGATGCACTGAACTTAAAATTGGTTTAGTTTGTAAACAAGGGAATCGGCACCATTGACTGACTACCTGTAACGACTGTCAAAGATCTTAATTGACAGCTGTGATCAACAGCCTAACGTACTTTCACACAGCCTAACGTACAAACTCGGTATGTTACGGGTGGTCACCGGGCGGGTGGGTGGCTTAACTAGAAGATAGACCACAGCGGCTGTTATTATTTAGCGAATAGATGTTGTAGAAAAAACATGCATTAACCGGTCAAAAAAACTCTTTCCCGAAACCCGTGTGAAAGTGTGAAGAGGTTCTATATTCCTGTAACAAGACTAATAAAAACGACCGGTTGAACTAAATGCGGTATTACCCCAATGTTTAAATGACAGACTGACAAGCAAGAAATCGTGAATTCGAAGTTAAAACCAATCTGTAGCATTGTTGAAATGAACACCAGGTCCTACCTAGTTAAAAGTTTAAGTTGTATAGGTACTTACTCGAATAAGTATGACACGGCTATAAAAATGTTCAATTTATAATGTACGGCACGGCTGGCACAGTGGCTGAGCGATTGACTGTTGCGTGTCGCGGGTTCGATTCCCGCACGGAACAAATATTTGTATGGCCTCATTATGGCCTACAGATAATTGTTCTGGGTCTGGCCGTATGTGCGTTTGAATTTAAATGTTAGTGTGCAGCAACATTTTTCTAAAAAAAAAACCGGCCAAGTGCGAGTTGGGCTCGCGCACCGAGGGTTCCGTATAAACTTCAAGGTATTAAACTACAGATTTGCGGTTTTCAGATTGTTTCCTTTACATGTGCTGTAAGACATTGCTTCTTGCTAAATTTCGTGATTCTAGGCCAACGGGAACTACGGACTACCATATAGGTTTTCGACCCAAAACCCAGGATCTCAAGCTCATAGTAGGTACCAATTGGAACACTAGCTCACCAAATTATACATTAAAGAAACAAAAAAACTTCTTTAAGTACATTCAGCTAACCTAACTTTTATAAACGCAACTATGAACTACCCTCCTTATTGTCATTTTAAATTCTACTCGCGCAATTCCTGAAACCATAGACGACCCGCTTAACTATGAATCCGTCGCAATCATAACTCATCAATGCACCACACACACACACATACCTCCTCATGTATGTCTGTGTATGTACGATCGATAGTCCCACGAGGTCGGAATCGACTGTCATTCCGAATAGCTGTTATTAACTCCTGTTCACACTAAATAGTAAAGTAAGGGACATCTGTTTGTACTTAGGTATGGTATTTTCTGATGTCCAGGATAGTGGATTGGACTACAGTGGTGGGTGAAGCGAATTGTAAACCAAATATTATTTTTTATTTTTACCGTTGATGTGTGATGACGCGGCGCAGATGGTGTGACGATCTGATATCGTTTACGGGACGAACATGGCCAGATATTGCACAGGACAGAGAGGTTTGGAAGGAAAAAGGGGAGGCCTTTGCCCAGCAGTGGGACACTCAACCAGGCTAATAAAAAAAAAAAAGCCTTATTACCTATAGTACCTATACTATATACTTCATCATCTGCCTAGCCTTTTCCCAACTATGCTGGGGTCGGCTTCCAGTGTAACCGGATGCAGCTGAAATACCAGTATTTTACATGGAGCGACTGACTATCCGACCTCCACAACCCAGTTAGTACTGGGTAATACGATACCCCTTGGTTAGACTGGTTGTCAGACTTTTTAGGCCACTGACTACCTGTAACGACTGTCAAAGATGTACAAATGACAGCCGGGACCAACGGCTTAACGTGCTTTCCGAGGCACGGAAGAAACTCGGAATGTAATGGGTGGTCACATCCACAGACCAACCTAGGCAAGCACGGCTTAACCTAAAGATCGACCCGAGCGGCTGTTATTATTTTGCCACGAGCTCCTCCTTATATAGTACCTATTCTATATACTTACTATGTATTATAAATGTGAAAGTACGTTTGTTTGTTTTTTACCTTTTCACGCCGAGACCACTGAACCGATCATCCTGAAATTTTGCATATACGTTGTCAAGTGTACTGAAACGGACATAGAGTACCTTTCATTCCGAAAAAAAGTACTGTTCCCGAGGAAACGACAATAACGCTCTTATGATAATAGATGGCGCCATGTGTCATTCGTATACCGATTGAATTATATTATTACAAGCAGAGACCCGAACTTAGCGCACCAGCCCGAACAGATTGCCAAATTTTAAATTACGCGGCTTAGCTGCGGGAAAAAGTTAGTGGGAAAATATAGGAAGTCCAGAGTACTGAAGAGACTCACCAATCCCGGAGGTCCAGTCAAGGTGTGAGTCTTCCCGCTGCCAGTCTGCCCGTAGCAGAAGGCAGTACAGGAGAACCCTTCCACCGCCATCTCTAGCAGCCTCTTGACACCGGAATATTCTAGAACGTCTTCCTGTTTGGGAACAAAAGGAATATTGATTGTAAACGGACATATATAAATAAATAAAAGGCGACTTATTAAATAATTGCGCGAATGGTTTTACAAGAAGGTATAAAGATATAAACTATGCGTGTTCCCTAATATAAGATACTCGTTTCATGAACTATAGGCTACCATAGAGCCAAAGTTCCACGACCCCCAAAATAGGTTAGAACATTACATAGAAAAAAAAGTTCTAGAACAGCTGCAAAGGTTATTCAGAGATTCACTGAAAAATATATTAATGTAAAGGAATAATAATTATAAAAAATATCTTCATTATCATATCAGCCGGAAGACATCCAATGCATCCGCTGTACCTCGCCAAATTCAGCGATCCTACGTTTTTCGCATCAAAATAAAAATATTTTATTTCACATAGGGCCAGATGGGCACTTATAAAACGTCGACAAAAAGGTGCACGGTTCGGTTGGTCGTTTCCTATGGAGAAGAACCGGTAAGAAACTCCATGGTTCTTTTTTCAAATCATGTGGATTCCCGCGGCCTTATCTGGTCATCGAATATCTTCATATGCAAAGGAGAATTACAGTTACCTGCGTCGCCTCAGGTTCGAAAACCACATTGTAGGAGAAGACCTTCGCCTTTTGAGTGGGAGTGGTGTTGTGGCAGATCACCTGGCCTTTACCGGGAAATTCTAGCAGCATGCGCTCCCCGCAGGATCGCTCCTTCTCGGTAATTGGGCGAACTCTACGGAAAATATGAACAGGCTGCATTAAGGTATTTTACCAAAAATTATTAGTCCGTCAGATAGATTTCCAAAAAATATTGGATTGCAGAAAAGAGTGAAACTTTTCATTACTAAGTTGGTTTTGGATTTTTTTTTTTTTTATTGGGAATGTAAAACTATTATTATTATGTATTTAAGGAAATTTCGAAACGCCTAGTTGACGCTTCCCGTGACCCAAGGGCTGGCTTTTACTTTGGCCAGAGGCTAAGTGTTGCCATACAACGTGGCAACGCCGCCAGTCTCTTGGGCACATTACCATCTGACAGCGTTGAGGAGGAGTTTTTCGATGCCCTTTTATAGTTTGTTGTTAGTTTATCTATTTTAGTTTAATAGTTTTTAATTATCAATGTATATAGAATGTAAAACTAGGTCTTACATTTTTTTTTCATTATTCGCAAGCGTCCTACAGACCTATTCAATAATGCATTACGGAAACTGATGGGGCTGCCATGGCGTTGCAGTGCGTCAGGGATCAATTATGCGAAAGCGCGCAGCATCGATGGTGGCTCGCGTCATGGTCAGCCCTAACTGGGTTCTGGAAATGTTTGCTGGCAGAGTGGCCTGACCTTATGTGGCATGTGTCACTGTATCGTGTTGTTTGTTAACACTTCGTTTTTAAGCATTATTTTAATAACCCTTTTTTTTTACGCATGGAAAATCATCAAATGACTTCTCCCGCTCTGGGCAGAGCGGAAGGGACTCAGACTTGTACTGACTAAAACCCATCCATGTTCCTTCCTTGCCCTTTGTGTTCCAGGGCCGTGGTATCTCTTTCGAACAGCCTGCAGCCCTGGCAGACATCGGCCCTTGCGGGCCCCTCCCTATTTGCTGACATCTCTTTGAGGCGCGCGTGGAACACGAACGCGCCGTCAACACGGCCTGTCGTCAAAAGACGGACGGACGGCGAGCTAGCCCATTACTCACCGTCCACAGGTCCGCATCTACGGTGGCCGGAAGCCACCACATGACCCCCGACGCCCGAGGCGTCTCCCGCGGCGGCTGGGACGAGAGGTTCTCTCCCTCATGTTAATAACCCTAAAAGAGCCTTCGCTCGAATTAAAGATTTTGAATTTCATCATCATCATCATCAGCCTATAATGGGACACAGGCCTCCTCTCTATGAGAAGGAATGGGCTATAATCCACCACGCGGGCCCAGTGCGGATTGGTAGATGTCACTTGTCTTCGAATTTTTGGTTCTAGGACATGCCGGTTTCGTCACGATGTTTTCGTTCACCGTTTTTGAGAGCAGTGGTGATGAAATAAATTACACAAAGTAATGCGTCTACCTGGGTTTGAACCCACGACTTACTGTTCGTTAGTCGGGGTCGCTACCACTGGGCCACCGCTGCTCTCTTTGATTTTGAATTTGAATTTAGGAATCTCATTCCGGACACTGAGTCAAAATTCCGGACGTATGGTATCCCTTAATCAGTTCCTACTTTCCTAGTTGCTGATTAATCCCAAGATTTGAGAAGAGAGTAACAGTTATTGTTCGTTCAACCATCGTTTTTTCTTCATAATATTTGGATAAAGGGGCTGAGATTTTTTTGCTAGTGAAAATGTTTGCTACTATTTAGATGTTTCCTAAGTGACACATGAACGCCCGTCCACTAACATTAGACGAGACTTACATAAATGGTTATAATTCCTCTTCAGAAAGTACCCCTACTTTCTGAACAGAAATATATCGTATTACCCAGTACTAACTGGGTTGTGGAGGTCAGATAGGCAGTCGTTTCACGTAAAATACAGGTATTCAGCTGCATCCGGTTAGGCTGGAAAACCGTCTGTTTTGACACCCTGTAATTCTTTTCCCATTTCTATTTGTAGTTTGTAAATAATGTAAATACTGCTATCTGAAATAAATGAACAAAACCGGCCGACTCGATTTATGATGATCACAAATCAAATACACACAAAAACCATAACACTAATGATTCCAACATTAAAATCACATAGCTCAAATCGAAGCAAACAATGTCAATATTAACATTAACAGGTAAACCTATGATTTAACCTCCGAAATCTTCGATCTTAGACAAGTTTTGTACATTAGTTATCGAGTAGAGCATCAATCAATCGCGGGCGGAGTCGTCCTTTCAGTTTGAAACTGATTGTGAGAAAAATATTCAAGGACGTTAACGATGGTTGGTTTTTTGAAGTGAAAACTTCTTTAGCATCGTTGTGATTTGAAAGTCGATGAAACGAAAAAGAGACAGATACATAAATTCATAAGATTTAACGTGGGAGAAAATGAGATAGGAAGCAGTGTTATCAGTTTATCTTGAAGCCAACATTTTTGAAGGTTTCACTTCTACAGTTCTACAACGTGTGTATTGTTTTCACGTGTTTTAAGTACTTTTGTTATTTTTTGTTGAAATTAACTCGTATTCATTAGATTCACCCGTAACTAACTATGTAAAAAAATCTTAGAAGTTCTTCCCGATTTCCGATCGAGCTGTAGCATACATGTTTAATTTGGATGACAATGCAAGCTAAGTGATGTTTTTTAAATCCAATATGGCGGATTTCCAAAGATGGCGGACTAGTTATTCTAAATGCAGTGGTTTGCTGAGAAGAACACGAAACATAAAATAACGTCACTCTAACTAAAGCGTGTTTTTTAAAACTATTTTTTAATTCTCTCAAGAGTTTCATGGCTTCCTACTTTTGTGACAGCCTATCTCTAAATCTTGCAAGATGCTTTTT
This sequence comes from Lycophotia porphyrea, assembly GCA_950005105.1. NCBI lineage: Eukaryota > Metazoa > Arthropoda > Insecta > Lepidoptera > Noctuidae > Lycophotia > Lycophotia porphyrea. The sequence continues at coordinate 16,376,984 of OX465396.1, read as the reverse complement.
ACAGGTTGGTCTGAAGAAGGCTATTAAAATGTACCCGTTCATAATTATTTCTGTTTCATTCGTTTCTTGACCTATTTGAAACCTCAGTCACTATCATTACTTTTCCGATATAATCCTGCTTGGAGGTGGTTTCCTAAAAAACGTTTTTACTTATGTAATTTTCAAGTAATTAGAGTAGGCCCCAATCCTTATTTTAAAATTAACAACGTCTTTGCTACAATACGTTGTATGAGGGATATAGTATCATTGTTTCGGTCCACACATTGCCAAGGTGTCATTCGAACGAATATCGATTTCATTACAATCAAAAGAACATGTCAACAACCCAAATACATACCAACAGTTAGTTTTGGATTTATAGCATCGACAGATAACAGGGTTTTGCTGTTTGACTGGCAACTATTAGCGAGGTTATACTTTTTAAATTGTCTCTCCAATTATGCAGGTGTTGCTTACCTACTTAGTTATTTTATTGTGACGCATTACAAATTCTAGATTATCATCAAAGCATCGTTATCGACTCATCGCATGTAGAATCTTTTTTATTACAATTAATTAATAGAGACGTGATGTAGTCATGCTCGTGTTGTGGAAGTCGTCATGGACTAGCTCTCTCCGATATTTAAAAAAAAAAACTATGCCAAGATTATGTAATAATATGTAAAAGCTGATTCCCAAAACCATAAATTTGTCAAAGATATGGTTAGAAGTTATAAGGGGTTGAACGTGGCTGCGCCATTGAGACGCGGAGAACCGCGCGGCCACAGAGATCTTTAAAACTAAGCTTTGCAGAGACCTAAAGGTAAGTAAAAGATGGAATTTGGAAAAAAATATTTAAAAATATAGAAAAAATCCTAGGTTTATATTTTAGGACCTGTAAGACAAAAACTCCATGGCCGCGCCATTGAAACGGTGAACAATACGTTATCGCCGATATCTCGCTGAAAAAGCATAGCAGACATCTGAAGTTTTTTGTCGAACACAGATTTCAATTTGACAAATTGAAATCTGTGTTTTACAAAAGACAACAGACGTCTGCGATAATTTTTGGTCTGGGAATCAAGGCCACGCGGTCGAATCGCACATATAGATTCTATCGGTTTACGACTACTAGTGAGTACCTCTAACTAAGTGCCGGTTTTTGAATTGTGCTTTTTGTTTGAACAATTTCAAAATATTTGGTATAAGTTACAAAAAAAACTACATAAACTTTCTCGCCTAACTCACCTGACAACGACGTTAATGTTGTCCTCATCAGCATTAAGCGTGGTGCTGGAACCTCGCGTGCTGAGGCGATCCAGACTGCCTGCTCTGCTGCTGCCACTGAAATAACACAAAGGCTTAAGGAGGCTGCGCTTAGCTAGTCCGCGAAATTCATACAGCCTGACACTGGTCTGCATATTGCAAAAAACACAAGAAAATTTACCCTGGCGCTTCCACCGATACGAATATAATGTAGATACATATTATATGGGGACAGTATTGCCTGTCCCAAGAGTATTTTGGATTATTTAAATAGCAGGTAAGTTTAATCCTTGGGGCTTTATGTATAGGGTAATTTGTGGCCCATGTTCAGTATTTTCGGGACGCAGGTAATCTAGATGGTAAAAGAAAGTTTCGTATTGTTCGGTTCAAACTTTATGGCGGCTCGGAAGTTATCTGCAAGTGACGGTCTGTGCAGGTATAACGGTTCAAACTTTATCGCGGCTTGAAACATCTAATATACCTAGAGCTGCAAAATTTTAGGTATTGGCGGTGCGCAGAGGACGCATCGACTTGACTCATGACTGTCTTTTGCGCAGATCGTCACTCGTTGCTAACTTCTGAGCCGACATAAAGTTTGAATAGAAATATCATATTACCTAATGATCATGTCATTAATTAACTTAGCATATCGTAGTCCGCTGGACCTAGGTCTTTTCCTATATAAAGGTAAAAGGTATGTATGGAACAGGAAAAAGAGCTACAAATTGCAGACAAGAGGCGAGCATAGTTTCCGTACAAGTTACAGGCTTGAATTACAGAACTATCCTACTGATAGGTAGGTACCTATTGCAGCTATTACCTTTTTCATTAAAAAAGTTAGACAAATAAAAATAATTTGTCTGTTTTCATAGATGAAATTGCTATTTTATGACCAGTAATATGCAAGGGTCATTTGTTTAAAGTCCAGCTGACTTCGACATCAATGTTTACATCTATTAGTTAGATAGTCGAGGGGACAATTTTCTCTATTTAAACTGTTATCATAGTTTTCTTTGATGTATGAATTGCTAGCGGAATCGATTAGCTTGTAGACTCGTAGGCAATTTGAAAAATATATTGAAAGATGACTGAATATTGAATTTTGTAGCTAGGAATGATTTCTACAAAAAATACTATTTTTGAAGTTTTCCTAGATTTACTTGTACCAATCGTCTCTTGATAAACACGAAAGATTATTATATAGATTATCATAATTTTACTTCGTAGTTTCCGCTTCTAAAATATATTAGAGACTTAGAAGATTTTCGTGTCAAGAAAATGTGGCATATTAATTGGACGTAGTTAAGTAGAAAGGACTCAATCTACATGTGACTTAATGTGGATTGAGTTGTTTCTGCTTACCGACGTCCAATTGTGCTCTTTCAAACCGGCTCAAACCGTTTCTACGTTGATAGATGTGGTCAATGTTATAGGAGGTATAGACGGCAGCACATTAAGCTACCCGAAACTATAAAATTTTCCCAATCAACCTTGAACCTAATGTTTTAGCGATAAAGAAATTGGACAGATTGTAGCAGCTTGATTTGCGTCTGTACATACTCTTAGCATACTGATTCATTCCTTGTCGGGTAATTTCTGAATTACTTAAACATAATCACAACCGCATCGAATTTAATACTCAGTAATATTACCATAACGCTAAGGAAATGTATTCGTCCAAGTGTTTCCGTTGCGTGGTAATCAAGCTCTCACGCCATCGCCGCCATGATGGACTGTGGGTGATCGTTGACTTTAAATACGAAAGTGGGTAGTTTAGCTATTACGAGAAAAAAATATGTTTTTTGACTTGAAGAGTAAGCAATATTCGTCGCATAATACGATATTTGCTTATTTTTTTGTTCTTTTTTACTTTTCACTAAAGTGAAACGCCTGAACACAAAATTAACCAACGGCATGCCGAAAGATCGAAAAAGGTCATGAAAGTGTAGATAAACTGTACTTTCTATGTTATTTTCGCGTCGTATGAACGAGGAAGGAAACTAAAAATCAAGTCACTCGATGACGCGTCTGATATCAGTTTAAGCTCTATCTGATTTATGTTACTGTTTACAAAAAACAATTTATTTAACTTAGTTCCCACTTTCTATTTCCAGTAACACTGCATCAATGAATAATAAAATACTTAGCTAAAACCACGATCATTAATTACACTTAGCTAACAAAACAAAGCGTAGCGTGATTCACATTAAGGCAGGAACACACTGACTGTTCTTAGAAATGGTTAAGGCTACTGTCCCACCGCGCCGTCGACGAGGAAGCGACAAGGTATCATCATATTTGCTCAAAAAATGAATAGGTCACGAAATCACGAGTCAGTAAAAGATACATAATTATACGTATTATTAGTTTAACGCTGACTGTTCACATTGCCACCGAAAACCTCTAACTTGTCGCTGCGAAAAGAGATATCAAAGCAAAACTCGCTCAGCGACACTCACCTCGCGGGTAGCACACTCACTGAGAAATTCTCGCTGGTACATAAATGTAAACTGCATACGCAAGTGTCTGGAGACGCGAGTAATCGCCGAATCGCGCACTCTCTCATAGCTTAGCGACAAAACTATCCAAACTACACACTCGCGAACTCGTTTCTACTTACTTCTTCTAGTTCGTGTCGCTGGCACAATAATTTTTATATTTTGTTAGCCCAGAACTTCGCCACTTCTACCGCGTCGTCGGTGGCAGCGCAAAGGTCACTTCAGCTGCATGTTTTTGGGCTAAGAAGGCAGGATAGGAAGTGTAGCATAGAGATCCTCAACCACACCCCACTGCTGTTTCATTAAGGTAGCCGGCGGACCACTTAACCGGAAGACGTTGCGTTGGAAGGCCTCCCACTAGGTGAACCGATGACCTGGTGAAGGTTTCTTGGATCCGCTGGATGCGAGTCGCACGGGAACGGTCAATGTGGCGACACTTGTGGGAGGCCTATGTCCAACAGTGGACGTCTTTCGGCTGAAATGATGTTGATGACTTAACGGCGGGGGCTACCTACTTCCTAGGCTAGGTCTACTCGCAATCGTCTGCGGTGAGACCAATGCCTCAACTGAAGTAGTTGAATATTCAAATAGTTTTGGGGTGTGATTGACAGCTGCTGCGCCATATCCATTGCCCTAAATGCCAAGGGCTCGTCTATTGACCGCTGGCGATATTAATGAGGCTTTTCACATTGATTGGGTGTTTCTAAGCAGTCGTTAAATTGGAGTTTATCGTCGATTAGATTGAAAGTAGGGACGCGAAGGTCATGGTTCAGGATAGTTTACTGAAGTTCATTGCTGGGTAGTTGGACTTTACTAAAAGCCCTCTTCGTGGCGTGACCACAGAATACATATAGTGAGAAGTTATGAAAGCTTCAAGTCCTTAGTAGGTGGAACTTTGTTTTTAAATAAACGGTACCCTACACTAGGAATTTTTCCTGTATCGTGGGGAACTTAGACTTAGCTGTGAGTTCAGTTTTTCCCTAAAATACAATAACCTACTTGTACATACTTCAATATTTGTTAGGTGTTTGACAGTTTGAAAGAATGTTTATTAAATTATAATAGGAAACACAAGTAGGTACTTGACTAGTTTGAGATCATAAACATACCTAAATGAAATCTCCTTTCTTTCATAGGAAAAGATAAAGATTTATTTACTTGTATAAAAATGTGTATACACCGTGACTTTTAAGTCGTCTGACAACGGCAGCCCACTTCATGTGGTAGCTTCAATGACTACAATACATTCATAACAAAAAAAAATGGTATTTAAGATAAAAATATATATATATACATATATATATATTATTCATTAATAAGATGCATGACTCATCGACATGTGCATCCTGCCCGTCTTAACCTACGGTGCACAAAGTTGGTCACTTACTGAACAACAGAAGTCCAAACTCAAGATTTGCCAGCGGGCAATGGAGCGCAGCATTATAGGTATTAAGCGGACAGATCGCGTAAGAAACACTACGCTGCGCTCCATTACCCAAGTTGCAGATGTTGGAGAAAAAACAGCCAAGCTGAAGTGGGAGTGGGCTGGCCACGTAGCACGAATGCGCCTGGAGAGATGGGCAACGATCGTCATCGCCGACGAGGTCGACCTCGGCGAAGGTGGTGTGACGATGTGGTCATGTTTACGGGGCAAGCGTGGCCAGAAATCGCACAGAACAGAGACGTTTGGAGGGAGAAAGGGGAGGCCTTTGCCCAGCAGTGGGGCACAATGAAGGCTATTAAAAAAAAAAAAAAGTTGGTAATAGTATGTATTTGAACGGATCTGGAATTTAAAAGAGGAATTACAAGATTTCAGAATAAAACAGACAAATGGTGTGATTTCCAAATCTTCGAAGACAAAGATTGGCGAACCGATTTTGCATTTTTTACCGATTTGCTCGAACAATACAACAAATTAAATAAAATATTGCAAGGAAAGAACCAATTTATAGATAAGACTTGGGGTTGTCTAAAATCATTTAAAACTCAGCTTTTTCTGTTTTATAACTGCATGGCTAAGAACGATTTAACTCACTTTCCGCGTTTAAAATCCATGGCAACAGTGAGTAAGAACAAACTGAAAGAATCAGGTGTTGAAAAAACTTCACAGAATTTGAAACTTTATAAATATTTTTATATGATAAAAGTTTCAACACAAAATGCATTTTTCCTAAAATTCTGGCCACCCTCTGATTTTTTTTTTTACTTTCTGGCCCCACATTAAAAAAGTTTGCCCACCACTGCTCTAGAACAAAATGATCGCAATGACGGGGAGAACAAGTGCCTTTCGGCTTCGATAAGAGTCTTTTTGCACCCTTTATATCTAGCCCTTTTAAGAGTCGGCGCAAGAACGTAGGGACTTCGTTCCTGGGAATTGGAGCCTACTTAAAAAGAACCTTAAAATTGTATTTGCGTATTTTTGGGGTAGTCGCAGACGCGGTCCCAAGCGGAGGTGTTCAATCATATTTTACAAAATATATCTAGCCTTATAGAGGCGCATCAATTTCTTTCATTAAACTCTATCAGCCTTCATCTGAGAGCCATTCACTCTCTTTTTAGCCTATCCGGTATTACTTGGGATAATATAAGTTCCTGCTCAGATTTATTTAAAGTCACGCACCTGAGTGGTTCAAGGTCAAGGTTGAAAGCACCTAAGTACTGTTAGAAAGAGATACGCGGCCCTGGAACACAAAGGGCAAGGAAGGAACATGGATGGGTTTTAGTCAGTACAAGACTGACACTCCCTTCCGCTCTGCCCAGAGCGGGAGAAGTCATTTGATGATTTCCCATCCGAAAACAAAGGCACCTAAGTACTCATGAAATTCACAGTAAAGCGTTTCATTAATAATTCAATCCGATTTATGACCTGTTACGTTATGGCGGCAAGCAATGGTACAAATTGATTAATTACTTCGCCTACATAAATTCTGTTAGTATTGTTAGGTTCTATCTATTATTGTGTTAGTGAAACAAATTGATTTGTAAGGAATGAGTCATTATGACTGTGGGCGGAGTTTAATGAATAAGGTTTTAGTTAAGTTTATTAGCTCGTAAAGAAAGTGTTTCGCAATATATTTGTGATTCACACGGTTTGACTGGAAATATTTGGGAAGGCCTAATGTCAAGGACTCAACAACTTTTGACCGTTAAAATATCAGGGGTTGAAGGGGTACAGTCACAGACTTTTCCGCCGGATCATTGAAAAAAAAAATCGCTTAAATCATGCTGAGGCGCCCCGCCCGACTAGAGAGCGCTTCTTGTTGAGAGTGCAAGCAAAAATGAGCTTAGTGGTGATCAGGCGAGATGGTCCTCGATTGTACCTGATGAAAAGTGGTCACCACCGACGCCTTCGCATCACAAAACAGTTTCCTCCCAAATACCAAACCAGAGATAAGCACGGCAACTTTAAACCAGTAACATTGCTGGGCTGCAGAAGTAGCAAAGATGTCTGTCAAAACTAGTATGTCGAACGTGAGCGTTATTGCCGACAGCTAGTCAGAAAATACATACATAGGATTATAAAGGGTGTACACAGACTCCTAACGAACTTAACGAAGCCGAAAAGCACTTGTTCTCTCCGTCCGTCATAGCGATCAATTTTTTGCTCTAGACCATACCTGGGAACTTTCTAGTTACGGAGATATTGGGGGACAAAGTTCCAACTTTTTCACAAGTTTTTTTTTAAATGCAGAAGAATCTCACTAATCCGTCACTATTAAAAACCAAGTGATGCCGGATTATTGGAATGTTCGGATTACTGGATTGTATAGAAAAAAAAAAAAAAAAACAGAATATAATGTATTTATTATGTTGATGTTCTACCCGTTTTTCTATATAACTTTAACATATCTCACAATTAACTAATTACATAGTTTTATTATAATCTTTAATTGAGGTCTGCTTCACAACGACGGAGTGCATACGCGGTGCATAGCGTAGAGAGGGGCGAGAAAGGTGCGGACTGAGGTTGCCGAATTATTGGTATCGTATCGGTCTATTGAAGTGCCGCCACGGTGGGCTGAAAATCGGCTTTCATAGACTTAGGGATTTCAATTTGCAAGTGCTTGTTTTTATGCCGGATATCGCTTCTATTAGTCATTACTATGTACAAAAATGACACCCGAGTTAATTCTACCCAAAAACGAAGGAAATATAATTTTTTTACGAAAAATTTGTATGAAGCTAGTATGAAAAATCGAATTATCTCCTAAACGGCATGTTTAACCGTAATATCCTTGGAGATGGTCATAGTGCTAATTATTTATGATTTTTTGGTTGGCGATTGGACGAAAAATTTAATGCCGTTTTTTTTTAAAAAATCGTCAAAATATTTTTATTTATTTTTACATGTAAAACGATCCCTTTTAGTGTCTAAGTTAAAAAGTTCGATATGTTATTAACCCAAATATTAAGAACACACGAAACAAGAAAAATAAAATAAAAAAATTGCTGTTTTTGACACATTTATATTAATTTAAATAAAAAAAGATTTATATTGAAGTAACATATGAAGTTATATTTTATACAAAATAAGTTAATTTAAGGAATTAATACTAAGCATTCGTAAAATAAAGTAAAATAAATAAAAAAAATAAAACATATCATTAAATATTACAAAAAAACCCAAACACACTCAAATACAAATTTACAAATATGTACATATATATCTTTTTTACAAATTTTCCTTATCACTCTCGTTGTCAGACTCCAATTCTGAGTCAGCATCCAGATTGGATATATCCAAAAATTCGAACTCAGTTTCCTGAAATTGAATTAAGTCGAGAGTTTCAGCAAAAAAGCTCGGCTTTTTCTTGGCATCTAACTTAGGCCTTTGTGCACTTAGCAAAGGGTCCGAAGAAACAACAAGCATATTTAAGACCATCTCCAAGGATATTACGGTTAAACATGCCGTTTAGGAGATAATTCGATTTTTCATACTAGCTTCATACAAATTTTTCGTAAAAAAATTATATTTCCTTCGTTTTTGGGTAGAATTAACTCGGGTGTCATTTTTGTACATAGTAATGACTAATAGAAGCGATATCCGGCATAAAAACAAGCACTTGCAAATTGAAATCCCTAAGTCTATGAAAGCCGATTTTCAGCCCACCGTGTGCCGGATTAGTTAGATTCTTCTGTACATGTTTTTAATGTATGATTTTTTCGTTAAACACCTCCAGGACCCCCTTACTATTTAATCCATGCATCAGTACAATGCTTTGAGTGCGTTACATTGAGTCCTACTGTAAAACGAGATTTTTCAACCCAAAAAAAATAGTCCGTGGAGTCCCTCCGCGCGGAAGAAGTGAAACTTCGTAATGTGATGCATTCACTCTCGCTCTGTCTCTTTGTATTCCCTCTCCCGGTAATGCTTGGTTGACGGTTTCGTGAAGAGTCTGTTTACACCCTGTATATACATAGAATTTGGCTATTGTGGTGCGTGTCGCGCGGCCGGGTTCGATTCCCGCACGGAACAAATATTTGTGTGGCCAACAGGTAGTTGCTCCGAGTTCCATGGAACTAATTGCTGGTGGAACTAGTGAGAATGACCCAGTTGCTCTGGGTCTGTTTGTGTATGTGAGATTAAATGTTTGCAAACGCACACACGATACAGGAGAAATTCCTAGTGTGGGGCAACGTTATAAAGAGCAGAGAAAAACTTGAGAGCCTAGCAGGACCTAGATAAAGTGACATTGAACAAACAATAACGATAATTACTGCCTCGTTGACCTAGGGGTCGCAAGTGGGACTGCTGAGCATGAGGTTCTGGATTCGATTCCTAGGTCGGGCAAACTATTAGGTTTTTCTATCAGGAATTTCTCACAGGTTGATGACAATAGGTTGGCCTCCTATGTTACAGGGGACTTATAGTCAAAACTGGCGAAATGTGGTTGTACTAATGGGTACATCTCAGCTAAACTAACCTGATTGCTGATTTGCTTCAGAAAGGAGGAAACAAGCCTTCTTCTGCGAGGTGCTCATTCTTTAGAAATACATGACATAACTCTCCTGCCCTTGGACCTAAATCAATTCCGGAATATAACGGTAAATCAATATCTATTATGAACTTTTATATTTTGTTGAAAATTTTGTTTTCATGAATGAATGGGAGGTAGAATCATTAGCAGCAACAATTTGGATCAAGGTTTCACGCATGAATACTCCATTAACTTCTGAATGGAGAGAGCTAGTGGGGTTTTCAGTTAGTTTAATTCGTTTATAGAGATAGTAAGTGTAATTGCTAAAATTTAGCTTTACGTCATTTGTGCGGTTTCGATTATAATGTTTGTGAAAGATTTTTGTTCGTCAATTTCTATGAGTGATTTTTGGGAGTGATTAATCATACTTTCGGTCGAACTGAACATAACTGGATAGCTTACAAATGGCGGAGTCAAAGGACAGTCTGTTTTGAAGTTTAAAGGGTGTAAAAAGACTCTTAAAGAAGCCGAAAAGCTTCGTTCCAGCTTGCTCCGCTTGTTCTCCCCGTCATTGCGATTATTTTTTTGTTCTAGACCATACTTGGGAACAGATTCTAGTTACGGAGATATTAGGGGTCAAAGTTCCAACTTATTCACAAGATTTTTTTAATTACTTGTTTTTAATGTAATTTTTGTACTTAAGACAACTTCACGACCCCCGTGCTATTCAATCCATCCATCAGCATACTTTTTTGAATGCGTTACATTGAGTGCTACCGTAAATCGCAACTTTTCACCCCAAAAAGAAGTCCTTTCCCAGCAATAATTTTTGCGTAAAGTTACTTAGTTTGATGTATAGAATGCTTTGTTGACGGCTTCGTGAAGAGTCCGTTTACACGCTGTATCTTACCAGAAGTTTAATAAACATATGTTTGACATACTAATATAATAAAGATGGCAAGTTTAGTAAAGTTTGTCAAAACTTTTATTGTAAGAATTTACTTTGATTACTTGAAGAGATTACTTTTTATAGGAAGGCACTAGTAAAACTACAAGTACTTTAGGTAATTGTATGTTTGAAAAGCCAAAGGTGTTTGAAACCACTTTAAACAATAAATAATTCAAAGAAAACAATATGTCAAAGAGTATAACTAAGGGTATTGGTGCTCCTAGACTAGGGGTTACATAGTGTAAAGCGATTTCTAGGGTTGTAGCCACATTGCGTGTTTCACCCCAATATGATTCATTGCTTCAGGAGCGAAAAAAACTTGCGTACAGCCTAGTTACTCATGCTTTTAAGGAAAAGAGGAAAGTGCGTTATTAGTTTTAGTTGGCATAAGTTGTTAGTCATTTCTGTAGATTTTTTTCTGACTAACCCTTTTTTTTCGGATGGGAAATCATCAAATGACTTCTCCCGCTCTGGGCAGAGCGGAAGGGAGTGTCAGACTTGTACTGACTAAAACCCATCCATGTTCCTTCCTTGTGTTCCAGGGCCGCGGTATCTCTTTCAAACAGTCCCGCAGCCCTGGCAGGTTCTGACTAACCCTGTGAGAGTGTTTAAAGAAAAACTGGCTGTGCAGTCAATGGCTATGAAATATGATTATGAATACAAATCTCAGGATACCTATCTGTCTGATATGGTAATATCGTAAGTATCAGAGTTTTAGACGTGAAAACGTATCAGAGAACCAGATCAACAGAGTACTAAAAATAAGTATGGATTTAATTTGCCTAAGACTCATTGTATAAAATAAGTGCTGGTAAAGATAAATAAAAAAATGAAAATTCATTTATTTCAAATAACTTGATCAATACACACAATTTAAATTAAAATAAAATAAATTAACATCAGAAATTAAAAATACATTAAAATTATAATCAGTATCAAAAATTAAAGACAAATTATATTAAAATATAAAATCTTAAAATTAAAATGAATTACCATTAAATTAACATTAAAATCAAAATTATAAATGTTGATGGGCGGTAAATATCGTCTCCGCTATTGTCTACTTACTAGATCTCTTTCTAGTCGAGACATACAGTTTTGAAATACATATTGAAATATGTATTATTGATGAAATACACATATAACATATAATTGATGAAACCGAGTGATTCAAACTTGAAACGAATTACAGCGCACACTTTATGTAATTAGAAAATGCGCGAGAATTTCGATACAAAGCAGCCGCAAAGCAAATATATTTCAGAAATAAATATCTGTCAGTCCATTTAATCCTATTGAATGACTTTTTCATGAAATATTCATTGAATAGGATAACATGAACTTAGAGGGTTTTATTGATGATTTTCACGATTGTAATTCTGTAACTACATACGCGTTACTGGCGCGAATCATTTTTCATCAACGTACAATCTGACACTGACCTGCAAATTGCAAAAAACGTAAAAAAAAATGAATTTCGCGGGCTACCCTGACGCAACCGCCTTAATTGGCTTCAATAAAATATTAGAAACAATCATAAATGTAAACCTACGGTTGTACATAGATAGCATCACGCCTGAAATCAAAATTAGGCAAAGCTGTACCCATTAGTACAGCAACATTTCGTCTGTTATGTTTTTTTCAGTTCCATGTTACGGGGCGAGCCTATTGCCATCAATCGAAGCTCAAATCCAGACTCCTTGGCTGCTTCTGAGAATGTTTTATATGTTTGCATGTCACTTTAAAATGTATTCATGTACTTATCTAACACAATATAAATTGTTCATGATAAATAAATAAAAATTCCTGTTGGAAAAACCCAATAACCTACTGTTGTTTTTTTTTATTTTAATAATTAAATTGTATAGCTTGAAGTTCCCAGTAATGCCAGTAAACTCATCAACAAGTAGGTACAATACAACGTACACAAAATCACAACAATGTGTAATGTACCGAAAATGATTAAATAAATAAGCCATGTGTATGTGTATCTATTGTATTATGACGTCAATTTTGTCTAGACTAGTACCTACCTACTTAGTGTTCAGTTAAGTTATGAAATTATGAGCATCACGGCATGTGCAAAGTGTCAGTCGAGTTATTTCCCAAGGCGTGGGTGATGAGAATGTTCAAGAGTACGAACTTAACCTTGATCGTGGAAATGCAATATAGCTTTCTAGAATAGGCTAGTTGACAAGGTCAAAAATAAAATATAAAAATACGTAGAAATAAGGCCACTCATCTTAAAAACTACCATCACCGTACAGAAATTAAATATTGGGGGACAATATAATTGTAAAACTGGATTTACTGATAATAAGTATTACATTTGATCCCAAATAAGTATGACGTCACAACGTGCTATTTCATACAAATCACGTACACATTTTGCGTTCTGACAGTTCATAAAAAAAAGAAAAAAAAAAAATTATTGGTTCTCCCCATCTTTGCGATCATTTTTTTTTTGTTCTAGCCTATGCCTGGGAACCTTATAGTTCCTTAGTACCAAAGCTATTTTTTAAATTCATATTTTAATGTTAACATCATCCACAACCCGACTCACCCACTGCCAGTGGGTATGCCTCTCTAAGCTCCACGGTCTTATGGAGCTTGGCTGTAATGTTATACCTCACTTTAAATACCTCCACGACCCCCCTACTATTCAATGCATCCATCAGCACAATGTTTTGAGTGCGTTACATTGCGTCCTACTGTAAAACGTGATTTTTCAGCCCAAAAAAAAGTCGTTTCCCAGCACTAATTTGTGCGTAAAGTTACCTAGTTTGATGTACATAATGCTTGGTTGGCGGCTTCGTGAAGGTCCGCTTACACCATTTAGATACACGTGGTTGTAGAAAAACAATTGTTATTTTTTCAGTGTTGTTTATTTTATTTTTTAGTGCCGTGATACGATGCAAGTAAAAGTACTTATACCTACCTACCCTTGAACGAAACGTAAATTGGTACGTCGATGATTAAATAGAACGTAAAATTATCAAACAGCATTTTAATTACAATAGTATGTACATTTTAGTTACATTGTTTGCCACAAGCACAATCAGTATCATCAGATTAAATTCTTAAAATTATAAAAAAAAAATGTGACACGTGTAATTTTAATTTGAAAATCCGCGCACTCGCATGTTAGGACCTCTGATGTTAACAGTTTATTTTGGGTGATTGCTACAGCCTACCTTCTCTGTACCAACCTAAGTAATCAAAATCTTTCATCAACCCTTTGGTAATTTAGAACAGGCAAAAAAATCGCCTGACTGACCAGTTGAACATCATCATCTTACCTGCCATTCCTGGAGCGACTCCGTAAGCTGTCATCATCCCTGCCCCAGCCCTTGGTTAGGTTTGGTAGGCCGAGGACACTGCTACCTTTTGCCATGCCAATGCCAGGCTGATCCGTGCTTCGAGCCTTGCGTGTTTTTGGCTCTTTGTCTGGTGATTAAAAGGAAGATATATTTTATCTGTAGCCATTGTATTTTCACTGTATAATCTTGAGGGTTGGGCTCTCAGTGAGGGTATCATCTGCTTAGCCTTTTCCCAAAGTGTGTTGGTGTCGGCTTCCAGTCTGACCGGATGCAGCTGAATACCAGTATTTTACATGGAGCGACTGCCTATGTATCTGACTTCCACAACCCAGTTAGTACTGGGTAATACGGTACCCCTTGGTAAGACTAGTTGTCAGACTTTCGGGTCACTAACTACCAGTAACGACTGCCAAAGATCTACAAATGACAGCAGGGACCAACGGTTTATTTAGGCACGGAGGAAATTCGGTATGTAATGGGTGGTCACCAAGTTACGGACCAACCTAAGCAAGCGCGGCTTAACCTAAAGATCGACCCGAGCGCTATTATTATTTACTTGAGTAAATTAACAATTGGTTAAAGATTCCTATCACAATGTTCAGAAGCAACCCTCTAGGTATGAACAAGGATGATTAATAAAATTAATGTAAACAGAGGACGATAATGTAGTAAATGTTTCACAAGTTTCCGAGTCAGTAGGTTATCAGTGTCAGTAGGTGATAATTAGGCTGCTTAAAGGACTTACATTTTATACTACCGGCGAGAGTTTCAGCAGACTTGGAAATACTCCTCGACATGGCCGTTGGAGGAGCCCTCATGGGGGTCGCCTGACGCTGCTGGTAAACCATCTCGGATCTCCCTGGGTGGAACAATCGGAGATTCTTCAGCGCCATAGCTTACAACGACCATTTTCACCTCTGAACAACATTTGCAATGTTCTACCACTTACGAGAATAACCCCCAGAGTTCGATTTTAATAAAAAATAAAACACCAATCAACGGTGTAAACAAGGAGTCTGTTTTTGATAACAATTTTACATGATGCGGGCAAAGTTACTACTTTCTCGAAAGTTAACAAGTAGTAAAAATACAAAATAACAGAGTTTTTTTAAATAGTATTCACGTTAGTTTAGCTGGATTTGAACGATAATTAGTCTCATAAATTAATAAGTAACACTGTCTATTGAGCCTATGTCATAATAATCGATGTTTTTGTCAATGCCGTGTGAAAGAAAACGTGTCAAACCATAAATAAAATTTAAATAACGTAATTAACACTCCACTTAATTTAACTATCTCAATCCAATATAGTTTAGGTAATAATAAAACTGTTTTACTAATGGCGCGAACGGAAAAGCGGGAAATATTTTTCACAATATGGCGGACCCAACTGTCACTTGCGCGCGCGAGGCACAGACTGAAGTGTTTTCAGCCAGAGCCATAAGGGTTGTTTTAAAACTTATTCGTAGGGTATGTTTATTTCAGGTGTGATGTCTCTCGCTTAGTGTGATTATGATAAAATGTTTTAAGTATGTTTGGAAACAAAATTATGAATTTGTTTTTTATATAACTAACTAATAAAAAATTATGATTTTGTTTTGAAAATACTTAGATATTTACCTTTCCGATATCGTAATTAATACGAGATCTTGTTATATTTCGCTTGGTGTAAAATAAAATTGTGATTTTGTAGTTGGGGCGAAACTTTAGGAGTCTAAGAGGCGCTATGAAACTGAAAAAGTTCCTCATTTATTTTGATTCCTTAAAGCGAATACTCCAACAAACCGCCCCAAAAGCCGAAGGCGACGCTGACCGATTTTGTACAAAATTTTCTAGTTTTTGTGACATTGGTTTTGGCAATCTGTAAAATGAAAATTGCTAGAATTTTCAACAAACTAATTTAGTTTATTTATCATTATTTTTATTAGATTTCGAACGAGTGTAGGTATCTAAAACAAGTTCACGCGATACGTACATCAAGTGTTTTTAGACCCTATTCAATAGGGTTTGTTTTTTTGTCCATTAGCATATGAAACAGACAACTTTACAGTAATTTGGCATGAACTTTATTTACCTTTCTGTTTTATCGATCGAACATAACATTTTTGTACTACGGTGCTACTTTTTCCGACAACAATGTTATTTGTGGAGGTTCCATACCTACCTACCTTGCCATCTACCATTCTAAGTACTGAAAAGTTATCGCTTAGGTAATTTTACTTAGATACATAGAAGCAGGAGAGCAAAAGTCGCGCCTAATCGAAGTCACCTTTTTTTAGTACCTGGGTTTGTGTATAGTGTTTTTGGTAAATCCCTCCCCCGCGTCCTTCCAGGTACTCTTCTCCTGCGCCACCTCGAACCAGCCTTCATGATGCGCGTCTAGATCATTTCTCCACATCTTTCTAGATCGGCCTCGGCGGCGCCGTCCATCCTCAGGCACCCATCGAGTTGAAACCTTCGTCCAGCCCTCGTTTATGCGGCTCACGTTATCTGCCCAAGTTGAATGATTAAGAAAAATAATCCAGAGCCTCGTTGGTGGTCACTGGCGCTACTTCTTAGTATGAGGTCCTGGGTACAATCCCCTAGTCAGGCAAAGTTTTGTTGGGTTCTTCTACAAAGAATTTCTCAGTAGCATAGCAGCTAAAATCCTGGATTTGTTATTATGATAATAAACTCGTCCCGTTTTACATGGGACTTAGACATAACTTGTGAAATGTGGGTGTACTTTATGGCAGTGTTCCGTGTTGTACTTTCTGTGTTCTTGAAAATTTTCTGATGTCCTTGATGTACCTTGTTACATCAAGGAAACACCATAGGTACACCATAAATGAAAAATCTATTTTTACATAATATTAATCACCATTATTTCTTTTATTTATCTTTATACATATTCCTTACATTTTTAAATATTTAAATATAAAACAACATAAAAAAACATTTAAAAATACAAAAAAATAGTAGCCCACCAGCATTGGGAACAGGGTTCGAGCTACCGGTGGTCAGGGCTCTTGAGAGAGGAACCTCCTAACAACACGCGCCGTGTCCAGAAGTACTGCTTTCTGAATCAAGCCCTTGATCCAGCTGCCAAGAGCCTCCTCTGATGTTGGTCGAGGCTATTGACTATTAAGCCATAGGCTGACACGACTATCGGCACAATGACTGCTGTACTCACATCCCACATGTCAACAACCTCGCGAGCCAGTTAATCACCATTTATTATAAAAGTTTTGTCGCTGTTTAAGTAAGTATTTTTCTTACGTCTGTCTACCTTATTTTGCCGAGGCACGCTAAAAATAATGACCACGGTGCACCAGTGTGCCGCGGCACACCCTTTGCGTAAAACTACTTTATGGTACTACTCTGCCTAGCTCTTCGGGGTTGTGTTATGTTTAATGCTTGAGTAAAACTAATACCTACCTACTATGTTACTACTGCAATGTACAAAAATATTTCAGAAAGTCACCGTCTTTCATAGTTATACCATGTTTTACCAACGAACGCACGTGGGTGGGTAGGTATATGATCGCCTGGTCCAACAAATATAATTACTATTATTATTCCGTGTTACTAATTATTAGACAGAATATTTTATTCCTTACAGCCTATAATTCGTTGTTGAATTTAGGATTGTCACCAAAAAAAATAATTACAATTATTTTAGATACTAGAAAATCGTCAATTTTAGGTAATTGCTATTATTTTGTCGAAGGTCTAAAATAGTATAGGATAGGACCTAGTTATATTATAGATGGGCCACCTATGACTTTATAGTCGGGTGCAAAATGGCCCACTAATCGGCCAAGTCCATCATAGCTTTGGGTGAATTTCAGCCATCCTGCATCGTCAATGACCGTGGCGTTTCATTTACAGCTGAGTCGCTCGCATTTAGTACATACACAACAAACTCAGAAAAAAAAACAAACTGTGCAATTCACACGTGGTAGAAGTGAAACCTTAAAAAATGTTGGCTTCAAGATATTATCTTATCTGTATAATGCTTCCTATCTCTTATTTTTACTTCCACGTTAAATCTTATGAATTTATGTGTCTGTCTCTTTTTACTGTCGCTTTTTCGTTTCATCGACTTTCACATCACAACGATGCTAAAGAAGTTTTCACTTCACAAATTATTGAAGTGAAAACTTCTTTGGCATTTATTTCATTTGGCAAATAAATCAGTCATTTGCGCAAAAGGAGCAATCTGGCAACACATACTTTTGATTAAGAAACTCGGTGGAAATTATGGAAAGTTAGTCTTACTTTTAGTTAACAAATTACTTACGAGAACTAACAAAGTCATGAAGAAATCAGTTTAATGGTTTGCCGAGTCAGAATCGATTATCTTTTACCTTAATATCACATCCTCCAACCCTCATTGGGCCCGCGTTGGGAGAACGGTCCACACCCGGCTGTCATTTGTAGATCTTTGACAGTCGTTACAGGTAGTCAGTGGCCCGAAAGTCTGACAAACAGTCTTACCAGCGGGTATCGTATTACTCAGTACTAACTGGATTGTGGAGGTCAGATAGGCAGCCGCTTCACGTGAAATACTGGTATTCAGCTGTATCCGGTTAGACTGGAAGCCGACTCCAACATAGTTGGGAAAAGGCTAGGCAGATGATGACCGCTTTATGAGGTGAGAAGGCCTTTTGGCATCCAGTGGTAACATTATATGTTTATTATGCTGTTCAATGGCTGCTGAAAAAGTTCCAGGATCAGTTTTGTAATAGCAAACATAAATGCTATCAATGTTCAGTGTGTACTGTCCCTTGTTCTTCGTCGTTATCTAAAGATAAACCTGAATTTATAGTTTCATGAGCGGCATTAGCACCTAACAAAAAATAAACTTCTACATAACTATATAAAACCTACTTATCATATCAATATCTTTCAGTTAATCAATCATACGAGCCATTTATTGTAATTTTCGACGTGATTCATACATAACGACTATGATTGATAGCTCGGAGTAGCTACAGTCCTTAACATTTAGTTTACGTCTGATATCAGCAACCCAACAACCACCTTATTCTCATGTGTATAAAGCTCACAGTCATTCGACAGACTTCTCAGCGACAGCAACCAAACACCAAACTTATTGTAATGATGATAAAGATCATTGTCATTTTGTCAATTAGAAGTGAACTAAGTGTGAAATAACTGTTGCTACCAATGGATAGTAATCTGAATTGTCAGCCGTGACAATAGAGCGACCTTGAAGCGGTCATCGCAGGGTGAAATGGCTGTGACTTGGGACCTGGCAACATATGTTAGAAAGGCTAGAAATGTATTGTTTATTTAGACTTTGTAGGTAAAATGAGTACTACCTAATTGTACAAATTACTAGGTATGTATGACAGAGTATTTTGTAGATCTTTGACAGTTGTTACGCGTAGCCAGAAGTCCGAATGTCTGTAAATCCAGTCCAAGGGATATCTAACAACCCAGGGCTGCGGGCTGTTCGAAAGAGATACCGCGGCCCTGGAACACAAAGGGCAAGGAAGGAACATGGATGGGTTTTAGTCAGTATAAGTCTGACACTCCCTTTCGCTCTGCCCAGAGCGGGAGGAGTCATTTGATGATTTCCCATCCGAAAAAAGGAAAAAAAGGGGTATCTAACAATTGGGTTGTGGAACTTGTGGAGGTCAGATAGGCCGTTGCTCCATTTCAAATATTGGTATTCAGCTGCATCCGGTTAGACTGGAAGCCGACCCCAACATAGTTGGGAATAGTCTGGATCGGTTGATGATGACTTTTTTTCTGGCTTCGCACCGTTTGTGCATTTAGCCAATGTCATGTTAAGTATCCCGTTTCTACCCACTTAAGTAGTGTTAGCCTAGTGGCGGACTGCCAAGTCATAGTCTCGAGTTCGGATTTCGAACCCAAGACCTCTGCTTTTTCGGATTCATGTGCGTACTGTATAATTACCTTACTTCGGTGAAGAAAGACATCGTAAGAAACCAAAGCAGCATGCCTGACAGATCAGTCAGAGGCCCATCGGCGGCATAAAAAATCAAGTTAGGCGCAAACCACACGAAAAAGAAAGAATCCACATTCATAGTTGCTTAAAACGTTCCTCTGTAGCACATGCCCGTATAATGTCATCAACCGAATTGCAGTTAAATGTTAACTGGCGAATAGGTTGTTGAACTACAGAGATAGTATATACAACAAACTTAGTTGCTGCCTATAAACTCTTCAAGCAATATAAACAATAACAACGTTCATTTATTATGAGGCAACTTTGGCCCATACCGTACAGACTAACAAACACAATTATGATAAAATACAAATTGTGTTAGTAAAAAGAACCTTAAAACTACGTTGGTAACACTTTACTTGTACACTATGACATTGTGCGTTCATGTGGCTCTTGCCCGTGGAAGCGACGGAACCCCACTCCCTGCGGCCAAAAGTCCTCCACCAAGATGAGGTGCAGATAACATGTTAGCCTTCGTACCACGAACGCCTTTAAGTTGTTAATATACAGATCACATCTGCCTAGCCATTTCCCAACTATGTTGGGATCGGCTTCCAGTCTAACCGGATGTAGCTGAATACCGGTATTTTACACGGAGCGACCGCGCGACAGTTCATCATCATTTCAACCGAAAGAGGTCCACTGCTGGACATAGGCCTCCGCCAAGTGTCGCCACATTGACCCGTCCCGTGCGACTCGCACGTGCGATCCACCTAGTGAGAGGCCTTCCAACGCAACGTCTTCCGGTTCGCGGTCGCCACTCCAGAACTTTACGGCCTCATCGGCCATCCGTTCTGCGAGCAATGTCACTGCCACTTAAGTTTGGCAATTCTTGGCGCGACAGTTAGTACTGGCTAATACGACACCCCTAGGTAAAACTGGTAGTCAGACTTTCATGCCACTGACTAGCTGCAACGACTGTCAAAGATCTACAAAATGATAGCTGGAACCAACGGCTTAACGTACTTACACGAGTTGTCGTGGCCGACTTGGAACTCTTAACAGACTTCGAACCCAAGTCTGAAAGACAACTTCTGCAGATCAAGGTTCATGGATGGCTCAGACCTCAAGTGCATATGCGGTGTGCCCCGCAAACAATGGCCCACCTTCCATCTTGCACCGCATGCCCTATGACCTGCATTCTTGATGGATTATTTACTACAACAGTGAGCGGGGTTCGCGTGGCTGAGTTTTGGGCTAAACATACTATTTAGACTTTTTGCCGTCGATACGCTAAGAAGAAAAACGTGCTTTCTGAGGCACGGAAGAAACTCGGTATTTAATCGGTCCGGACCAACCAAGGCCAGCGCGACTTAACCAAAAGATCGACCTGTGCGGCTGTTATTACTTAGCCACGAACTCCTTCAAGCAATATGTCCAAGGTGATGTTACTCAGCGACTGAACTGACACTGCACCACGTCCTTCACAACCATAACAAACCCAAAACTTCGTGTTATCGATCGTCGAAATAATTGCTGGACTTTATTATTGTTTACGTTTTCGTTTACTATTAATTATTCACGGTTCGAAGCGGATAGGAGGGAGGGTGGCAGTCATGGTGGCAGGTTGTTGACACCGCTGAACCTTTGTCCACTGATTTTTGGTAAATTATTGACCTCTATAGTACCTGTGCGTTGCTTTTTTTGTGATGTTCAGTGCTTTAATTGTTGTCAAGCAGTATCTCCGGTAAATTGTCTATGTTCGTGATACGAAATGCACGTAGAAAGCTTGTTACAATATTTATGGTTTTTTACTATCGGATGAAATTGCGATTTTCATAGAAAACTAGGTAAAACGGTAACGGCCTGTATTGAAATTAAAATATTGTGGTGTACGTGAATAACTTTTTGGGCTTTCCCAGCAAATACTTGACTCATGACAAATTCGGCTGAAAAAAACTACCGAAAGAGACGAGGCGATTATGGTAATAATAAAACATAACATAACACCAGTATTTCCCCTAAAGGCTAAGCGGTGGTGAAAGTAGATAGTAGGTTCACCCATAATTCGCCGCTTATGTTGAAGTCCCATGTAAAATCATACTTTTTTCTCTCGAGTTTCATAGGTGTCCTCCGCCCTGGGGAGAGCGGGGGGACTCATACTTACCAAAACCACCTCGGTGTGCCCTAGCTCACTTGCGTCGGAGGGCAGCTGTATCTAATGGGATTTCCGCTGCTCCGGACTCGTGCTGGCCCCCATATCACACCGCCCAGGGTGCAACCTAGTTAATTAAAGTTTATCATATTGTTTTTTTAAGTTAACAATAAATGTTCAAGAAATGTAAATATTTTTTTTTCACAAAATTTTATATTATTGCTGTTTTTGCATCTAACAATGGCACTATGTGACGTTAGAAAAAAAAATTACGTCTTTTGTAAAAAAAAAGTCCTTCAATAGTTAGCAATAGTTTTTGAGTTATTAACGAAAAACTAAATACCATCATAATTTCATATTTATCTGTTAATAACAATTGCAATTTTTAAATGGTGAATATTAATTTTCGATAAATTTTTCTAGACTTCATTCCAAATCGGATGAGCCATCACTCATATTTTTCGGAGCGAGATCAAGAATTAACACGTTTTTGACCTTGTTACTAGCCTAGTGTGCTTATGTGAGGCTTGCACTCAATAAAAACACCACCGTCTTTGCCAATTTCCCGCTTTATCTTGGAGAGGCCCCGAATATGGGACAGACGTTCGCGACCCGTAAGCGGTGACTTTTGCTTCCTCCTCTTTAGTACCCTATCGCATAACCTAACCCAGCGATTACATTTACAACCCAATTCACTTAATTCCATCACCTCTTCACTCTCATGGCTCCTCCACTTTTTTGTCGCTATCCAACGTCACTATTCCGATTAAATAATATCGATTAGCCGTCAATCAATTCCGTTGATAATAGCTTTCCGTTTGATTCGTCAAAACAAATTGCCACGCCAAATCTGGGTCACACACGAGTAGGGTTGCCATTTCGAAAATTGAAAATTCCTAAAAAAACGGGGATTATACTTTTTAATATTCCTAATTTCATACATACATGAACTCACGCTTCTCCCCATAGGGGTAGGCAGCAACTACAGAACTCTGCCTGCCACAATTCTACATACTTATTCCTTTTGCTTAGTCCCGTTCACCTGATAAATAGATAATACACGCTCGCTAATTTTAAGTTTAAAAAAAAACCAGGATGGATAAAGTGTCGACGGGCAACCGAAAAGCTTGACTTATCCGGACTATTACCGACGGCTGGCCACCCTACCCACAAGTAGATGGTCTGATTGAAGTCAAAGCATGGCCCAAGAGGCCGGGGTTTTTAGTTCACCATATTAAAATAGGTCGGTTAGCTTAGCTTTTATAAAAAGACGTCTGGCGACTGGCAGCAAAGAGGCTGCTAATTTTATTTTATTTGAAAAAAGAATTGTGATTTTATTCGGCATTCAGTTGTTTTAGTTTATTGAACTTTTATTAGAATTGGTTAGACTTGAGCTGTAGGAGGATAACCTCTGTCTGTCACAAATCACAAATAATTAGTAGTACCTAACTAACTCATATGTTGTAGCGATCAGCTACATCAAAGTAGTCCACACAAATTGTTAGGGTCAACAATTACCTTGATCCTACCAATTTACGTGGTGTAAGCAGAGTCATCTGATATCATTACGCAGCGCGTAATAGTTTATTTATGGGTTCCCATAACGTACAATTTTCACAGACACCTTGACCCTAGTTTATTTAAACATAGTTTCCAAAAACTTGGCCAAATTACTGACATCAGAATAACCGAAGTTGCACAATCACACGAAATAAGTAGGTATGCAAAAATATGCCTTTTGACACAAATAAAGTATGAATCACACACATCGCATGGTTCTAATGTCATCGTACAGGGGGCGCTGGCCGTCACGCACATGCGTACAACAGGCGTTTTGGGCGGCAACGACATCTGTCATCCGATCAAAAATGACAAAAACCACGTATTATTTTGCAAGGCTTCGTTTTGTAATTCTATGTAATTCTATGTTTCACTATGAGAATAACGGTAATTGGTAATAAATATTGCCGTACAAGTGGCATCTGTGGGTATAATCAGGTACGACTTTATGAGTTGGTTCACGGTAAATAAATGTAGGTAAACATTGGTGATTAGCACATCAAACATCAAGCTACTACAATCTGTCAAATTGATAAATGAAAGATTTTCAGTCTTATAGCTAAACCATTAGGTTCAAGGTTGATTGGACAAATTTGACCTTTTCGGGTAGCTAAATGTGCTGTTATCTGTATAAATAACAGGGTTAAATAATTTCTCAGATTTGTCCCATGGGAGAAGGCAGACACTTCAGGTTGAACGCAGTCGCAAACCCTAATCACCAACATGGGACAAGTGTAGAAAGATGATGAACTATAAATTACGAGTCATAACCTCATAAGTTTTGGCGAGGTAATCCTTCTCACACAATATTAAAAACTGCGGTGTCTAAATATTTTAAACACGAATTGTAATGCGCGAATTGTAAGTACGAAGTAACTAGTAAGTATTTTCGAAAACAAGTACATAGCTATTTTTTAGGACAACATTGTGATAGACCCACCTACAATATTATACAGGGTGTAAAAAGACTCTTAACGAAGCCGAAAGGCACTTTTTCTCCTCGTCATTGCGATCATTTTTTGTTCTAGACCATTCCTGGGAACCTTCTAGTTACGGAGATATTGGGGGTCAAAGTTCCAACTTTTTCACCTGTTTTTTTTAAACATGTTTTTAATGTATTTTTTTTTTACTTTATGACACCTTCGCGACCCCCGTACTATTCAATCCATCCATCAGCACAATGTTGTCATTGAGTCCTACCGAAAAAACGTGATTTTTCGCCCCAAAAAAAAAAGTCATTTCCCAGCAATATTTTTGCGTAAAGTTACTTAGTTTGATGTACAGTCAACAAAACAGATAGGTATGCAGGGGCGAAAGATATAGTTTTAGTTTTTTTAGAAACTGTTGCACATCTTCAAATGAAATTTGAATTAATTTAACCAATTGATTATTTTTCTTCATTTAATTTTAATTTCATTCGAAAACATCGATAGGTTTTTATGACAAAATCAATGATATCTTTCGACCCTGCATACCTATCTGTTTTGTTGACTGTACATAATGCTTGGTTGATGGCTTCGTGAAGAGTCTGTTTACACCCTGTATAATATTGTACCCTATCACAATATTGTCCTAATTAACCCAAAGGTTGACTGGTAGAGAATGCCTTGTGCCATCAAGTGCGCCTGACGCTGGGTATCTTAAAAAAAAATGTAAAGTTGATTTAATGGCAGTATTGTACATGAAGTTTAAATAAATAAATAAATTTTACATAATCATATCTGGATTTTGGCTATACTAATTGGCATCCATCACGATTTGTTCTATGATTTCCGGCTATAAAATCAATGATGGGAACTTTTTGACCTCACAAAACAATTAACAAACACTTGTATGTACAGATCGCAGCACGTCAAGCTATCCGAAACTGTCAAATCTCAATCAACCTTGAACCTTATGCTTTAGCGATAATGTTGAAAATCTATTAAAGAAATTTGACAGACTGTAGAAGCTTGATGTGCTGGCTACATACTTATTATCCAAATCAATCATGTTTCAATCTTACTTGAAATAATTTGACGATAGAGTGCGTCGCTACGGTTCGTTGGTTGGCACAGCGGCACATTCAAACAGCAGTCGGCACAATGACGTGTCGGACGCGGTTCGATGCCCAGCACTTTTTGATTTACTTGTTTTAATTAGTTTGTTTCCATTTTGACACGATTATTGTGGAAATTACATGATCCTAGACATTATATGAGATATTTCAGGAAACAATCAGCCTCAAGTTTATAATTATTTTTAGCTTATGTTTTGAAAAAAAATCTAGACCACCGGTATCGGGAACAGGGTCTAAATCAGGGCTCCACAGAGACGAACCTCCAAGCATTACGAGGCGTGTACAGAAGTGCCGCTTTCTGAATCAATGCCTTGATCCAGATGTCTAACAAGAGGCTCTTCAGTTGTTGGTCGAAGCTCTTTGCAATAACCCATTGCCTGAAATGACTGTCGGTGCAATGATCTATTCTTTTATGGCTCTCTACTGACTTAAATAATTTTTCGTTATGCTTCATAATTTTTATTACCATCAACCGACCACAAATCCAGATTCTGTGGCTGCTACTGAGACATTTCTGTAGAAGTACC
Source organism: Lycophotia porphyrea (assembly GCA_950005105.1). Classification (NCBI taxonomy): domain Eukaryota; kingdom Metazoa; phylum Arthropoda; class Insecta; order Lepidoptera; family Noctuidae; genus Lycophotia; species Lycophotia porphyrea. The sequence goes on along the minus strand of OX465396.1, from coordinate 16,350,833 downwards.
ACCAAACTGCTGTAATTTCAAAACGTGCAATGGAAACAGTTCAACTAGTTTTAGACAATAGCGCTTCCCCTTCCTGCTTCAGAACTTGCGCAGATTACAAGCACTGCTATTATTTAATTTTGGACACATCCTCTTCAAGATAATCATGTAAACCAGGTTTTCTCTACCATAGACAAAGTAGCTGTAAAGTATTTGTCATGAAGAGTGCATGACACTTGATGTGGACAGGGACACGTTATGTACGGTCTTGCGTAAAATGCCAAAGGACCTGGTGAGAGACAGTTTGTTCAGGGCCTATCGTTTCTTACAACAATCAAATCTGAAAAAGAAAACAAGGAATACAATACCTACCTAAGTCATTTATTTAACAAACAAGCAAACATTGCACTAGCAACTAGCTTATGCCATAGTATAAAATAATAAACTTGGGTTTAACTTAAATTATCTCTCGATATTCTCTCGAGCAGTTGAAATCTTTTTATGTTTGTCTGGTTTTCTGCAGGATTGATAACTTTAGCTTCCAGTTTTATATATAATAAGAGGAGTGTGCGTGGTGCGAATTCTATCAGTCAGTACCTAAAGTTTTTTACATCCCACCGTAGCTCTGTTTGGCGCCATGGATTCAGACAAATCCTGTCTGGGACATTGTTTAAAACGTGTACGTTATTATCACTGACATCTGGCCTTTGAACTGAGCGATGGGTTCAGAGCCCCATGCAAGGCCTTCGCAACTAAATAATTGCAAAATCGTTAGAATTTTGCACTTCCTTAACTGACAGCAATGAGACGAATAAAGATGAAATTGGTCAATATGAAGTGGATACTCATTACGAGCTTTTGAAAACTCAACAAAAGCTGACTAGTCAAATTTAAGTCCTTTTGTTGGTTAGAGAGCCATTTGGCTATGTTATCATCGGCCTAGGCTTTTCCCAAGTGAGGATCGCCCAGAGGACACGGTGGAGCACACGGTGGAGGTCTGCCCTGCTTGGGCGGAGCACCGCCGTGTCCTCGTAGCGGCGAACGGCGGCGGCGACTTATCGCGTCCGGCCCTGGTTCAATCCATGGTCCGGAGCGAGAGGGAATGGAACGCCGTCTCCTCCTACTGCGAAGCAGTCATACCAGCGAAGGAGGTGGCGGAGCGTGAGAGGGAGAGAACCTCTCGTCCCAGCTGCCGCGGGAGACGCCCCGGGCGTCGGGGGTCACGTGGTGGTTTCCGGCCACCGTAGACGTGGATCTGTGGACGGTGAGTAATGGGCTAGCTCGCCGTCCGTCCGTCCTTTGACGACAGGCTCTGTAGACGGCGCATTCGTGTTCCACGCGCGCCTCAAAGATATGTCAGCAAACAGGGAGGGGCCCGCAAGGGCCGATGCCTGCCAGGGCTACGGGACTGTTCGAAAGAGATACCGCGGCCCTGGAACACAAAGGGCAAGGAAGGAACATGGATGGGTTTGAGTCAGTACAAGTCTGACACTCCCTTGCGCTCTGCCCAGAGCGGGAAGTCATTTGACGATTTCCCATCCGAAAAAAAAAACCTGCTCAAATAAATGGCTTCAGGCTTCCAGTCTCACTGGATGCAGCTGAATACCAACATTTTACATGGAGCGACTGCCTATCTGTTCTCCACAAACAAGTAATTACCTCTGGGTTATACAATTTGCCGCTTGGCAAGACTGGTTGACAGACATTTAGGCCACTAACTACCTATAACGACTGATAAATATCTACAAATGACAGCCGGGACCAAGAGGCATGGAGGAAAGGCATTATGTAATGGGTGTTCCGTGGTCACCCATTCACGGACCGACCTAGGCAAGCGCGGCAGGCCGACCCTACGGCTCTAACCACGATCTCCTCCTCTTTTAGAATAATTAGGTATAATCCAGTTGTGTGGTAATCGGTTGTCCTGGTATGGGCGTGTCATCATCATCATCATTTCAGCCGAAAGACGTCCACTGCTGGACATAGGCCTCCCCCAAGTGTCGCCAAATTGACCGGTCTCGTGCGACTCGCATCCTGCGGATCCCCGCAACCTTCACCAGGTCATCGGTCCACCTAGTAGGAGGCCTTCCAACGCAACGTCTTCCGGTTCGCGGTCGCCACTCCAGAACTGGAGCGTGGCGTGGGTGATGGGCGTGTGATGCGGAGGAATGGGGAAAATGTCGTGACGAAAGTTTTGAATATAAATGTGGTTGGGTATAAGAGTAGAGGAAGACCAAAGAAACGATGCTTGCACTGTGTGATGGATGATATGGCACGAAAGGAGGGGTCTGATGAGATGACGAGTAATAAAGAAGTATGGAAGAAGAAGACATGCTGCGCCGATCTCAAATGAATTGGGATAAGGGCAAGAGAATGAGACGAGGGAGATATGGGTGACATTATTATACCTAGATGTTTTCAAAATATCCTACTGTTTTTTAGGGCATGATTCCGGATACGGATGTTTTGATTGTGCAACGCGTAACGAATCCCATTAATTTCGCACAAGCAACAGATTTGCGTGTTCTTGAGACAATGGGAAAACCAATTGACAATATCCGCAGAACTAATGTTGTTGTTAGTTAATTCGATTACAATGCTAATTAGCAAAAACATATTTGCAGTAATTAGGCTCTAGTACGGTTCTTAGTCACATTATGCATAGTTTTATTTTTTGTGTAAATATAACATCACATATTTTTTGTGTAAGATCATCCAAAATGTCTTTGTGGGTCATTACCCGTGTTTTACAAGAAGCATTTGCGTATTTGACCTCCACAATCTAGTTGCTTCCCGGGTAACTAGATAGCCCTTGGTAAGAGTGATGGTCGGACTAATTGGGCTGTGGGACTGTTCGAAAGAGATACCGCGGCCCTGGAACACAAAGGGCAAGGACGGAACATGAATGGGTTTTAGTCAGTACAAGTCAAACACTACCTTCCGCTAGTCATTTGATGATTTGCCATCCGAAAAAAAAAAAGGTCGGACTTTTGAGCTTCTGATCACTAGTAACGACTGCCAAAAATCGAATGACATTCAGATCGGTTTTGGGCCTCGGTAAGTAGTACATGATTACAACTTGCGATGTTTAAATTACAGCTTAACTGCTTAGCTCTTTGACCCCGTTCCATGACCCCATATTTTGGAAAACGAAGTCAAAAAACTCTCGATCAATGGTGCAGGATACATGGGTAACCATACAATTACAGTAGCCTTCAGTGCAGTCCGTTCGCAGTTATGTTACCTCTGCCAGCGGCAACTCAAAACAACTATACAACATGTAACGTAAAATGCGCAAAACCTGAAAATAGTTTGATCAGAATAACGAGCAGAATCAATAAAACCACTTTTTAATATAGGTCACATTTTTTCAAAAATCTTCATTAAAAATATTGCCCTTTCTATTTATTAATAGTGCGCAGCGGCCCAGTGATGAACCTACCTACCGACTCTTCCCTCGACGGAGCGTCGTTGCAGACGCAAGAAACTACCAAAATTGCCACTAAAACAAAAATAACATATAAAACCTTTAATTTTTTTTTCTCTCGTAATTAGGTCAATTGAATTAAAAATAATTTGGAGTTCTGAGGTTTTGCGCATTTAACGTTACACGTTGTATTGTGAGAAGAATCAAATTTTAACAGACTTGCATACCAACAGCAACATATTGGACATAACATCAATCCTGTAATCCATGAAGGGTCAAGTAGAAGTGTACCTAATAGTACACCCACATTTTGCCACTTCATCAGATCCATGTAAAAGGGGGCGAGCCTATTGCCATTAACTGAGCAAGAACTGAGAACTTAACTGAGAAAGATGAAGTTTAGAATGGAGTTAAGTCATCATCAATCCAGACTCCGTGGCTGCTACTGAAAACTCAACCAATTGGAATGGGATTAAAGAGCACTATGATTTTGACAGTGATGTAAAATAACTACAAAAGGACTGGAGGGCCCAGGCGGATGGGCAAACAAAAAAAACCACGATCGCTATAATTATTATAAGCGGGGGACGCATGCGCTGTAGCCAGTCCGCCATAACGCGTCCGCGCATCCACCTGCGCATAGTCAACCAATATTAAATAAATACTTTTTGTCTGAAAAACTTTTTTTTAATAATGTAAAAGTTAAAAAAGGATTTTTGTTAATAGAAAAGTTTGATTTTTTTTGTGATTTTATAGAAAATAAGGACACAAATGATGAACTTTTTATATTTGTAGTTTTATGTTTAAAACAAAATGGAACGGCTCGCGATTCTGGTAAGTTCAGTTGTATTGTTGCAAAAGTATTATGTTTAAAAAAGTTAATACAATCAAGAGCTTCTCGGGAAGAGCTTTTTTACTGTGCCTCGCTCGATTGCGTTTCGTTTTTGTCTGTTTTCATTCCAGATGAAGTTCTAAAAATAACTTAATTGGGGTAATTTTAAAGAGCTATTTCTTTAATACATTTACTATGAATTATCTTGGTTAATTTATTATTAAAGACAAGTCCATTTCGCTGCAAGACTTTTTAAAAAACGAATTTTTAATTTTCGACGTTCGGGTTTCAAAATGCAAATGGAACACATTTATGGTCTTCGATTCTTGTGTCTGTAATATTTTAAGGTCATGTATTTATCTACCTAACTAGGTATGCCAATTTCTAGTGCTGGATATAGGTAACCGTTATATCTTATAGCACTTGCAGGAAAACAGGCATAAAATGAACAGTAAGACGATTATTAATGGAGAAAAGGCAATAAAGTTCCTTAACTGTAAACGAATAGCTATTGTATTCTTATAATGATGCCAACAGCTCGTCACTGGCTCATGGCACCATAAGTCTTCGTCCAAACGCTCTAAAACATTGATGAAAGAGAATAGTATAATTTCCCTTTTTTTGTTCTCCATTAAAAAGATCTAATTCGCAATTATTAAGCTGGTGACTGCATCTGCATTTGTTAGCACTAATAATGCGGAAGTCGACAAAGCGCCTTTCAAATATTTAGCTACAGCGTATGATTCTAGAGTAACATAAGTAATTTATTGATTTACTAAAAAAAAATGTTATAATCAGCCTATAACGTTCCCACTGCTGGGACATAAACCTCCTCTACCTCCTCTGTGAGATGAGATGAGAGGGCCATAAATCCATCACTCAGTCCCATTGGTGGATGTCGAAGCTTGCATCTGCTCAATTATAGATAAGGGACAGGCATAATTTCTTAGTATTCATATTGCAATAAAATATATTAGGGTCAAAGGAAATGGCCAGTGTTAGTTTTAACCTAAGTACATACTTGACATTAAAGACTAGTAGCTAAAAAGTTATTTCTTTGTCAATGGCATCTTGTAGGTTTTATGTGTATCTTCGATTTTTAATTCTGTAATCCGCACGTCGGTGGCAGTTTCTTTAGATTTAGTAAAGGCCTATCATACCTTCAAAAAGTTTAGACTGTTCGAGCTGTATTGGTGCAGGCCCCGTATGATGAGATGAAATTCAACGATGCCGAACCACACGTTGTTAGTTTTTGGCCCTTTTTGAAAACTGAAAATGGGTCTTTGCGCGAAGGGGTTTATGTTTTTAAAATAACCCTTCCTGGCAGTCGGGTAATTAGAATGCTCAAAATAATTTTAAAAAATTAGATAGCGTTCTCTCATCACACCTTGTCAAGTTTTCATGCTAAATATGCTTGTAGAAAAACCGTCTGGGTGGGTTTTCCTATAGCTCAGCATACCATTTCGTCTATCCTTGAATTCGGACTTGATTTTATGTAATGTGATATTTAAACATTTTTTAACAAACACGGGTAATGTCCCTGTCATAATTCGTAGCCACACAATTCCAATCTTTTGTCTCCATTAGCCCAGGGTCGCGCACAATTATAAACCGATTATTACAACGGATGTGTGGCTCCGTGGCTCTCTGGCTCCTAAACAATGCAAGTGGGCCCTCTGACTAATTCGAACATGTTTGTTTGCGTTATATAATGTGCTTAAAGTCCCAGTTCTCACGGTGTGGAGACTAGACAGGTGTAAATAGCTTTATTGTATGCGTTTAAGGTCAGAATTTGGAGCGTTTTTAAGTTTTTTTTTTGCTGTTTTAAATCATTTTCTGCACGGTAAGAATTTCACGGGAATAACACCATCTAACCATGAAGATGATTTTGATCATTATCATCATTTCAGCCGAAAGACGTCCACGCCTAGGCCTCCCCCAAGTGTCGCGCGCGTGTGTCTCGCATCCAGCGGATCCCCGCAACCTTCGGTCATCGGTCCACCTAGTGGGAGGCCTTCCAACGCAACGTCTTCCGTTTCGCGGTTGCCACTCCAGAACTTTTCGGTCACATCGGCCATCCGTTCTGCGAGCAATTTGCCCTGCCCACTGTGATTCTAAAAACGTTATATTGCCAAATTTGTCAGCTTTGTTCATTGCAAAACAGATAAGTGAACCCGAATGGGTTCGCTTATCTAGCTTAAGTAATCTTTCCATTTTGTACGAGGTCCAAGTTCAAGTCCTTGAAGATGCAGTGCAAACAAGATCATAATTACCAACGTATTGCACATCTGTAAAACCTGTCTTTCTAGTCAATTACTTAGGTATGAATTACTAAGTAGGCCATTACTTATGTCGATACACTTTGTATATACTCCTCACCTTGGTAGACCTCCCATTAGGTGAACCGATACCCTGGTGAAGGCCGCGGGAATCCCTTAGATGCGAGAAGAAGAGGAGCGGTTGAAAAAGAGTTTCCATATTGTTCTTCTCCATAAAAATCAACGTTTCGGAAAGGGAACTTAGCTTTAACGCTTTGACTAAATGATTCCTTGAAAATAATCAAAATATGTAAGTGGTTTGTTTGAAATTGTTTATTGATATTATTGATTTACAAAAATGTTACTATCATCGCCCGACTGCACCCACTGCTGGGTACCTATAGGCCTCTCTTTGCTTGTGCCAAGCTGCAAGATCTTGTGCCAGCCTCATCTAGCATATACCCGTAATGGCAACAACGTCGTCTGCCCATCTCGCCGCCAGACGACCAACACTTCTCTTTCCATTCCTGGGACGCCACTCGGTCACAGCTTTACTCCACCTGACATCACCGCGTCTTGCTAGGTGTCTGGCCCAACTCCATTTAAGTTCACAATATCGAAGCCTTTAAAAACTGTTGGCATATAATATTAGGATTCTGTCTGAACTAGGAATAAATACTGTATCTCAGGTTAATGGTTTGAGATTGAGTTTAAGCATTTTACATTAAGTATAGACCAGAATGGCCAGAGTTTTTTATGAAGCAATTTTTTTCACATGAATTATGCAACATAAATACAATCAAAAAAACTCAGTAGTCTTCTTCCTGTACTAAATTATATGAAAACAATACAAAATTAGGTTGTGTCCTTCATTTTGGACGATTTTCTCTTTGTGTACGATCGTGTGTGATATCATGCTATTGTTTTTAAAGGTCGTAGGCTCGTTCAGGGCAATTTTATGGTGTTTTTTTGCATGTATTTGAAGTTTAAACAAACAATGCGTAAGGTTTTGTAGTACTTAAAAAGAGAGGGGACCGCAAGGGCCGATGCCTGCCAGGGCTGCGGGACTGTTCGAAAGAGATACCGCGGCCCTGGAACACAAAGGGCAAGGAAGGAACATGGATGGGTTTTAGTCAGTTCAAGTCTGACACTCCCTTCCGCTCTGCCCAGAGCGGGAGAAGTCATTTGATGATTTCCCATCCGAAAAAAAAAGAAAAAAGGTTTTGTAGTACTTAGTTAATAAGGTAATTATTTATAACGATTGTCTTCGATCGCGTAATCAAGAATTTGCAGTACATAAGATAAATTAGGCAGTGCGATTGGATCCGTCATCGTGTATATTATCAACAAAAGATATGATATGATAGTTTGTTAGGTTAGTTATATCAACCCGGAAAAACTACATTCTTCAAGTTTCTAAAAATCAAGAAATATTTGCATAAATAAATCATACCTCTACCCATATCTACTAACAAGCGCTGTGCTGAATATAGTTATGCTATAACTTATCTCGATATGGGGTCAAATCTAAGTATTACAGACTGAAATATGGGAACCTAATTGGTTCTTAAAACCTAAACGTGATGCTATTTTATTTTATTATATTTATTGAGGGATAATAAACAACTACAACATATATAAACATAAGATTTACAAAACTAAGTGGTCATGTTGCAGCCCACTACATTATCCGCAGATAAGACATATTTAAAGATCAGTGGTTGCCACTAGATGGGCATTACCAAAATTAACAAATTTTTTTTTTTTTTTTTTGTTATGTTATGTAAACCTCTGAAACTAAAGGCTGTAACAGTACCCTTACGAAGCCGAAAGACACTTTGTTCTCCCCGGCATTGCAATCATTTTTTTTGCTCCGGACCATATCAGGGATACCTTCTAGTAAAGTAGATGTTGGGATCAATGTTTCGAATTTTTCCCATTTTTTTTTAAATAAAAGTTTTTAATTTTATAACTTTACTTTAAATACCTCCACGACCCCCGTACTATTTAATGCATCCAGTAGCACAATACTTAGAGCGCGCTTGGCTTTATTGAGTCCTACCGCAAAAAGTTATTTTTCACCCTAAAACAAGTCGTTTCCCAGAAATAACTGTTGCTCACAGTTACTTAATTGAATGTATACACGGCAGCACATCAAGGGTTACATTTCTAGTATAACGTGGCCTCGCTCTGTATATATTTTCTGTACAATGAGAGATCCGCATAAACTGGTTTGGTATAGCTTGATCAATCGTCTTGAGTACAGATTGCTTGGTTGACAACTTTTTGGAGGATTCGTTTACACCTTATATTTAAAAAAGTTCTTAATAATTGGACGCATAACAGTCACTTGTCGTAAATTTCAATCAAATTAAAAATATCATAAACATCACTGAAAATACAGGTAAACTATTCCAAAGCCGGATCTCGGCCATAGTTAAACTTTAAAACATAAAGCAATCATTAAATATTTTTTTCAACTTTGAGAATGATTCACAACAATGTATTTCAAGATTCCCAAGACATACAGACAGACAAATTACACAAATCATGTTTACATTAACACAATTACGTCCAGTTTTTCACAATAACTTGTCGACGCGGAAACAGCTGGACAAAAAACGATGAAACAATCCACGCGTAGTTAACGTACCGTGATATAGACTGATCTTTACGAGATAATGCTTATGAGTAGGTAATGCATTATTTAATTATTACGAAGCTCTTTTGTTCTAGTCTTGTTTTGTCATTTTATTTTTAATTACATAATATTATTTGCATTTTTTATTATAATGTCGTTGAGTCCTTCCGTATAATACAGATAACGTTATCATTTTCTAGCCCCCTAATACATGGGCATAACTTAAGCATAACTGGCGAAATGTGGGTGTACTATTAGGTACACCTCTGCCTTATCCTTCGAGGATCACAGGGGTGTTATTTTTATCATCCTTCATCATCATCATCATCATCATCATCAGCCTTATAATATTCCCACTGCTGGGACTCAGGCCTCCTCTCTTATGAGAGGGAATGGGCTATAATGCACCACGCGGGCCCAGTGCGGATTGGTAGATGTCACATGTCTTCGAATTTTTGGTTCTAGGACATGCCGGTTTCCTCACGATGTTTTCCTTCACCGTTTTTGAGAGCTTTGGTGATGAAATAAATTACACAAAGTAATGCGCCTGTCTGCGTTCGAACCCTCGACTTGTACTGTTCGTAAGTCGGGGTCGCTAGCCACTGGGCCACCGCTGCTTATTATCATCCTTAAGGTTGTATAATGAATGATTTTGGGAATAATAGAAAACATAGCAGCTAACATTGTCGTAAGATGTATGTGGACGTAGATGAAGCAAATCCTGCATATTAGGTACTTAATATATGTATTTTTTTCCAGGTCCTGTTTGTCTACGTCGTAACCTGTCTTCAATATACTTCAGCAGAAGAAACAGTTTTATCAGAAGTCTTAACACCCATTAAGGCTGAAAACACTGAAGCCGATACATTAAAACGTCAAAGCAGAAGTTACTATGACTACCGGTATGAAGCACCCAGACCTATATACGATAGACTAGAATACGCAAGGCCAGAATACGAAAGGCCTAGATGTGGTCGATGCGATGATCGCAGAGATGACAGAGATGATCGCGACGATGACTACGACAGACGCGACAGATACGACGACGACAGACGCGGACACAAACCAACATCCGGCAACAGACATGACAACAAAAAGAACTACGACAGCGATGAAGATAGATACTCAGACAGAAAGAACGGACAAAAGAATGGGACAGAAGAAGAAAATGGTGACAACAAGAGTTCGTACGATGATAAAGATGGCAGACCTAGCGGAGGCAGCCGAAGAGGAAGTGACAGAGATCGAGATAGGGATCGGGGTCGAGACAGGGACCGCGATAGAAAACGAGGAGGCGACCGTTACGATGACAGAGATAGATACAGACCAGATTACTACGATAGATTCCTGAGAGAACGCGATCCCTATAGAGAAAGAGATTACTATGACGATTATAGAGGAAGAAGACCATCGTATGATAGGTATCCTAGCTATGATGATGGATTGAGCCGATATGATGGGTATGCTGGAGTTAGGAGGCCAGCTTATGATGGATATGATGACGGCTACGGTGGATACGGACCGAGTGCTGGCAGGGGACAGCATGATAGGTGAGTGCCATTTTTATTAGTGTTATGAAATCATTACTGAGCAGGTAACGCCAGGAAAGACGTCGGATACTGCTGCTCATAGAATAAGAATAAATTCGTAAAAACCATGTCTACCATGTCTGTCTACTCTACTAGAGACCTGTGGGAGCAAATTAGTTCTTCAGTAAACTGTTAGACTAAAACAATGATACATACCTAACTAATGAAAAAAAGAAAATAATTTGCAAGACAAGTAGAATATCGGAACCACTTTTTCACAGTTTTAGATTATTGCAAGGATTATTTTCAGGACGCAGAATATAATTTATTAAGTGACTATGACGCCAGTTTCAGGTAAAATACTTAACTGTTAGGCACGTATGAGGTATCTATCCCATAGCTAGTAACCAACAGCTCAGCCGCTGTGCCAATCGAGCCGTTGAAAATTACATTATTATGTGACACATTGGTAAAACTCGACCATAAAACTAACGATTGCAAAGTTCGTTCACACATAACTAACAATATAATGTCCACTACGCTGAAATCATGTCGAACACATCAATACACATGACGCTTTCACCTAAAATTTAAAATGGCAATACGAATTATGGAATGTAACGGAAATGGCGGGTTATTTTCCCGCCTTTGTGCCCGCCATTGTTGTTTTATTGAACTTTATGTGATTACTAGCTGTCCCTCGCAACTTCGTCTGCGTCAAACCTAGATAACGACAGCAGCGCCATCTGTCGGGCTGATTTGTGAATCTAAACCATCCAGGGTGCCACCCAAAGGCATACAAAAAAAATCATTCAAATCGGTCCAGCCGTTTAGGAGGAGTTCAGTGACATACACACGCACAGTAGAATTATATATATAAAGATAGATTTGAGCTTGTTAAATTGTTTGTTGGGATTTTGAACCCTTCGTTATTGTTTATGCTTGATTCGAAATTCGAGCTACTTTAATTTCACGATTGTAGCTACTAAGAAATTCTAACTACATAATTGATTAATTATTGTACCATTGTTAAATTAGAACCTATTTGGTGTGTAATTCAAAATATGTGTGTAACGTTACCGAGTTCTCCGTAAACAAAAAAACATTTCATTCTCACGAAATATAATCTCATTACAATAACCTACAAACGTAGTACCGTAAAGTCTTTGAGTAGATAATCTCGGGATTCCTTTAATTCCATACAATTATTCAATTTGCAGACAATCAGATGTTTCGCGGGTTTAAATTAACAGTACACAGGTACTGTTAGGTTGGCTTAGTAGTTAGAACGTTCTGGTTGACGACGTTAAGAATAGGTGCACTCGAAGCAATTGTTCTGGTCATCAAAAAGTGGTTTAAACTTAAGGGCTTATAGAAATCCATTGTTCAGTTTTACGGAAAAGGAGTTGGGAATTTACGAGGTGTCCATAATACATTACTTATTATTATTATTATTTTTTAATTTTTTTTTTTTTTTTTTGTTATTATTTTTTGTGTGCATTTATTTTCTTTAACAAGGTATGAACTACATAGCTAGTGATAGAAGTGTCATTTTAAGCAAGTAAATGCCTGTATGCTGAAAAGTCTTTTCCAAAGCCCTGCTATCTAGGTTACTTCAGTAAAATTTAGTAGTTTGTTAAATCTATATCTATTTAAGTTATGGTTTGCGATACTTCTCTAAACGACTATGTGCTATATTTAAACTCTTTTGGAATTTTTAAATGACTTAGTCAGGATGTTCGGCCGTTTTTGACCACTACTGGTTTATAATTGAAGGTATCTTGTAGTCCCAATGAAATTCTGTCCCCAGCTAGTTCATATTAGCATCGTGTATTTCAAAGGTGATAAAGATCTTGATGTTTATCTAAATGAGCATGGACGCAGACTGCAGCGGTGCATTGTCTTGTCAACTACCGCTTGATATTTTAAATGCATAAAAGGGGTGTCTATAGGCCTGTGCACGTACGCCGTCTGACAAAATGATCAATACTTTTTTGGTTTTGCATTTAGATATTGCTGAGTTTGTGCAATTGTTTTTTATGTTTTCTTTGCTATAAAACCGCCACAACATTATCCACGTTCTTGGCAGAGAGAGAATTCTGTCTGCAACTGCAAGTTGCTACGCAGCTTTAACAGTGGGGTGAAGTCAATTACCGTGGCAAGAATATTATGTCTCTTTGCCATTATTTTTCCAAATTAAAAGTATATATTTCAGTAGCCCTGTGTGCGAATACTCTTAATTTACAAAGCGGTATTTTTCTGCCACCATTTTGTTTTCCCGTTGGTCACGGGTCGACGGTTACTGACCGTTTGTTTTCATTTTATTCCAATTTTAAACTGAGGTCGAAGCACCTCTAAATACTATTTTTTGTTTTTAGGATTTTGAGTGTATAAAGTATAAATAGAGTACATACCTCTTTGCATTCCAGAGTCTAGATTAGCCGAAACGAATAGCACTGGGATTCTTTAACTTTACTGCCACTGTAATAGTACATTATGATACAAGTGCGGTAAGTTGAAAATTGCAGCCCAGGCGATATTGCTAGCCCAAGCCGTAGGCGAAGGCTACAAGAAAGCAGAGGCTGTAAGTATCAGAGCGCATGTATGTCATACGACGTTTTATAACATATTTGTGAGGAAATAAATAAAACTCGGACTTTCTTAAACGAAATTTTGATACGCTTGTAAGTATCTATCGGTCGATTTTTCGAATAAGAGGTTTAGAGTAGCCTTTTTCGCCGCCTCTGAGACTTCAGGCGGTGTTGAATAAATAAATTAATTATTACTAGACGACATCTTCAAATAAAAACAATACAGCGAAAAGAAAAAGCGCCCGGATATTTTTTTACAATTATTCCGCGCGCTTTTAATTTTCACAAATTAGTGAGGCGCGCGCATCAGCGCTTTTTTTTTAAGGCAAAGGCACAAAACAAAAAACAGCCAGTATTACTAATACAGTAAATTCATACTTTTGTGTTTTTGTTACAGATAAATGGTTGTAATCTATTGTCAAAATTAATTAAATTAAAGAATTAAATGTTTATTTGTTATATTTTATCTCCCAAAGTTAATGTTGAGCACTTTTCTGACACAAAAACTCTATGCTAAGATTTAAAAAAGTACGATTCGTTTTTACGGATCATCTTGATAAACCGTGCGTTTTACATTACATTACCGCACAAGCACGTAATGAGATACAATACCATATTGAAATTGGTGAAATAAGAGACCCTTTACGAGCAAATGTGTTATAAAGAAAATAAAAACACACGCTCTTCCCATAGTTGCCATCTCCGAATCCGAGAGATTATTAAGGAGTTCACACCCCATAGATCGCCTTCCGCTTAGCAATCAATAGTGAGGATCGCGATCGCGACCATATAACATATATTATGCATTTGGTTAAAACGTTATTCTTTTAATTATATTTAATATAACTATGTGAACCTTTGTGAAGAGAGAAAATAAATGTATTGTATTGTATATACGACACGTTATGCGCTTTTCTGAAGTGTGGACCGCTCAGTACATATACATACAGCCGCTAGCAGCCTCTTTGATTACGTCTGATCATCTTGCCGGTGGTCTAACTTGAGCGCGTTACCCTTCCACCCGGCCCAGTATTATAAGCCTTTCCATATAATGAACAGGAATATCATAATTATCAGCTTGCAGTACCTAAGTCCGAGTTTGTTTCATACTATACGCGTTCCCATTCTTCCCATCCACCAGGCATCAACAGATTCCATAATAAAGTTCGATTCTTTGTTAGTTTCAGGCCCTGGGATGAAACATATCGCGGGCAAGCAGGATGGGACGCGGGTGGTAGGGGCTACTATTTCGCGTCTGGTAGACCTGAGGCTGCCCCCGCCGCGGGCTGGGGAAGACCTGAGTATTCCAGGTAATGGACGGGAATTTGGTCAATAGATCCGAGTTCTATTTTAACTTTTACTCAGATACTTGATCTGTTTTTACCATGGTGACCTTTTCCCATACGGGCTTTAGCAATGATTGAAGTCTCGCTTCCGTTAACTTTAGGTAACTGTGTTAAAACAACCTCTATTTATCGTCATAAATTATTGATCTCATTTAGGAGAAAATTATATTTATTATTTTTAACTCGTGCATATTAATTGGCAATATTCTTTCCTACTTTTCAGGCCTCAAGACACAGGCTATCAGAGTGTTGGCTACTCCGGTTACAGTGGAACTTACCGCGACCCTTACGCCCAAGGTGGTGGTGGCTACGGCCAAGGCGGTGGTAGCTACAGCCAAGGAGGGGGAGCTAGCTACGGCACAGGAGCTAGCTACGGCGCAGGAGCTAACTACGGCCAAGCTGGGTACGGCCAAGGAGCTAGTTATGGCCAAGGAGGTGCCGGCCAGGCCGGGTATGGGCAAGGAGCGGCAGCAGCCGCTTATGGACAGAGTTTTTCTGGATATGGACAAAGCAGTAGTGGACAGGGCAGCGGATGGCATAGTGTGGGGGAGAGGAGGCCTTATAGAGATGAGAGGTGAGGAGGATCTTATTTTGTCTTCGAAATAAATACAATGTTTTGAAAAATCCCTGTTCGATCCGAAATGGTGTTTTAGGTATCCCAAACTAACTATATACAGAGTGTAAACAGACTCTTCACGAAGCCGTCAACCAAGCATTATGTACATCAAACTAAGTAAGTATACGCAAACATTAGTGCCGGGAAACGCCTTTTTTTTTGGGCTATAAAATCACTTTTTACAGTAGGACTCAATGTAACGCACTCAAAACATTGTGCTGATGGATGGATTGAATAGTAAGAGGGTCCTGTTTAATGTAAAAAAACTTACATTAAAAACATGTATTTAAAAAAAAAACTTGTGAAAATGTTGGGACTTTGACCCCTAATATCTCCGTAACTAGAAGGTTCCCAGGTATGGTCTAGAACAATAAAATGATCGCAATGATAGGGAGAACTAGTGCCTTTCGGCTTCGTTAAGAGTCTGTTTACACCCTTTATTCATGAAAGCAAACATATTACTTAATTAATTTAAAAATGCATGGTTTTTATACCCAAATTAGCACCATTTCCCTAAAATCTAACAAAATTTTTAAAACGTGACAACACTATCTTCGATTCGATCGTTAATTTGCTTATCAATGCCGTCACGACCGGAGTGCCGATGCCGCCACCCGCGTACTGTGTTGCCATGTAGGTTCCCTAATTTTAGTACATTTTATTGGGGTATTTTTGGGGTTCCGTACTCAAAGGGTAAAAACGGGACCCTATTACTAAGACTCCGCTGTCCGTCTGGCTGTCTGTCGCCAGGCTGTATCTCATGAACCGTGATAGCAAGACAGCTGAAATTTTCACAGATGATGTATTTCTGTTGCCGCTCAACAAATAATAAAACTATAAATTATTTAATAATTAAAGGTAGAGGATTTTTTTCGGTTTATGGTACGGAACGGAACCCTTAAGGGCGGGTCCGACTCGCACTTGGCCAGTTTATTTTACTTGTTATCTGAAAAGGAATAGATAAATAGAATGTAACCTAGATACTTAATAATACTCTCACGGATCGGATAGAGTTTTTTTAAACATAAATAGTATACCTAGAAAAATAAATTAAACATAATTGGAAAAAAAACTGCCCCATCACTTCGTCAATATGACCATCGTCTGCCTAGGATTTTCCCATCTATGCGGGGGTCGGCTTCCAGTCGAAGCAGATGCAGCTGAATACCAGTATTTTACATGGGACCTCTGTCTCAGTTACTGGGTAAGACCCTTTTGTAAGTCTTCTTGTCAGGTAGTCGGGTTTGCCGTGTTGACGGCGCGTTCGTGTTCCGCCTCAAAGAGATGTCAGCCAACAGGGAGGGCCCCGCAAGGGCCGGTGCCTGCCAGGGCTGCGGGACTGTTCGAAAGAGATACCACGGCCCTGCAACACAAAGGGCAAGGAAGGAACATGGATGGCTTTTACTCAGTACCAGTCTGACACTCCCTATCAATAAACGATTTGAATTTGAATTCCCATCCGAAAAAAAAAAAAACGGTATTCGGGTTTCTGACTAAGCGTATAACCGACTGACGAAAACACGTCTCGGTATACAGGGTGATTGGTAATTGGGTGTATTCCTTGAAATACATACAAGACTTAATTTGCAACAATTTTGACCCTATAACTTGGGATCCAAACTGGGTCGTTTTGAAAAATAGAACCTTTAAAGTTTTTTGTATCATTAGGTTTCTAAAATGGTGCCAATGGTGGTGGTGGTTGTGGTGGCGGTGATTGGTAATTGGGTGCGATTCTGGGTAAAGAATGCACCCATTCATTACGAATACGAACCATCTAAGTTCTTATTTAGCAACGACCAAACTACATCGTTCTTGAACAGTTATTGGATGATTATTTAAAAAAGTTAAAGTACCTAAAGACCTATAGACGTCACGTCTCAGCTAGAAGACCTGAGATCTTCTTATGGTTGCCAGGGCTCCTTAAAATATACTTTAACATTTGTATTTCTTCTCCTTTCCAGCGGTGTAAAGAAACTGGACAACAATAACCGGGACAACTACAACCAGGACACAAAACGTAGCCAAAACAGCTACGAGCAATCTAGCCGCCAGCCAGCCAGTTATGGCCAAACGGCCAACTATGGCCAAAACAGCTATCAGCAAGGGCAAGGTTATAGCCAGAGCAGTAGCACCACTCCAGGAACCAGCTATCTGTTCGAGAGAGAAGATGAACAAGTCACTGTGAAAGTGAATGAGACCACCAAGAAGCCATCTTAGATTTTTGTGTTCTTTTCTTAATACTTATTTCATGGTTGACTTAAGTTTTATAGCCTGTTGGTAACTAGAGAATCTTGTGTCAATTATTACATTCTCTTTTGGTTATCAACTTATCATATTAACTTTTAAATGACATCAATTCCAAGTAAATAGAAAATCTATCGAAACAACGAGATGAATCCAGGTTTACGTCGCTAAACAGCGTTTTGAAGTCTCTTTTAAATTGATATCCGAGGTTCAATTATACCGAGCTCTGTTGCTTTATCGTGGTTTAAGCGCAGGCCGCCAGGGGACAGGCGGGCGAGCGAGGCGAACGAGGCCCATTTCATACTTAGTTCGACTATTTCGATAGTTCGCGGTGTGAACCGAAGTATGAAAAGAGGTGAAACGATGCCTCGTCCGGCCCACTCGCTCTCTCGCTAGCTGGCAGTGTCGCCTACGCTTTATGTGGGCTACCACACGTTGTATGGGACTGTACCAAACCACTTTAAGACTTCACGTCGGTCGTTGGTAAATCTTTGATCTTGAGCTAACCTTAGTAATTTCAATAAAATTCCAAGCCAGCTTACTGGTTTAGTTAGTAGTGCATTGCAGTGCGGTACACCTATACCGCACATTCACAGAAGCGTTTCTTGCAACGTGTATCGGGGCATTGAATGGAACTGCCCATGGAAACGTTCCTCTGAATTTGGGACCCTATTGTCATGAATTCACGGTTCCCTCCAATTAAGTCAGCCATGAAACCTCCATATACAAACCTACACAGTGATGTGTCATTAGCGTCTTGTGTCGGGTTGTCGACTTTGACACTGCCCCACGGCCTGACACAGCTGTAGCGTTAGCGTGTTCCCACAGTTAGAGATAAAGGTAATAATTATTGATAATTTTGTGAAGTAATAAAGTAATTTTATTATGGGCTTTGTTTTATTTTTCTCATGATTTATGCTTTGCTTAAGTATGCTGCTCTGTTTACGTTGACCCAGACCTGCCTACTATGACCCTCATGAACTCCGTCTACCGCAGTTCACTGATCGACAACAGGGCCGAATTTAGAGGTCTCGAGGCCTCGGGGCAACAAAGGAGTGGAGGAAAAGTTGGAAAAGTTGTTTACTAGTCGGAGTTTGTTATTTTTTTCCGAAGTCTCTATTGTGGGGGCCCCTCTTTTGAGGAGGCCCCGGGCCTGTAGCCCCGGTTATTCTCCCCTAAATCCGGCCCTGCTCGACAATTATGCCTATCCCATATTGTACCACATCACCTGGTCGTCTGCTTTCCACGTCCATCAGTCTGCTCCAACAATCTCTTTAGTATCATCGGTCTATATAGCTGGGGGAATGAATGTATGGGCATTACGCTTGGCGATCAATGGTCTCTAAGTTTCCTCTGCTCCTCTAGCTATCGACCCATCGTCAGACTACATCGCCAGCCTATGGCCACTTTAGCTTGCTAACTGCAAGCTATGTCGGTGACTTGAGTTCTTAGTTTACTCTTGTAGTAGCTTGAGGGCGCTCCGAGCACTGTGTGCGAATTTATTCTTATATTGATTGTATGTCAAGGTAGTTAAAGTTTATATTAAATTTTTGTCTTCATTTGCACTCCGCCGCGGGCCCTTAGGTTTGCTAGCGGTAGAAATACTAGAACGTCTACTCTTTGTGGCAGATGACATTTTAATAACGCTCAATATTGTAGTCATTTTATGGTAGTATGGCGGGCTATGTTGGGTATGGTATGGTATGGTATGATATGGTATGGTGAATTTGTGGTATGCTAGAGGTTTACCTGATTTATGTGATAGTATCTAGAGCCTAGTTCATCAATAAACAATGACGTTTGATTAATCTATATGACACTTCCATTACGAAATCGTGGTTTTGCTGTCAATCTGATATTTTTGTTTTGTTTAACTTTTTCCGTTTATTTAGTCCAAGAGTTCATTCATAACTACAGCAATCAGAATCGGTTAGACCGCACATCCTGCACAAGAAGATGGTTTAGTTGCTGTTGGCAATTGGTTTAAATCAAATTCCCAAGTAACAAAAGCTTCTATAACCAAGGCATTTTATCACCAAAGAGTGATATAGTAGGCCTGTAATGGTAACCATTGTGACTGCCTGTACTATAAATGTTTTTAACAGAGCGTTTTAGTTCTATAAAATTAAAGAGCATTTAAGTTCTATAATTAAGCTCTTAGAACGCTTACAGGACCATACAAAAGAATGTTTAAAGTGTTGTACTATAATAGATATGTTCTGGGTTACGCTCGGCCGTTGCACATAAGCTATACATATACTGTAGTTTTGTGTGTATACCTTTTAATTTTGTTTGCAATAAAGAATAAGAATAGTTAGCTGAGTAAATGGTAATTTTCGAGGGATGTAGGTACTTGCCCATACCTTAAAATACCCGTAGCTACCTGGATTGTGAGTTACCTCGAACTCCGTACAGACACGTATCCATACCAAGGATTCATATACAGTTCCTTGTATAGGACACAAATCTTGTTTCATCTAGCTCAGTTCTGTGACTGCCTGGAATCGAACCCTGAACCTACAAACACTCGTTCGTTGCGCGTGCCATCACTGTCACAGTCACTGTTTAGCATTGTTGAAGGCTTCGAAGTGGATTTAAATCATTTCCTTATATTATCTATTGTAAGTATTGTAAAATAATGATATTTACTCAAAACAAAATATGTAGTAAAGTCATAGTAAAGTATTACAAGTTGCAAGAACGGCTGCTAGCGCCATCTGTTAAGGAATAGAAATACTATTTGGTTCGACATCAACGAAACTAGCACGAACGATGATGAAACTAGTCACATAGATTAAGTTCAACTATTACCTAATAG
This sequence comes from Lycophotia porphyrea, assembly GCA_950005105.1. Taxonomy (NCBI): domain Eukaryota; kingdom Metazoa; phylum Arthropoda; class Insecta; order Lepidoptera; family Noctuidae; genus Lycophotia; species Lycophotia porphyrea. Next base: position 16,330,552 of record OX465396.1, on the reverse strand, counting down.
GTGGCGCTTTACTCAATTTAAACGGAATACAATACGAGTTTTGGGATGTCGAATATTTTTTTTTCTTTTCATAAAACAGTTTATTCTAGATAAGTTCACCTTCCTACACACATCATTCGGAATTTGAGGACCAAAAGATTCATGTAGGTAGCAATTACTGTAAGCAGTAGGTAGTAAGGGGATGTGTTACAGATAGGTTTTCAGAATCCTGAAAATGAGACAACCAGTCTTACCAAGGGGCATTATATTAACCAGTAACTGGGTTGTGGAGATCAGATAGGCAGTCGCTCCACGTAATTAATATTCAGTTGCATCCCGTGAAACAGGAATTGGGTCGCCCATGGGCTGCGGGACTGTTCGAAAGATACCGCGGCCCTAGAACACAAAGGGCAAGGAAGGAATATGGATGGGTTTTAGCCAGTACAAGTCTGACACTCCCTTCCGCTCTGCCCAGACCGGGAGAAGAAAATGTTTACCTAAATTACGCTGCCCGAAGCGGTTTATCAAAATATTATCGCAGCACATATTATTACCTTATATAGTAAGAATGTGAATTACCTACTTATTGATTGGAGCAATTAACTCAAGATATGATAAAAGGATTATTTTTGATATCAGATAAGTGACCGCCGATCGTCCACTTGGCATCGGAATCTTGTAAGGAAATAGTCTTACTTTTTTTTTAATAATTATTACCTAATAACGGAGAAAATAAGTGTTATTTTTAATGCCGTAATTTTGATAACGCGAGTGGAATTTAAATTGATTTTTGGCAGCAGAATAGAGATACAATAATGAAACATGAAAAACAAAATGCAATAATTTATTCGTTTAATAGGATCTTCTTTTCAATAAATTACTGCATTTTTTCGTTTACAATTTTTAACACTAAAAATTACTTCAATTTAATCACTATTTCGCTGCCTGTAACATTTTAAATAATTTAAAAATTGCTAATAGGTCGCGATAATTCGGATTCGTTGCTACAATGGCGGACTCTGTGCAAGTGGCGGAAGAACCCGCATTTGAACAAAATTCTGTGCAAGGCACGCAAATACTCGTGCAAGACACGCAAGTACACGCGCCAGACACGCAAGAAACGGAAGTGACCGTGGATGTAACCCCAGAGATCGAGCAAGACTCCGGCGTGCAGCTGAAACAGGACTTGTTGCAAGTTGTTGCTGATAATGAACATGTTGAAGCATTGATTAATATGAATGAGTGAGTATTTTCATTTTTTATTGTTTATGGAAAAAAGGAAATTCTTCAATTCTTGATCGAAATGAACTTACAGCTTGAATTGTTGGGACGACAGACGCGGTTGTGGCTACAGTACCCAAACTTTTGATAGTTTGCTGGTGCAGCATTTTATTAAAATAACTATGGGACAATAGCAAGAGAATGATGAACTTCTCTAGTTATATCTACAAGTCCATTTGGAAGGAGGCGAATTGCCCAAAAAAAAATCAAGTACTTCAGCAATCATAAAAACTAAAACCTTTAACGTGTCACGTCTGAAATATTTTATTGATTTACCTACACGTCGGCAAATCCTTGAAAATTCGTTCAAAATCATATAATTATGTATTTTATCACTAAAAGTCGTTTATCATCATTATATAGGTACTTACGTAAGTGATAAAGCATATAAAGTGTGTTATTTACTAGAAAAATGATTATAAGTAACACTTATCGAGGATATCTATCGATTGGTGTGCATTGATGATGATTCATTGTCATTTGCACGACTTGAATATTTAATTATGTTGCTATAATGTTCAATTTCGATTGATTGTTATCGTAGCTGTCTTCGTTCAAGGCTTTTTGCAAGCGTCTGTTGCTATTGGTACCTAACGAGGAATGTGTTGGTTTTATTATACAGCAATAACTAAAGCAAAAAGCACGCAGCTAGGTATTATCTCTTACCCTTATCCCAATACATTTGAAGTCGGCGCAGCATGTTTTCTTCTTCCATACTTACTCTCTTACTCATTATCTCATCAGACACCTCATTTCTAAATATATCATCCTCATCACAGTCCATCCATCGTTTCTTTGGTCTTCCTCTACTCGTATACACATCCACATTCATCCTCAAAACTTTTCTCACTATATTTTCCTCATTCCTCCCTGCTATAAAGGGTGTAAACAGACTCTTAACGAAGCCGAAAGGCACTTGTTCTCCCCGTCATTGCGATCCTTTTTTTGTTCTAGACCATAGCTGGGAACCTTCTAGTTACGGAGATATTGGGGGTCAAAGTTCCAACTTTTTCACAAGTTTTTTTTTTAAATACATGTTTTTAAAGTAGGATTTTTACTTTAAACACCTCCAGGACCCCCTTACTATTAAATCCATCCACCAGTACAATGTTTTGAGTGCGGTAAATCGAGACCTACCGTAAAACGTGATTCTTCAGCCCAAAAAAAAAAGTTGGAAACAACTTTTTTTTTGGGCTGAAAAATCACTAGCACTAAATTTTGCGTAAAGTTACTTAGTTTGATGTACATAATGCTTGGTTAACGGCTTCGTGAAGAGTCTGTTTACACCCTGTATATAAACCTACGTTTAGAAACTAAAACAGATGAATTTCTCAGTATTAACAATTAACGGTATCGTCAGGAACATAAGCCAAAGAGGGCGTTCTACAGGGTTTAATTCTAGGACCATTTAAGTGTATTTCCCGTACGATCTCACGCATCTGGCTTCTCACAACATTTTTGTGGCATTCAGTGTGAATGATGTATTGTTTTGTTTTCCATATTAAAATGTACAGTCATGTGAATACTAAGAACATGATGTTCTCTTTCAAAAATGGTTTCTCATAAAACTGCAATACAGAAACTAAATTAGTAATTAGCTGCTCTCTTAAGATAAGTGATGTTTTACCAAACAATGAGACTTTTAAGTAGGCATTTTATTTTAAAACTCATGAGCGGTATAATAAATAAATACCTGTGACACGCCTCTGCGCTTCTTTCAGAAAATTATCTTCTTTTTGGCCTATCTTTTGTGTATGTTCATTGTGTTTTTAAACGGCTTCTTCGTTTAATTGGAAATGGCCGCCGTTGTGAAGAACAGTTGCATTATCCTCCAATTTCAACAAGGTTTGCAGTTCAATCAGTATATCATTGCTGGTACTCAGATGTTGGGGTCGCTATGATTGAGCACAGATATAAAATAGGAGATATGCGTATTACGTACATACGTTCGGAAAACTGCCTTTAGGTTTAGCTTTAATTGAGCCGAGCCGAACCGAACATGATTCAACGAACCAGCCGAATGAAAGCCGCGTACGCATATTTATTTATTGAATTCCCTCTTGGTCCAAGTGTCGCAAGCGAGACTGCTGAGCATAAGGTCTAGGGTTCGATTCCCGGGTCGGGCAAAGTGTTATTAGGATTTTCCTTCGGGAATTTTTCATTAGTAGCCACAGAGTCTGGATTTGACCCCGGTTGATGGTAATAGGCTCGCCCCCTACTACATGAGACTTAAACATAACTGGCTAAATGTGGGTGTACTAAGAGGTACATCAGCTCTGCCTTACCTTTCGAGGATTATAGGCTTGATGTTATGTTATGAGAGTATTTATTGCTTTCAGTGGCTTAATTGTTCAACAAATACTGCTGAATTGAAAATACGGCTCCCGAGCAAGTGTGTAGCGCCGCTGAGAAAAACATTTGTAATTTCTATCATATAAATCCCCTTATCAAAATTATTTGGTTTCCAATAGCCCTGTCATAAATTAATAACTATAAAGCAGGGCTCTATTTACAAACCGTTTGAATGCGTCCACTTCAATGAGCCGTTAAACAGTTCGAATACTTCGAACAGTCCTCAATTAAAATCAATTGCTCACATTCACTGTGGCCACTGATTGCTATGCGCCTTTCCGTTTATCGTATTACTCCGTTACTACAGTTACATCATATCATACGTCAAATCTTGCATGGATATAATCTTTTGCAGCGGTTTCCACAGGGTTTTTGACAGATGTATAACATAACACAACATAATATAACATAACAACACGCTTGCAGGTAATCTTGGAAGTGTTAGCCAGACGTTGACCTAATATAGTACACCTACTTTTCATCAGTTATATTTTAAGGCTCATGTAATGGGGACGAGCCTATTCCCACCAACCGGGCATAGGTCTGAACTCCGGGGCTGCTACTGAGAAATTATTGTTGGAGAAACCCAGTGACACTTTGCCCGAGCCGGGAATAAAACCCACTGGGTGATACTGGTAAGCGACATCGTGACAACCCCAGACGGAGATGACCACATGAGCTGAACTCTGGTACTTGGCAGGTCTAGACAGAGAGAGGTGGAAAAAGGGTAGAAAGGCCTTCGCTCAGCAGTGGGTTGAAATAGGCTAATATCGTAATTGTTGCTAAAGTAAAATTGTATCATCTTCCTGCCTTTATCCCAGTTCATTAGAGGTCGGTGCAGCATGTTTTCTTCTGCCAATCTTTCAATTAGGTAATCGAAGGGTGACTACTGAAATTTCTAACAAAATCATCTATCACACTGTCCATTTATCGCTTCTTTGGTCGTCTTCTACTGTTATAGACAATCGCATTCATATTTAAAACTAAAATGGTTAAGCAACAAAATATTGAGTATTTTCTTCGTCAATTTCTTTAAATTCTTGTCGAATATGTTCTGTAATGAACCGCATCTAATCTAAATTGTCTTGAGATAGCACCCGATAACTAATACGTTGAAAAGATAATAATTGAAGGTAATTAACATAATCTTACTACGTGATTCGACGTTTACTAATAGGCGGTACTTAATTAATATTCCTACCGACATTATTTTGTATTTGTTACCTACTACTACTGCTTGGTGATATAAAATTAGGAAGCATAAGCCTAACATAATCAGCCTTTTGTAATATCCCCACTACTCGACTACGTGCTTAAATATTCATCAACTGTCCCATATAAAAGTTCAATACTTACTCGTTCCAAATGTACGGAGCAGCAGAAATTTTGCTCGCGATTATGTTGTGACCCATAGAGAGCTCGTGGCTAAATAATAGTACCCACACGGGTCGTTCTTTAGGTTAAACCGCGCTTGCCTAGGTCCGTGGATGGGTAACCACACATAACATATCGAATTTCCTCCGTGCCTCGGAAAGCACGTTAAGCCGTTGGTCCCGACTGTCATTTGTAGATTTTCGGCAGTCGTTACAGACCTAAAAGTCTGACAACCAGTCACTTCACGTAAAATACTGGTATTCAGCTGCTTCCGGTTAAACTGGAAGTCAACCATAACATAGTTGGGAAAAGGCTAGGCACATGATGATAACGTTGTGTTGTGTCCCATGGATAAAGTTGTTCAGTATGATGGTCTAAACCGCATCCTTAATTAAGTATGACCAGACCTTTCACCTTTTTTATAAATACTTGCTGTACCTATGTGTGCGTGTCCATTTACGGTATTTGCTTTGATTTTCTACTGCACCTGCACGAATTTGGCAGTAACCCTGGGAAATACGCCAGGTAGAAAGTTGATGCAAACATGGTTTGTTACTAATGAAGAAATTATTACACTTACCAATACAATTTAATTCATGCAAACGGTTGTATAGTATTAGTTTGTAATAATATTATTAGAATTGATTGAAATGTGGCTGGCACCAGTGATACCAACAGTGAGTTGATGACTATTTCTGTTTTAATTATGAATGTGGATGACTGCAAGAGTAGAAGAAGAGCAAAGAAGCGAGAATGGACTGTGTGAAGGATTGTATGGCTAGAAGGAAGGGTAAATAGTATGGAAGCAGAAGAAATGTAACTTTAGGGTTAGCGCGACCCTGAGGGAGAGTACCTCACATCCCAGCTGCCGCGGGAGACGCCCCGGGCGTCGGGAGTCACATCGACCTGTGGACGGTGAGTAATGGGCTAGCTCGCCGGCTGGCCGTCTTATGACGACAGGCCATGTTGACGGCGCGTTCGTGTTCCGCACGCGCCTCAAAGAGATGTCAGGGGCCCGCAAGGGCCAATGCCTGCCAGTGCTGCGGGACTGTTCGAAAGAGATACCGCGGCCCTGTAACACGAAGGGCAAGGAAGGAACATGGATGGGTTTTAGTCAGTACAAGTCTGACACTCCCTTCCGCTCCACCCAGAGCGGGAGGAGTCATTTGATGATTTCCAAACAGAAAATAAAAAAAAGGGTCAGCGCACCCTAAATAATTGGTATAAGGGCAGCAGAATTTTGATAATGGTATCTGTAACTGCAATTTATTGAGAAGTTGATGATGCAGCATCAGTAAAACCAACAGAAATAACTATCTGATAAACACGATAAGGAAAGTATTCACTTCTGAATAATTCGTGCATTCAAGGCCGATGCTTTCGTTTGACATTTACAGACTGATATGCCAATAGATTACTGAGATAAACACATTAATATTATACACTAATCTAACACAAAAGTTACATTGAAGTAGAACGTGACTAAGCTACATTTCCTATTTTTTATTTATTTCATATTTTGCTACGCAAGAATATCAATAAGTTGTTTGTCAATTGTTTATCTAATATTCAATTAGGTCGTAGATTACGACCTCCGACCTCCTTGCATTAATGCCATACTACTCAATGAAAAAAAAAAGTAAGCTACGTTACGGGGTCACACTTACCAATGTCTACTAACACGTCTGCGGAAGTTATAGCCTGTGTGCCGTTCCAATAAGAGTCACGTCTAAGTAGCTCAGCTGTATATAGAAAGTTGTAAAGATAGTACTCGAATAGACGAACAGAGAATTACTGTGTCGTACAGTGTCAACTTATGAAATGTTTGAAATCTGCAATGCTTTCAATGAATCATCAGTTCTTTTTAATCTTGAATGTTGATGTCTATACTTATCGTTAAAAGAGATAAAATTCTCTCAAGTGGCTTTGAGAGGATCAGAGTGGTAGAGAAAAGTGAGGATTACAACTGCAGGTATTGTTATCACATCTTCCATTTAGTATGATTCATATCCGCGACTCTGTTGTTGTTTTCATCCTAAACTCAAGTCAATCCATCATTTTAATGCTGTTCAAGGGTTTTCTACCTAACCTAACCTAACCTAACCATTCAGATTCAGATTTGGATTATCTACTATCTTTTTAATTATTTAGTGTCCCATTTAAAACACATTAACAAATGTTAGCTGATAATCTCACCACTAATCCTCTTATAAGCATTTTATTGATTCATAACTGTTTTACTTTCGTTATGGTCCCTTATTACTTCTTAAAGGTTCTTAACCTTCTTCCTCAAGTTGGAGTCATTGTACTTTATCAAAAGTAAGACCAGTCTTCAGCGAAGTATTTATTTATCTGCCCACACATGCGTGTGCTTAGCTGGAATACACAGAACACATTGATGACACAATGCTCTCTCACTTAACCGGCCGCGGCGGTTCAGTAACGTGCCAACCTCCGCGGAGTTTCCATGTCAGTCGCCAAAACGCTGGCCGTTAGCGAAACTTAAACTTTTTAAACTTCGAACTCGTTGAAATTAAAAATTAAAAATTGAGCGGGAAAAGTGACATGTGAAAATATTGTTGTAATTTTATGGAGTTTGAAATAATCGTGTGTGGATATTGAAATCTATGTGTTTTAGATAAGAAGTGATAATAAAATCGATAGGCACATGTTGTAAGGTGTATTGCAGGTTATTTTTCGTGTTGTGATGCACCGTGGGGTGTCGAATGTTTTGGAGTAAGCAAGTTTCGGTTTGAGCAAGGTGAGTAGTGCATTTTTGCGGTCATCGACTTTGAACTTTTTCAGACATCTTTCGAGTTAGTAATTGAACCGATGATAATTTTGAGTATCGCAAGATGCGATTGCAGATGCTGAAAAATAGTTTCTTCATTCTTTGCTTTTAATGTTAAATAAGTAGAAATCTAATATAATTTTTGAAATTAGAGAACAGAGAAATGTTGTTCATTAGATATTTTAATCAATAGTTCAAAATTACTTTAGTAATATCACCATAGATAAAGAATATGCAAGCGAAGCGAATACGGTAGGCTTATATTTTGAATAGGGTAAGAGCTTCAATCTTTCAGTATCTGAAAAAATATTTTATACTGCTCCTAAAGAGCGTTTCCGACCTACTTGCACATAATATCGCAACAGTTTCTATAACTCGATGTTCATCTGCTAAAACTTCCGCATTTGTTTACTGATTGATTTCATCTGCCGGCAATGTTATCATAATGCGGCTCATTGTTTATAGATTACGCCTAAGATCATCGCCACCAGGCCCCATCTTATAATTGTGATTGGCACCTATTATGTTAACCAGTTTTACCTAGGGGATATCCCTGTTAATACCCAGTCGCTGAGTTGTGCAGCTCAGATAGTAAAATACTGGTATTTAGCTGTTAGACTGGAAGACGACCCCAACATTGTTGATGATGACCTAAGATGTCAAACGAAATCTTCATATCAGGATCTCATACTTCGGAAATAACAGTTAGATACCCATCTACTTCCTTCTACCGCATGGACATGTATTTAAGAAAATAACAGACGTTTCTTTCTTTACTTATTGATCAGAAGGTGTGTGTGACGTATGCCATTGCGGATATTCCAGCCTTCCTAATATTAATGACTATGCAGATAATGTCATACCGTCTGACCTAAATTGTTCTAAATTCGTTGGAACAGAGCGGTTGGGTTTCCCACCTCTTTCGGAATAAGGAATGTGTACAGTTCAAAGTATCAGAACGTTTTTAATAGGAAGTGTAACTCATGACTTACTTCTTGCTGTGGTTTGGGGAACTAAGCGTTAGGTAAAATTCAAAGACCATAGATATTATTATTGACATACATGGATATATCTGTTCTTGGTATGACTCGGGAGAGAGGTCATAATGTAAATCTACTTATTTCTAAAAAGACGTATGAACTCGAAACATTGCATCATCTACCGACCGCATATCACTCAATTGCAAGTGAAACAAAAGTTAAACGTCGGCCTATCAATAACAAACAAATAACAATAGCCCATAGAAAAGAAATAACAGACCTAGCTAGGACAATTGAGAAATGTCCATCGGAATCTCCACAATCAATATAAATTATTCTCAATCGGATCCATTGAACCAAGAATAAGGTTTGTGATTCATCATGTTTGTTCGATAATGTAAATATTATAATTTTAATGATGTCATATTTCTACGTGTGTCTAAGGAGTCATTGTTACCAAGCCTCGCGAGTTTAGCTAAGTATTGTTAGTTAAGACTCGGGGTGAGCCAGAATGAAATAATAGCTTCGATAAATTAAATATTGTGCAAAATATTTAGTGTTAATTCCATATGCATCCATATGCAGCAATATCCTCCCGCCCGTAAAAATACTTAACACAGGTCATGTAATAAGGCGTGAAAAAGTAAAAGACAGACACGCCGATAGACGGAGTTAGTTTCGCATTTATAATATTAGTACAGATTGTGAAGGTGGAACCTTAATTTAACATACACTTTCTAAGGTTAATGTTGTTTAAAGAATAATATATATTTATAACACTCGTCGACACACACGAAAAATTGGCAGGATATGAAAGTCAGAAATGCAAAGACGACATTTTTGGGTGCGTTAGTCAGAAAGCAGTGTAAAAATACATTTTTGAAACAGGAAGCTGACTAAATATACTTGGGTACGGATGATTTGTGACTATTCCTATGTCTTTTTTTTTAGTATGGAGGAGTGTTCACCTCAACATTTATAACCAACATTTTTAACTTTACCACATCACGTCTTTAATTTATTATTCTGAACCACTACTTTCAAAATCCTGACCTATGACCTCACGAAGTTTGACCAACAAGACTCGAAGGTTTTAGATCGCTAGATTATCTTATTCATCTCTTGCGGTATCTCGATTCTTTAGTAAACGATACAAAAACCGAGTAATCATAGTGCCAATGTCTTCAGTATTCATCTCGTTAGTTCCAGAACGAATTCGTTTCCATGGTCTAATCGTATATTTTTGTCTAGTCACAGAACCCAAGCATTATTATTCATTTCGGTTATTTCATCATCACTGCTCTGAACACGATGAGAAACTCCCCCTTCCTCTTGGAGAGGAGGCCTGTGTCCAGTATCAGTAGGAACAATATAGGCTCTTCCTGCCCTTGCACCATGTTACTTGTGATCGGCGCAACACGTTTTATTCTTCCATTCTCCTCTGTCAACCGCCACGCTATCTTCTTCTATTCACTTCGTGCTGATTATGCTACTTAAATACTATCACTATCTTCGTCATTACATTCCCCTCGTTATTTCCAGAACTAATTCAATGGTTTCTATAGTCAAATAGTGGTGCTTCAAATCCGTCATTCAATTTTGATTGACCATGGAGAGCATGTAACTGATCGTTATACAAATAGATTGAAATCTTTCTATCATTGCAAATGTTCTGTTGTGTTGTTGTTGTGTTGTAGCTACTTTCATCTTTAACTTGATCTGTTTGATTGTGTTACTTACGGATATGAAAATCTATTGGAGTAAGTGGGCGTCAAAGTTTATTTCTTTCAGCTACCATATTTCCGTAAATGCAATTGATTTCATTTTGTGAATGATTCTTAAACACTGCTCTTTGTTTGTATTCAATCCATTTCTATTAATTGTAAATGTAAGACCGTTACTTTTCACTTAGACTTTGTTATCATTGCTGCCTTTTATGCCAAAATGACTTCATTATGGCTCAGTTATATATCGTGTTGATTTAATTAGAGGCTCAAGGGTAAATTAACAGTTAGATAGGCTCCATGTAAAACACTGATATTTTATGGCTAGAATAGAAACCGACCCTGATATATCTACTTCAGAAAAGGCTAGCAGATGATGAGTTCTTCACATATAAAATGCAATCATACAAGATAGAATTATATGTCAAAGTACTACTTCTATTCAATGAAGAAGATACAAGCCATAAGCATAGAAAAGCAGTAATATAATAACATGACTTACATTGGCTTGATACGAATGTAATTTATGAGCACAGCACGTCTCCATGCCATAAATAATATCTTCGATCAGAAACTCAATACCATAGGCAATAAACATCAACACCTAATCTATAAACGTTTTCATCTTGACCAGTGCACGTGTTTCAATGGAGGAAATTGTAAAGGCCGTTATTTACGACATTTTAAGGCAAGCGGCTGTATTTTATTTAAGTGCCAATGAAATGCAAACTGTTGCATATAATAAAAGGATAATATCCACTTTATCAGATAAAGCTGTCGCACTTGTGAGACAAAATGGAATGTATAAAAATTTTAACGTCAACTTTGTCCAGCTTTTCGAAATTAATTAGGCTTGCCTCTAGATTTAAGACAATAAACCTTCAGTGCCGGGAACCCACCTGGAGGGTGAAATTGTGAACTCTTGTATTCAGCTACTTTATTTATTTATTTATTTATTTATTAGATTTAGTACAGCATAAGCCATTAACACTAAATTAAATAATCCTTTTACTCGGTCTTCTCACAAAACCTCAAACATTCTAACATTATCGTCTTCCATTCATCAGCAAACAAGTCCAATCCTGGATTTGTCTCCACGAGCGCGTTGAGCATCGTAAGCATACGCGGTATAGGGGAGGCGGATCGAGCTACAGTGCGACAAAATGGGACATTAAACAATTTATGCTTTCTAGAGCGATTATAATTATTTGGAACAAAGAATTGACACAGCTCCGCATGTAAATCCGAGGCGTCGGTATAACCATGTATAATTTTATACGCTGTAGTTATTTGGTCTACAGAACGCCTAACTTTGAGGGAGTTAAAATTTAAACATCCTAAGATAAACTTAGTAGGATACATATATGGATAATACCCAAACAAATGTTTGTACAGGTATCTGAGAAAAGCTTTTTGCACTTTTTCCAGCATGAGTGTATAGGTAACCTCGTGAGGATTCCACACACAAGCGCTGGTTTCGAGCTTGCACCGAACTAAAGCGTTGAACAAGAGCCTGATAACTGCCTGGTTCTTAAAACCTTGGCAGTTTCGTAAAACAAAACCTAAGCGTCTGAAAGATTCTTTAGCCAAGCTTATAATGTGTGTATGAAAGGTCAGTTTGCTATCAAACAGTACACCGAGGTCTTTTACTGTCGACACTATGGCTATTGACTCGTTGTTCACACTGTAGTCGTACTGTATAGGACTCCGCATGCGGCCAAAGCTCATAATTTGGCATTTAGATGTATTAAACTCCATTTTGTTTGTCGCTGCCCATTCACTCAAGGCATCGACATCACGCTGGAGAGCTATGCAGTCAGACACTGAGTTCACAGTTGCATATATTTTCAAGTCGTCGGCGTAAAGTAAACATTTCGCATGTTTTATTATTTGTGGCAGATCGTTAATCATAACCAAGAAGAGCAAGGGACCTAAAATGGAACCCTGACTAACGCCTGATCGTGTATGATATGCATGTGAGTTGTATGAGCCAAGGCGAACAAATTGCTGACGATCCCGGAGATAGTCAGCAATCAGAAGAAGAAGACTGGGTGTAAATCCTATGGCACTTAACTTGCGTAACAAGATGTCGTTATTAATTCTATCGAAGGCCTTACGGAAATCGAAATACAGGACATGCACTTGCTGCCCGCGGTCCATTTCAGAAGAAATAAATTCAACTAATGTTAACAAATTAGTGTTAACTGACTTTTTGTTGCGAAAACCATGTTGTTCATTGCACATATAAATATCGACTTGTCTTTGAATTTCTTTATATAAAATGTGTTCAAATACTTTAGCAGGGGCCGACAATATAGCAATAGGCCTGTAGTCTTCAACTGAAGATTTCACTCCTGTCTTCGGTATAGGCGTAACCCTAGAGAGCTTCCATTGAGTCGGATATTTTCCGGTGCTTAGTGACAAGTTAAATATATGACAAAGAGGTTTGGCTATGGAAGCTTTAGATAGTTTAAGAATATTAGCTGGAATGTTATCCGGTCCAACAGAACTACTGATATTATACATCCTGCCAGGGCTCAGGAACTGTTCGAAAGAGATACCGGCCCTGGAACACAAAGGGCAAGAAAGGAACATGGATGGGTTTTAGTCAGTACAAGTCTGACACTCCCTTCCGCTCTACCCGGAGCGGGAGAAGTCATTTGATGATTTCACATCCGTAAAAAAAAGGGGTCCACTACTCACTTGCAATGTGCATGGTGGGCTGGAACATGAGCTCTATGAAAGGGCCCTTTGGTTTGGGTGGACTCGAATGTGTTAATACATTGATAAAATATTCGGAATTCAAGAAAAGTCAGTATTTAATCTAAAGATGACACAATTTTCTCCAAATTTGATTATTTTTTGTTATCACAATACCTTATTAAGATGTTTCTGATAAGCAAATGCAATTTGTGCTGCAACTTGGACATTCCACTTTGTCCCTCTGATTGAACAAGTCGGAACTAAACTAATGCATAGGGATCGTTTGCACATGTTTAGTTAGTTTTCATTGGCACTCTAGAGTTTTACAGCCTGATGCCTTTAAACGTCGGAATTGTTGAAGAAAAAATAATTCGGCAGTGTGGATGTAGTCGAATGGAACTGTAGTATTCTCGTGGTCCTATTGTTACCATTTAACCAAGATTTGTAATTACGTTAACTGTATGAACTCTATGACCTCGTGAGATTTGTAACGGTTCAGTATCTGATTCTTTGCGATGCGTATTGATTATGACTGTTAGTGTATCCTGTGTATCATCTGTTTTTTATCTCGATTCATTGGTCAAAGATAAAAGGAAAATTATAAATGTAATTATAAAATGTTTTTCAGTTATTTTTACTCTGTTTCTGCTAGCCTGCGTTATGTCACTGCTTGTCAATGGCCTCTCTAAAGGTCTCTCTTCATAACATACATAACATCACGCCTGTAAAACCCATAGGGTTAGGCAGAGGTGAACCTAATAGTACACCTACATTTCGACAGTAATGTTTTAGGTCCCATGTAATAGCGGGCGAGCCTATTGCCATCAACCGGGCATAAATCCAGACTCCGTGGCTGCTACTGAGAAATTCCTAATAGAAAAACCCAATAGCACTTTGCCCGACCTGGAAATCGAACCCAGGACCTCTTGCTCAGCAGTCGCGCTTGCGACCACTCGACCAACGAGGCAGTCTCTCTTCATGACTTTCAAATCTTTCGATCCAGGGCTAATGTAGACCACTGGTCGTTGGTTCAGTCCAACTAGTGCCGCTATCTCCTGCTAGGTCTACCGCGTCACCTTCTGACTGTGCCAGGGCTTTTACTCTAGTAAAGAATTATTTAACTCTAGATTTAGTTAAGCACAGAATTAGGAATGGTGATGGATGGAGAGGGGGAGAGGCAGGCCAAACAAAAAATGGATGGATTGTGTGAAGCCTGATATGAAAGAGAAAGGAGTAAATGATGCCGTGACGTCTGACAGGGGAGAATGGAAGAAGAAAACGTGTTGCGCCGACCCCAAATAGAATGGGGAATAAGGACAGGAAGATGATGAAATTTAGTTAAGCACAATAAATATTAGAATCAAAATAGAGTAACTTAAAGGTCGTAGAGATATAATTTATCCTGGCCTTCAGGATCTTTAATTCTAAAAGTTTTGAATCATGGATTCATAATAGACGTATCTTAGACGAAACACCTACCAGTCGTTTAGACGTGCCAGTCTAAACAATGAATATTATGTTATTTACCGGTTTATAATAAAATAAAGAAAGCCATTGTATTGGATACGTAACAGTTGAGTCAGATATCCATAGACTATAGATATTTACGAGGCGAGGGCATTCCGTTCAATGCCAGTTAACATAATTATGTATCTATTTAAGGTTCAGTTGTAGTGATTGAACTATGTACTACTTTGTTGCACACAAAATAAAATATACATACAAATTGCAATAATTAGCTATATTATATTTGATTATTTATTTTATAATTATAAAAATGTTAATTAAAACAAAAATAGTTCAAAGTCAAACAAATCTAGGTTTTGAGCATGGAGTGAAAAGTATATGTTACTCTTTTATGCGATTTGCGACGTATTTCTCCGACTCGTACGTGTCAGGTGTATTTCAGGAGCAGGAGTCAAATTCTTTAACAGATCAAAAGAAGTTATTTGTATTCTTTTGCATGTACAGACGCAGCACATTAAGCTACCCTAAACTGTAAAATTGTCCCAATCAACCTTGAACCTAATGCTTCAGGGATAAATTTGAAATATATTAAAGTTTGACAGATTGTAGTAACTTGATGTGCTGGCGTCTAGACCTTCCAGCGAATTAAAACTAACTTGAGTTGCTGTTAAATTAAAACAAACCTTTAAATTGGACATGACCCATTCCCGTGCTATAACAGTTTTAGTTAGGAAAGTTAACGGTGTGACCGCACTTTTTTAAACACATCTGATACTGATACGGTTAGCCTGCGTCATCCCACTGCTGGGCAGTGGCCTGTCACCATGACTTCCATTTGTTTCGATCCAAGGCTAATGTGGGCCACTGGTCGTTGGTTTTATCCAGCTCGTCCCGCCATCTTCTACAAGGTCTGCCGCGACGCCTTCTGACTGTGTCAAGGCTCTAGAGAGTGGTTATTTTGGCCCACATCTCATTGGACAGGCGGCAGTCGTGGCCATTCCAGTCCCACACATCAAACATTTAAACACATCTAGTATTTTATTTTATTTCTTTTTAAAGGAATTAACCTGATCATAAAATAAATAATTTATAATTAACTGAAATCGTGTCGACAACTAATGTAAGTTTACACGCTTGAAGTCACTAAACTTTATTGTATAGCCACAGTAATAAAACTACGAGCTGTTCGCCAACCGATTTATAATCTGCACGATCTAGCAATAAATTATCTGTAGAACCAATAATTATGTTTTTAGATTACCTTAATGAAGAAGCAATGAGAAATGGCGATTTTATCGCTTGTGGCTGTATAGCAGGTTTCTCTCAACAAAATTATGTCATGCGTAGGATTACCTATGTTATGAAGGCGTTATTACAGTTACTTATAGCTATAAATATTATCTATATCTTACAATAATAAATTACCTATACCAGGTGTAACATAATAAACGCAAGACCTCTCGTGTGGTGTCTCAGACCATGAAACTGAACAAGTAGGTATGTGTGGTCTAGTGAAAACGTTTCACGATCATAGGTAGAACGAAACGTCGCTCGTAATTATAAAAACAGTATGATTCATTTAGTTATTCAGTTGTTTAAACTGTAAACAAGTTATAATGCCCAAAGGCTACGCACATGGTTTCGGGTCTAAGCCTGGTTTTACTAATTCATACTTTTGTTTAGGAAAATATGTTATTGACGTATGTTTTATAAGTTGGCAAACTTGTAAAGCTGCGATAGTTTTCCTTTTAACTTCGATATAATATATGTTGCAGGTATAATGGGTGTAAAAAGACTCTTAACGACGCTGAAAGGCACTTGTTCTCCCCGTCATTGCGATCATTTTTTTGTTTATTAAGAGGAAATGCGAGTGGTCTATTCTCCATACAAAAGCTCTCGCCTGTTTTCTTTCTGGTTTATGCCTTTAAAGCTATGATTTTTTACAGTTTAATAAATATTAACCTCTTCTATGTCCCTATGTTTTTCTTATTTATGATACATAATCTGTGTAAATACTATAACCTTCTATTTAGATCGCCTGTCAACAGAGGCCTAGTACACAACAACAACTATTAATAAAAAAACGAAAAAAATAGGGACAGTATATATCCTTCTGAAATATCTTTTAAATTGGTCGAATATTGGAGAAGGATTACTGTAGTTGTCCTTATCGCACCAATCACTAGCTATCAACGTAATAAGCGAATTGTAGGGGTAGGAGGGATACCTCTGCCTAACCCTAGAGGAACAACTGGCGTGATGTAGTGATATGCAATGTACGGAACAATAACGCATTGTATTGTGAGGATACTGTGGTTCAAAATCGTCATCAAGCAGAAAGGATATTAAACAGACATATTAACAGGTAAAAAATTGCTACTTTTCTGAAGTGGGACTGCAACATTTTAATCAATTCCGGTTGCATATCATATTAGTTTTGCAAACAACGTGACTACGTAGTGCTGTACGTTACTGCAATTCGTTGTGACTACAACGAATTGTAGTAAATATGACATATAATTGACACTCAAGTTGGTTCTCAGGAGGAGACAATAATGGGAAATACAAACTCGTGTGTAAAAAATCTCTTTCCCATACATATGTATGCAATCTTAAACAGGGAAGGGGAAACGAATGCAATACATTCTTCCCATCGTGCATCGTTTTCCTTATGTAATTGTCTGTGTCATGTAAACTATTTACGTAAATAATGTAAATCTTATTTACATGTTTGCATTATTTAAAACCGTAAAGGCTAATGAGGTACATTTACGCAGAAAATAAATGTCATCTCTGTTTATACGACTTACAAGTTTCCAGGAAAATCAATGTCCTGTTTTGTACAATAAATTAACACTGGTAGACACAACACAAGCACATCAAGCTACTACAACCTACTTATAATACTACTAGCGGACGCCCGCGGCTTCGCCTGCGTGGATGTCGATTATCGCGACCAAAAGTAATCATGAAATTTTGATCCCGTTCCCGCAACAAAAACTTAACAAATTATATACTAAAACCTTCCTCAAGAACCACTCTATCCATTGGTGACAGAATAAAAATCAGCACAAAGATACAGCATAAAAATCTGTGCAGTAGTTTTTGAGTTTATCGCGAACAGACAGACAGACGCGGCGGACTTTGTTTTATAATATGTAGTGACTGTTAGTTGATAATATAATAAAGAAAGACTTTAATATATTAGTAACTTTATCGCTACTAAAGCATTGGGTTTAAGGTTGATTGGGAAAAGTTGACAGTTTCGGTCGGCTTGATGTGCTGGCGTCTGTACGTACATTCTTCTAAATAGGTACGGCGAATAGAGAAACTGATTCAGACATCAGATTCGTGATTCGTTCATATCAATGATCTTTGTACCCAAACTATCTCGACTTCTCGATGACTCAATCTTGTCAATTGATTTGCTATTGACAAACTATTTATAGAATAAGGTAATTTATGTTTATAGATACCTAAACCAGCTCGGTGAAAAGATCAGAAGTATCTCCAACTAACAGATACGCTTCTTCTTAGCGTGTCGATGGAAATCTATATTGTGTCGGCCCAGAACTGAGGTACTAGTTTGGCGCTTTCGGTAGCATCCATCAGTTCCTGTTGTGAACAAGTAACAAGACACGCAGGACACGATATTAAGTGCCCCATCGTTTGTGGAACAGCACCACATTTACACTCCAGGGCAGCGTCATCAATGAGTCTCCACCTGAGCAGGTTTTCCTTGCTGCGTCCAACCTGGGTCCGAAGTCTATGTAAAGACTTCCAGATACGCTGAAATCGGGTTTAATCTGACAACGCGAATCTAATTGTAAGCAAATTTTCCAAATTGATTGTACAGGCACATTACAGTGATAGAACATTTTACTTTGCAAACCAACAAATGAAAACAATATCCCAATAAAAGCAATTACTCATTGACGCACGCTTATCAAAGTGTGTTCACACTTACATTTTAGGTGAAGACATGTGTAATCATGCCAATCTGCTAAACCGTCACGTACACTTGAAGGAGACATGACCTCACCTGTACATGAGTCAAGAAACGCGAATTTAGAACCGTCAACAAGGATTTTGCGATTATGACTTGTTTCTATGTGTGCGGGCAATAAAATGTGATTTTGTTGAATTGCGTTGGCGGAGTAACCTAAAAATGTAAGTGTTACAGCATCAACTATGTTGTTTTCATATATTTTTTATGAAGTAATATGAAAAAGTATACTTGGCGCAGTTTCCTAAGAGATATTGAAGATTAGTAAGGTTGATCTTTAAACGAACACTGGTTAAACATACTTAAGCAGCTGACGAAACAACATTCAAGAAACTGTTTCTATTTGATTTACTTATTTTGAAATACAATAGATTTTGACAAATAAAGAAAGACGGATTATGTCCCAAAAGAATTATGATAATTATGACTTCGGTAAACTTAGAAATATAATGATATAATATTTTTAACAAAATCCAAAATTAAACACTCATAAAACTACGCTTGCGTATCTATCGGTGGGCCACCGGCTGCCTATAAATTGAGGACATCCAGGAAATGCAGGCCAGTTTATACCGCGCTGGAGACCCTGAAAAATTTACAAGCGACTAATTGACAATGGCTTAGTTAAATCTAGACAGGATACACTAGCAATTGTGGTTGGAAGGTCGTTGACTTAACTGTAAATTATAGTAAGTAAAGTTCAGTTACTTCTGTAGTCAGTCTAAAATCTAATCAGAAGAGAACGCAACGGTAAATACTAAACAAATTGGGTGTTTTAACCAATTGACAAAGTATTTTGGAAACAACAATAGAAAAGAAAGACAAAATGGTAGATTGTCGAAATATTTCTACGCCTTAATGTCAAATTATTTGAGATTATTTCTCACCTATTTACGTAGAATAGAGATAGAAGTCGTCCATGTTACGCAAACTGGTAAATTTTATTGTAGTATTAAAGAGGAACTTGAAACTGTATATGGTGTGGGCCATATTCGGCAGTGGATAGTTATGGGCTTGTGATGGGCAGTTATGTGGCTTATATCCTTCTGCATAACGTGAGCTTCCGCTATGCAAAGTTCAATCACAGTCCGCTGCAGTTTATAACGTGACTTATACCGTAACTATTTCTTGTGTGTTTGCAAAGACACATGGCTTATGCTGAGTACCTATGGGTATGTGTTTAAGCGTCTTTACTGGTTTTTTTTCCATCGATTAGCAATATTCATCATAGCACTCACCCTGGCATTCAACATTCACAAACTGCACTGTGCTACCTCGATTTAAGGCTTTTCTAAATCTTCTTTATACAAACTAGTATTGCCCAGTTGATAAAAGCACCTTCTAAAATATTCTAGACTACGTTAGATTATAGGAACCTATCTCAAGTTAACATCCGGTATTATGAAAGGCTGATATAATCACGACTTTTCTATAACCGCGTGTAGTCGTGCGATGAATTTACTATACAATTTATTTCCGATTACGATTAAAAAATATGGTTTATCTGTAGATTTTAATAGGTAAAATGTTATAATAATCAGATAGTGAGTCGAAAAGAACTGTCAGTAATATAGTTCATAGAAGGCTATACGCATGATAAACCGTTACTCATCATAAATCTACCAAGTAGACAATTAATCGTTTTCTTTAGCATGAATTTTCTCTTAGAAGAGAAAATTCATGCTAAAGAAATTGGCCTGTAAATAAAGCAATTTTGCACATGCGATTACATCTGATGTTAATTATTCACCGCACATGAGAATCGGCATGACTTGCCAAAGACTTTGTTTTCAAAAGGGTGCATACCTTAACGTCATGCTGATCCATGTGTCACGATCTCATGTTTACGAAGAATGAGGTCATATTGTAGAGGTTGAGAAGGCTTGAGAGGTATATTTATGAGCATGTTTAGGGTGGTAACTTCAAAGTTTTTGTACGATTGTTTGTTATCTTTAAATCTGATACAGTAGATAAAAATTCCTTACCAAACCAATGAGAATAATGTAAATGAAGAATTATGCGTTTAAATCATTGCTACCTGTAACGAAATCAATGTATTCTTGTAAAAATTAATTGAAGTACTTAATGTAGGAACTTGTTATTCAATATGTGATGGAGAAATTAAACGGTATATTTATTTGTTGTTATTATTTAAGCGTACCTACGCAATGGTATAGTCCCTGAGTCTAAAATAACCACCGCGGTTTTTAACCTGAAGGAAAATTGACGGATTTAAAACATTTCTAACAATGTTGTGGTATTACCAATGTGGTATTGTAATTCTACTTATTGTGACCTAATTTGAACGATTTTCGTATACGTGGGCGTTACTCATGACTGATAAGAACTGACGAATGTGTGTTTCTGAAGCATTTTCCTCAGAAACATGGAAGGTAGGCTTTATGTGTAGGCCAAGTCCAACGATTGATTTGAAACATGGCCATGGATAGTCTTGGCATCACATTTACAATACGTTACGTACGTACGCTGGGGTCCCCAAATTGTATTGGACTGCTCTGAAAAAATATATAGTTGTTCAAGTCAAAAGTAAATGCTGTGTTATCTTGTTTCGCCGACAATTCAATCAGCTACCAAGCTATGCCAAAAAATACTGTCCGCCGACTTCTAATCCAGTATGTCCCTGCCATATATAAAGTCCTCGACGGTCCCTCTGATGGGGCGGGGCCCAGAGTTTAAATAATAATATATAATAAATTACGTTACACAGTATAGGTACAGCGTAATGCAACAACCACTACTGCAAGTGCCTGACGTCATTATACCATAGAGTAACTCGTACTTTGTTATTCTCCACGTGAAGATCGGAAGTTTCCCACGGGAACGTAATTCAGGGATAAAAAGTATCGCACGCCATGTCTGTGTGGCAAACAACCAAATATAATTAAAAGACAGACAGGGTTAATTTCGCATACCTAACTATATCTATTGACCGCGGCTTCGCTTGTGTCAGAAATAGTCCCACGGGAACTTTTTAAATACAGCCTATAATACTCTGGGTAAATGTAGTTTCACATAAGTAAAATTATACACCGTGATTTTTTTGTCGTCTTACATAGGTGGTCCACTCAATGTATCCGACATAAAATACCTCTAGGCGTGTTTTTTTACCATTAATTAAGATAATAGGTACAAAGAAAAATAAATAAATAGATTATGAACCATCCTGTTAATAATGTTTACTTATCAAACAGTAGAACATAGCTAACCACCGCACGAGTCGAGTAGATCTTCGCTCGCAACAGAATGTTTCAACTACGTTATGCATCATAATAATGAAAAATATATATATATTTTTTATCTCTTAATTACCATTTTTTTTGTCATGAATGTATAGTAGTCACTGGATACATGAAGTGGGCTGCCCGTTGTAAGACGACTAAAAAGTCACGGTGTATTTGGAATCGGATGAATAGTTCCGAAGATCACCCCTACATCAAAACTTTACTTCTTTTATTAGCACGTTGAACGCCATGGGGGTCATCGGTGACCTCATCTGGTTTACTTTATCGCGCCATGGGGGTCACGAGTGACCTCAAGGGTTTTTTTTGTTATATTTACGGAACCCTACGGCAGATTCTTATGAAAAACAGTATACATACATATCTTGATAAAATACATAAATTACAAGATTTTTTTTTTACAAAAGAACTTTTTTCTATGATGGCGTTTAACGTGTTAGTGACGATGAATTACCTTTTACATTATTGCAACCAAACTGCAAAAGCCTAAGTGACGTCATAACATGAACTTTCAACGTCAACGTCATTCTAGCACACATTTAGGAGACTGGTTGGCGGATGTGCGATGTAGGTCGCGGGCGCGGTTGTAGGTGCGCCGCCGCCGCCGTGGGTTGATGGGTTGGCGACTCTTCCTATAATTCTATAATTTCCATTGCTGCTATATTCTGACTTGTCTGACATAATGGCTGTATGCTATTGTTGCCGGAAAACTTTTATGTGGTGTGCAGTGGTGACGAAGTAGAAACATTTGAGGTTTTAGTTTTTTTAAGTGTTTTATTTCCCTTCTCAAAAATAACCGCTATTAGTGTTGACAACAAGACAGATATTTAATATCCATCCCGTCTGCGGGACGGAGTCTCGCTAGCTAATTGATCCTACGTCTACGTTCCTCATTAATGGTTATTCATGAACTTTCATACGTATTTTAAGAATATAACTACTTTCTAGAGCCTTGACACAGCCAGAAGGCGTAGCGGCAGACCTTGTAAAAGATGGCGGGACGAGCTGGATAAAACCAACGACCAGTGGCTCACATTAGCCCTGGATCGAAACAACTGGAAGTCATAGGGAGAGGCCTTTGCCCAGTAGTGGGATCACGCAGGCTAACAGTATCGGTATCAATATTTTAGGAACAAGTTACAAAGACTTGTTTTGATTAACTGACAGCCTTTTTTCTTCAAGACCAATTTCTCCGTTGTCATTTTTGATTGATCGTATATTGATCTAAACATCTTTACTGTAATATATACATTGCCAAACACGCTACAAGTAAAATCACCCAAAAAAAACAACACTAACATCAAACACACCCATTAAAAACAACAATAACTGTGAACTCCTCAATAACCCACTCGCTATACCGCCTACCGTGTCCAATGGATGCCGTATTACCTTTATAGCACCCATGGGGACCGATGACATAAAAATGGTGGCACAAGGCGCGACTGTTTTATAACTGTACTTGCTACCTTTCGAGATATTGTATCAACATACCAACGTGTGTGTATATCGATAAAAGAATGGGAACTGTTCTTGACTTATTGTTTCTTTGTCAGTTTATTGTAGGAGGCTTTATAGGGTTGCCAAGACTGCAATGTGGGATGGCGATTCTAAAACATCTGGAATTTTCAAAATTGAGAAAGACAAACCAATCTCATCATGGGTGTAAAAATTCCCTAGTCATAGTCATTGTGATATATTTTTTGTTTTAACCCATACCTGGGTACCTTCTAGTTACAGTGGTCAAAGTTTCAAGTTTTTCAGAAATTTAAAAAAAGTACAAGTTTTTAAGGTTAAATCTTTACTTTAAATACATCCATGAGCCCCGTAGTACCAGCAGTATCAGCACGCAGCAACGCGAAAGTTTCGTGAAAAGCATAACCTTTTGAAAGTGCATTTAAACATCAGATAAGCCTTTGAAATGAAAGGCATCTTGGAAAAGGAACTGAAGTGTGAAAGCGAACCTCATGAGCTTGTGAACTGAGAAAGTGCTGAGTAGGTCGTAATAATATAACTTGAAATAATACGGGGTCAAACAATACCTGAAGCTGATGTGATTTGAAAACAATACAAGTTCTTTAGTTAAATTATTTTGGTGTTCATGTGCTTACCTACTTACTATAAATTACTTTTCTTTGTTTGAGCATTATTTCAGCATTAATGTCAGTAACTAAACTGAACCTACCCGTTTTCGTGGCTCCTAAGTGAATGTCTAAACAATACTCGTACGTATAGCATAGGACTCTGTTGGCATATCAACTGTGCTAAGCTGAACGTTGACAGTTCAACAGTGCTCTTTTATGTAGGAATTAATTTAGGTGACATCTAGTTTTAATGAAAATGCCCGCAAAGTGATCTCAGGTGCATTCAACAATAATAATAAAATCTCTAACTACGGTGCATTGCTGAAAAAAATGGGTTGCTCGTGAAAATTATATTGTTAAGTGTGGATAAGCTCGTGGCTAAATAATAACAGCCGCTCTGGCCGATCTTTAGGTTAAGCCGTGTTTGCCTAGGTTGCTCCGTGGATGGATGACCACCAATTACATACAGTGATACAGAGTTTCCTCTGTATCTGGGAAAGCATGTAAAGCCGTTGGTTCCGGCTGTCAATTGTAGATCTTTGACAGTTATAGGTAGTGAGTGGCCCAAAAGCCAGTCTTACCAAGGGGTATCGTATTACCCAGTACTAATCGGATCGTGTAGGTCAGATAGGCAGTCGCTCCATGTAAAATACTGGTATTCAGCTGCATCCGATTCGACTGGAAAACGACCCCAGCGTAGTGTAGTATTAAAAGGAAAATTATTTGCACTTCTAGATAGTTCTTTACAATTAATGGATCTAAAACTACAAACTAACAGACTGAAAGAGTTCAATTTCCAATGTCTGCATTTCAATTTATGAGAAGATGAGCAAACATGTACATATCTTGTATGTGCCAGCTCGTTTGGGCTTGGCCGTGTACCTCACAGTACATCGACTTATGCTTGACCTTATAAGGGGAGTTGCCATAAACCATAAATTATACAGACTCTTAGTCATCCGCGCGCAAATGTCACTGACATTTGCTTTTTTCGGCAATAACTCAACTTTCCAGACAAGTCGGTACAGTGGAGTACGAGCTAGAGTTTTACCTCGAATTTCTTTTTTATATTATAAAAGCTTGGCACGTCAAAAGTGTTTGCTTCCCCTTCTTCTTCAACCTTTGGACACCTAATGTTGAGTGTATCTCTCCACTTTTGGTGGTTTTGTGTCATGGCTATCTAGTTTCTTCCAGCCACTTTGCTTCCCCTACCTTAGAGTGTAAACGGACTCTTCACGACGCCGTCAACCACGCATTATGTTCATCCAACTGAGTAAATTTACGCAAAAATTATTGCTGGGAATCGACCTTTTTTTGAGGTGAAAAATCACGTTTTACGTAAGGACTCGATGTAACGCATTCAGAATATTGTGGTGATGGATGGATGGAATAGTACGGGGGTCGTGAAGGTGTAAAAAAAATACATTAAAAAAATGTATTAAAAAAAAAAAATGTGAAAGGGATGGAAATTTGACCCCCAATATCTCCGTAACTAGAAGGTTCTCAGGTATGATCTAGAACAAAAAAAATATCGGGGAGAAGAAGTGCCTTTCGGCTTCGTTAATAGTCTTTTTACACCCTGTATGTACGTTATACTAATTCTATAAGTAAATAAGAAAGCAACTAAGTCTCTCTGTTACCTTTTTACGACTAAACTGCTGAACCGATTTCGATGAAAGGCACACAACACAGAGGTAAACCGTGACCTAGGTAACTACATAAGATACTCTTTATACCGTTAGTCTTTACCTGCTGAAGAGATCATTTCTGACCTTGACGCTAGCGAAGTTGCGGGCAAAAGTATTACCTATAAAAAAGAACATATTTACGCCAGAATAACACATGGTGCCAATTAGGTATGTTCTGCCTTAAACCTAATTAGGATAAATTTGCACTTCACAGGATTCGGACTTAATACTTATCTATTTCATGGCTATTTTAGTATCTATACAAGGCCAAGAAGAGGTGCCATTCATATTACATAGTAACAAAACATCACGAATGTTATTTTCGAAGTGTTAGGCAGAGGTATACCTGATAGTACACCCACTTTCCGCCAATTAATTTAAGTCCCATGTAACAGGGTGCAAACCGATTGCCATCAACCGGGCACAAATCCAGACTCCGTGGCTGCTTCTGAAAAATTCCAGATGGAAAGCTCAATAACTGTTTGCCCGACCTGGGAATCAAACCCATGACCTCATGCTCAGCAGTCGCGCTTGCGACCACTTGACCAACGAGGCAGTCAATTAATATTACATAGTATAAATAATAATATTACATAGTAACAAAATAGAACATCATGCATGTAAGCTCTGAGGTGTAAGGCAGAGGACGTGTACCTGGTAGTACACCTACATTTCGCCAGTTTTGTTTAAATATTACATATTGTCTACGCTATCTTTTCCTACTAGTTACATAATATTTAACCGATTTCGGAATCATGGTTTAGTTAAATATGCTAACGAAAGAATGATGTGCGAAAATTATAATTTATTATATTGTTGCAAAATTAAATTAAACATACGGCCTTGATAACTCGTTCAAACATCTGAATACATTTAAATAAATATAAACTGTACTGTGAATGCCTCAAATCTTTCTAAACGAGTAACTATACGATTTTGCAACACAAAATTTCAGATTCTAAATATAATTTATGTACAAAAATAGACAAAGATTTAGTTAAATTTATTTCCAAACATATCATTAAGTCTGCTCTAATTGCCCATTCAGGTTAACTTAGGTAATTTAAAATGGTCGTTTCGTAATCGCGTTACAAATAAACAGAGAATTTGCACTGCAATTACTGATTTTATAGCACTATGCTTAAAGATCAGCTAGGCTTTAAATTAATAAGTCTTTACCTATAGAGCTACAGGCTAGTTTAAAAATAATGTGGGGTTTATGAACTCATACGCCTCACCTATTCCAACTATGCTGAGGTCCACTTTCAGTCTCATCATCAGCCGATAATGTTCCCACTGCTGGGACACAGGCCTCCTCTCTATGAGAGGGAATGGGCTATAATCCACCACGCGGGCCCAGTGCGGATTGATAGATGTCACATGTCTTCGAATTTTTGGTTCTAGGACATGCCGGTTTCCTCACGATGTTTTCCTTCACCGTTTTTGAGAGCAGTGGTGATGAAATAAATTACACAAAGTAATGCGCCTGTCTGGGTTCGAACCCACGTATTACTGTTCGTAAGTCGGGGTCGCTACCACTGGGCCACCGCTGCTCTCACTTTCAGTCTAACCAAATATAACTGAAATCAAGTATATAACTTGGATCGACTGCTTATCAGACCTCCATAACCCAGTTTCAGGGTAACACGAGGGTTTTATGAACTCAACGCAAGGAAAACTTGCAAGGAAATACGGGACAAACAGTTTCGCGAATAAGCCAATAAAACTAAATATTTCAAATTCGAGGTGGGTGCTAAAATTTTCAATAACGCTACGCTCGCTCTTGAATCCTACTTTTTTCGACTGACGAGCTTTTCTGGATAGATCAACCAAATTACTCCTTGAATCCAACATACACGAGGTGGGGTGCAAAAATTTCTGTTTTCATGGAACTGATAGTGCACCTCCCTGCCGGCGGCCATGACTAGTCCTACATAATTATATACTTACATATAAAGATAGATTTACATATAGCCAGTTCACATTCACCAGTTCCTTTCGCTGTAGATTCAAGAATCTTCTTATGTAATGAAGACACAGGTGACACACTGTCGAACTCTCTAGATATTAATAGCTAGTATTTTTGCAATAAAAGAGAAGGTAGTATTAGTTATTTATCGTCTGATTATGTGTTGCATTGCTGAATCTAAAAATACATATGTGACAAAACAACATCGAATTCACATGATATTTATTAAATTATTAAATTCTATTGAATTTAATAATTTATTTCAATCAAAAATTAATGGAACGTTAGAAACTAGATTTGGAGATGTCTATGAAAATGAAACAGTCTTATTTAAATATATTCATCTTATTTTTAGAGTAGAATGCTGTAAGAATAAAAGTTTGTACGAATTTATGAATGCTCCAGAAAATCTTTCGTAAAAAGTTTTTTGCAAAAAAAAATGAACAAAAGTCACTGATTCAAGCCGGTTATTTTTTTTGCAGAAATGTTTTTATTTTACTCTTTTTTGTTGTGATATCTAATGTATGTGTGTAAAATTGATACTTAACAAGGAAATCAATTTTAAATTGTAACTAAAAGCTATATAAGAACACCATCCCCGTCAACATTTTTATTCAAACTAATTAACATTGCTATTTCTTAGCCGACTGCTTACTCATCGAAACAAACTTAGAGGTCAATGAATATCTCAGCTTACCCCACAGAGGATTCAAACTTGAGGATCCTTTATCTATATCTATACAAATATTACTTACTTATATAATGTAATAATATAAATATTATAAAGAGGAAAGATTGATTCAGATTTATTTGTATTTTTGTACGTAACGAATAAACTTAAAAACTACTGGACCGATTTGGAAAATTCTTTCAGCAATGGATAGCTACATTATCAGCAAGTAACATAGGCTTTATTTTATCCCCGTACTCCCACGGGAACGGAAACTAAGCGGGTGAAACCGCGTGACGTCCGCTAGTTACAAAATAAAACAGAACTAATCTGGTTCTTATCTCCCTGATAACACTAATTTATCTTTAGTGCGAATCGTAAAAGTACGGTTCATGCACGAAATATTTTTTAAAGACGTGAGCAACCTTGGTTTTAAAGATAGTGATAGATATTTAATATTGGTGCAAGAGTACAAATAATTAAAATAATTTGATTGCATTCACGGATATGAGCGGTTAACTTAATAAGTATTTTAAAATTCGGAAAAGTTTAATTAGATAAAGATTATATAAATACTTTGCCTCGTTGTTCAGTGGTCTCAAGCACGACTGCTGAGCATGAGGTCCTGGGTTCGATTGTCGGGTCGGGCAAACTGTTATTGGGTTTTTCCATCGGGAACTTCTCAGTAGCTTTCACGGAGTGTAGATTTGCGCCCGATTGATGGCAATAGACTCACCCCTATTACACAAGACTTAAACATAACTGGCGAAATGTGGGTGTGAGGTACACCTCTGCCTAACCCTTCGGGGATCCCCAGGTGCGATATCAGCCGTTTGCACTTAAAAAATATTTGTTGTAAAATTAAAAATCGCACAAATAATACCTCATCATCATCAGTTGTATAATATTCCCTATAATGTTCCCACTGCTGGGACACAGGCCTCCTCTCTATGAGAGGGACTGGGCTGTAATCCAACACGCGACTTCAGTGCGGATTGGTAGAGGTCGCATGTCTTCACATTTATGGTTCTAGGACATGCCGGTTTCCTCACGATGTTTTCCTTCACAGTTTTTGAGAGCAGTGGTGATGAAATAAATTACACAAAGTAATGCGCCTGCCTGGGTTCGAACCCACGACTTCTGTTCGTTTTCGACCCAAAACCAATAGGGTACTTCCGGTTGACCTAGAATTGTCAATTTTGGTTAAAAGTAAGGTCTTACAGCACAAGTAAAGGGAAAAGTTCAAAAAATGAAAATTAAGTTAAATTTTGGTACTTACAAGTTTTCGCGAAAATATAAGTTTGCCCATATCATTTTATCGTGTTGCCTCAGGACCGTGATTTTTATACGCCTAATAGGGACTATAGACCTCGGTATCTGGTATAAATTATAACTTGCTAGTTCCACCCGTTCCTGAGAAATTCGGTGGTGACACACGGACAGACAGACGGACACACGGACAAGAGAATGATCTTATAAGGGTTCCTTTTTTACCTTTTGAGGTACGGAACCCTAAAAATAATAAAGGAAACGTTAATTAATTAATTTGTATCATTATCCTTAGGGAAACACATCCTACCAAACAAACCACAAATAAGGCATGCACCCATTACATAATAACGATAAAATTAGACATGACTAAACGGTGATGTAACTCAAATTGTGAGAAACGCCATATTGATCCATAATAGGGAACCACATTAATAGGACAAGTATTTATTATAATGTCCGTGACCTTAATAATATTGCATACATTACGTATTGTAAGGAGGTTCCTCTCTCTGGAGCCCTGACTGCCGGTAGCTTGGACCTTGTTCCCGATACCGGTGGGCTACTATTTTTAAATGTTTTTTTATACTGTTTTATATTTGAATATTTAAAAATGTATTTAATATGTGTTAAACTAAATAAAGGAAATAATTGTTTACATACTAATTTAAATAATAACGCAATTGATCTCACCCATACGCCGCATGGTTGAGTTGTACAATAAACATTTTGTAAATATTGACATCTTCAATAACCCAATAGGTAAATTCAAAGGTATTATTTTTAAAACTCTTACTAATTAATACATATTTTTGATGTAATCTTCAAATTATTACTTTAAATCTGGCCTGGTTGTAAACTTTTTATTTGTCATCTTTCTTTTATTTTATAATTTTATACTTTTACTATTTTTCCCCCCTGGCGATTATTGTTTTTTTTTATATTATTATAACTATTATTATATAAGAGAGCAGCGGTGGCCCAGTGGTAGCGACCCCGACTTACGAACAGTATGTCGTGGGTTCGAACCCAGGCAGGCACATTACTTTGTGTAATTTATTTCATCACCACTGCTCTCAAAAACGGTGAAGGAAAACATCGTGAGGAAACCGGCATGTCCTAGAACCAAAAATTCGAAGACATGTGACCTCTACCAATCCGCACTGAAGTCGCGTGTTGGATTACAGCCCAGTCCCTCTCATAGAGAGGAGGCCTGTGTCCCAGCAGTGGGAACATTAATAGGCTGATGATGATGATGATTATTATATAACCCGTGGACAGTGTTGTGGGTTTTTAGCAAAATGCAAATATTGTTATACTAGTTGTAAGTTTTTATAATGTAACTGTTTGCTGTTCCTCTAAATATAAAAAAATCATTGATTGTGACTGAAAAGTTGTGAGGACGAGGATAATAAATAATATCTTGGGACAACCAACACACTGCCATCTGATCCCAAACTAGGCAGAGCCTGTACTATGGCAACCAGACAACTGATAAACATACTTATATATTTCTAAATACATACATATTATAGATAAATTATACACCCAGATACAGAACAAATAATCGTACTCATCGCACAAAGATTTGTCCTGTGTGGGAATCGAACCCACGACCTCCGTCCTAGCAGTCAGGGTCACTAACCACTAGACCAACAGGCCAATCAAAAAATGCCGAAAATGTAATGAAGAAAATTTTAAGAATTAATGTGGATAGCTACAAGAGTAGAAGTAGGCAAAGAAACAATGGATGGACTGTGTGAAGGATGATATGGCTAGAAAGGAGGTGACTGTTGAGATGATGAGTAGGTAATATAAGTATGGAAGAAGAAGACATGCACCGGAAAATGATGATGAAAACTGATTTTCCTGAACATTTAGGGTGCACTTTGCAATGCGGGAATTGCTTTTTAAAGTGCGTTGTTGGATTTTCAAATTTCAACCCTGAGCTGAACGTTGAAAATTCAACAGCATTCTTTCATTTATTTGTCATTTTATCTATTTAAAATAAATGCTTTACGTTTGAGTCTAGTTAAAACGGATGAATTCAAGACAACAAGCATAAAGGGTGTAAAAAGACTCTTAACGAATTCAAAAGTACTTGTTCTCCCCGTCATTGTGATCATTTTTTTGTTCTAGACCATACCTTCTAGTTACGGAGATATTGGGGGTTAAAGTTCCAACTTCTTCACAAGTTTTTTTTTTTTTTAGTTCATGTTTTTAATGTATTTGTTTTTCTTAAGACACCTTCACGACCCCCGTACTATTCAATCCATCCATTAGCACAATATTTGGAATGCGTTACATTGAGTCCTACCATAAAACGTGATATTTCACCTCAAAAAACTAGTTTCCCAGCAATCATTTTTGCGTAAAGTTACTTAGTTTGATGTACAGAATGCTTGGTTGACGGCTTCGTGAAGAGTCTGTTTACACCCTGTATATGTTTACACCCTGTACATTGAAAAAACTTAGCTTGAACTTACGACATGTGAAATTCAGTGCATGACATTAGCAGAATCAGAATATTTATTTGTTAACATAGTAACTGAGTGTGTGAGATGTTACATTTTCATATGTGCTCTATGTTTTGCCATTTGGCGCACAAATATTATCATCTATTTAAGTTAAATTCGGTTAATTACATGCAACAAATACCATTATCAATTTAAAGTATAAAAACAAGAATGTCAAAGCAAGTCGATCAATAAATATTCTCAGAATTTCAACAATAAAAATAACAAAAATGATTACTTATTTAATATTTTTTATATTTCTAAATGTTTTTTTTTTATGTTGTTTTATATTTAAATATTTAAAAATGTATGAATATGTATATATATGAATAAACAACAAAAATAATAAATGTAGGAAAATAAAAATATAGAAAGTAGTTTCAATTATACAATAACTCAAAAAATCAATATTCAATGGCTCACGGCTAATGCAAATATCGTATTCTGCGGCGATTCTCACAAGGTACCGCTCTGCGGCGATGCAAATTTTGTGGCGGTGCGCCGCGCGGAGAGACGGTGAGCACCGCTCGTCCGCGCGGTCGGGTGTGGTCGGGTGGTGTTCAAATTTTTTAATTTTGTTTATTGGGAAAACAAACAGTAACACATTACATTAATTTAAAAAACAATAAAAACAAGTATGGGCAAATGTGCTACCAACAACATTTTCCACGGAATACAACAAAAAAATACACGCTTTACAAACCATGTAAGTTTAGACCTACAAACTACAATAATTTATAAAATATTGGTGTTTATTTTACAATTTAAAGCTGCTTTTAGGGTGTATGTGATAAAATTTAGTGGAGATAGAGAGAAAAAAATAAATAAAAATAATAACAACAATAAAAGACAAGCGAATAATTTTATCTAACCAAGTGTTTTCAAAATGGTGTTTTTAAATTTACCAGCAGAAAGTGCAAACATGTCAATATCATGGAAAAGTTTGTTATAGTTGCTGGTAAGTCGACGCAGAGGTGCCCGCAAACCTGCGTTATTAGTTCTAGTTACCTAGTAAAACCCGGATTTGCATGCCCTATATGTTAGGCATCAACAGATTTCATACAAACCAATGATACGACAGATCCGCCTCACCGGCCGACCGCGCGGACGAACGGCGCTCATCACCTCTCCGTGCGGTGTGTCATGTATAAAACCGCCTATGACATGGCATGGGATATATCATATTAATCTGCTATTGACATCGGTATTAGTTAGCGATATGTGAATGATTCATACTTATGTAGGTACCTAGGTACTTCAATAACAGATTACTCAGAAAACAAAGTTGGTAACGAATTAGGGTGCGTCAAATTTTCTAGGTGTTTTATAATAATAATACCTTGGGACAACCAACACACCGCCATCTGATCCCAAAATAGGCAGAGCCTGTACTATGGCAACCAGACAACTGATAAACATTCTTATATATTTCTAAATACATACATATTATAGATAAATTATACACCCAGATACAGAACAAATAATCGTACTCATCGCACATCCTGTGTGGGAATCGAACCCACGACGTCCGTTCTAGCAGTCAGGGTCACTAACCACTAGACCAACAGGCCAATCAAATTATGTAAATAAAACAGCTGAAACACTTGAAGAACTTGCGTAGTCTAGTTCAAGGTCGGGAGTTCCGCACAGCTGGGTCATGGACGATAGATAAGTCTTTCAGGTCGTGATACATCGGAACTGCTGAATGAAACCTTTGGGATTGACACTCAATATTCAAATGTCTTGGATCACTTCTCAGTGTGTGTTCTTCTTTTTCAATTATCGATCGAGGTTCTTTTGGTCATGTCTCGCTAAAGTTTTGTTATGCCAAAGGCTTTCCTATAATATTTATACGCACTCGCAAGCTCGCAACTCGCAACCGTCTTGCGGAATTGGAAATTGGTTTCGGTAAGTATCCACAAGACATTTGACACATTCATCTTACTATTGGGATAAAAATATCCTAAGATCTAACCTAATTCTAAGTTTACTGGTGAAACCTGAGTTCCAGTTTTCATTAACATCCGAAATCGAGAAAAGGACAGAAAACTTAATTTTACTTAAGCAATTAATTAATTAATTATTTTTTTTTAATTTTGCTTTTTTTTATTAAGGTACTGTAAAGATTAATAGACAGTATGAATTAACCCATCTGCCTTCAAAGCAAGAGTGAACAGGCATCTTCTAGGCGCGCTCGTTCCATCATAAACCTCATTCATCTTTTCCATCAGGCGGGATCGAGGCCAAGGGCAAGCCCATCTTGTAATAAAAAAAAAAATAAAGGATTCAGATACTCAGCCAAGTTCGATAGCGATTTCTCATCATCATCATTGGTCTCCAGCCCTTTTCCTAATTTATTTGGGGTCAGCGCACCATGTCTTCTTCTTCAAACTTCTCTATTACTCTTTTTCTCAGAAGTCACGTCCTTTCTAGCCATATCATCCTTCACACAGTCCATCCATCGTTACTTTGGTCTCCTTCTACTTTTAAAGCCATCTATAGGGAGACTGGTAATTAGTGACCGATAATTAAACAAGTGATTATACTCATGATAACAAACAACTTTCCCAAAGAAACATTTATTTTTAATACTCATTCACTTTTATCACAATTCGCGAATCGAAATTCGCGCCTATGACCTATCAGCTGTTAGCTGCGTGACGCTGTTCTGTCTCATTACTATCGTA
This sequence comes from Lycophotia porphyrea, assembly GCA_950005105.1. NCBI lineage: Eukaryota > Metazoa > Arthropoda > Insecta > Lepidoptera > Noctuidae > Lycophotia > Lycophotia porphyrea. Next base: position 16,295,752 of record OX465396.1, on the reverse strand, counting down.
CCGTGCAACAGTGGGTAGGCAGAGTACCCGTGCAGTTAGTTAGTTAGCTAGTTATCGATGTACGTAAACAGTGTAGGCACCTACAAGTTTAGATTGTTGCTAAATTAAAAGTGTGAAAAAAAATGTAGCTTAGGGAAAGTTGTAAGTTATCATTAGTACAATCACGTGTCTAAGTATCGGTTACTAATTACCAGTCACCCTATATATTCAAACCCAAAATCCTCACTGTGACAGTGACTTCTATTGTAGTTTATTAATGCTAAGAACTCGCTCAAACATTTCATCAAGTCTCACTGATCTCAATACACGGCCACCAACTATGGCACACTCGCCGTCACCAGTCGTCACGGTCTAGAACACTAGAATCTCGATCTGCACACAAAGACTCCTTAAGGTCAACGTGTGCCGTATCTAGACACGCGTAGGATGCCTGTCGCCATACCTGGGACTATAACCTTTTGATGCTTGTCATAAATAACTGAAATATTGACTAGATTTAAATTGGAATTGAATATCTTGATAGCGTGGGCCTTTTGTTCTGGAAAAAGATGCAAATAAATAATATTTTGTTATAGACGCTATCTAATCATCTGAAAATAATTATTATTTTTACCGACATGTTGGTACATCATACAAACAGTCTACCAAGGGGTATTGTGCCACCCAGTACTAACGGGGTTGTGGAGGTCAGATAGGCAGTCGCTCCATGTAAAATACTGGTATTCAGATGCATCCGGTTAGACTGGAAACCGACCCCAACATAAAGGGTATAAACCGACTCGAACTCGAACGAAGCCGAAAGGCACTTGTTCTCGCCGTCATTGCGATCATTTTTTTGTTCTAGACCATACCTGGGAAGCTTCTAGTTACGGAGATATTGGGGGTCAAATTTCCAACTATTTCATAAGTTTTTTTTTTTTTAATACATGGTTTTAATGTAAGATTTTGACCAGACCAAGATTTTGACCCCTTACTATTCCAACCCCTTACAATCCATCCATCAGCACAATGTTTTGAGTTCGTTACATTGAGTCCTACTGTAAAACGTGATTTTTCACCCCAAAAAAAAAGTCGTTTGTCAGCAATAATTTTTGCGTAAAGTTGCTTAGTTTGGAGTACATAATGTTGACGGCTTCGTAAAGAATCAAAAGAGACGATTCAACGAAAATTTTCATGCAAAAAATAAAAATGTTGTGTTTATTTGTTTTTTGCAGTAATTGTGTCTGTTTTAATTGAAAATAAATTTACATAGGTCCCTTTCACCGAATCTGTCTATATTTTCTAGATAACATCACATAAATCTGATATAGATATATACTTCAACTCACTTCCTGCCTTTCACATCTGTCAAAAAATTAATCAATACTTAATTTAAAAAAAAAAATCGTTGCATAATTACTTAACATAATATTTCTCTCTAATCTCCACATGATTGTAATGCAGATTGACTAAGTGTGGTCTAAGTCGGTGGGTCACCTTCAGAAACTTTATATTAAGTGTTTTGAAATCATCGGTAAAAGATGGATAGTATTAGGTAATAAAAACATTCTAAGTATATTAATATTGAGTACGTTGAGATCGATTCATAATACTGCGATTTTTTTTTGGTTCTTTTACACGTGATCAAGTTTTTTTTTTAAGTTTACTCTTTCTCTATGAATTTCTCCTATATCGTGGGTGCGTTTACAAAAATTTAAACTCTAACTCACAGCCAGGCCCGAAACAACTACCTGAAGGCCATACAAATATTTGTTCCATGTGGGAATCGAACTCACGATACGCAGCGTAACAGCCAATCGCTAAGCCACTGTGCCACCATGTTGTATATTACGTCTTTAATCCTGCGAACCATTAGGGTATTGCAGATTATGTTCTAGAAATTGTCCATCAGCTCAGCAGAGATAACGAAGTCGTACTGCATGTACTGAAGACAGCCTCCTTGTTGCTTTGGCCAGTTAGAAGTCGGACATTAATACTCCTTAGACAGAACCTCAATGTAAAACGTGTCCAGTAAAACGCTGCGTCAAATTCTTCAATTCTTCTTGGATCAGTACATTTCAGGCAGGTCAGTCTATGAAATTAATATCTAATTTCTGAGTTCCTCGATAAACATTTGGGTATTTATTTATATTGTAATTAATCGATGAGTCGTAGTCGTGTGTTTCAATAACATCCGTATTCATTAGGAACTTCCGTATTTAATCCCGCTCTCCATATTAGTACAATATTTCCGGCATTTCCTGTAACTACGTTTTATGTACTATCGATTAGTGATAACATGACATATGCGCCGAAACCCGACAACTATGATCCCAGCTTTGAGGATAGTAATTAGTGGGTTTAACGTTGACTTACGTAAATTGTGAGGAAAATATGGTAAGACCTATGTCGTGTGTGAAATACCATATAGATAATATTCGTTACCTCATAGGTATACGAATTTCCAAAAAGTAAAATGAATAATATTAACCTACTCATCCTTTTATACTGACACTTACGGGATATCAATTCAATTCAATTATTTTGTTAGACAAATAAAAATATCCATACAGTCAGACACAATTCGACAAAACATTAAATAACATATTTAAAATCAAAATACAATTTCCGTGATTATCCATTAATCTCGCTCCCGATATTTCGACGCTGTTCTGTTGCTAGCGCCATGATCGCGGGATATACAGGGTGTAAACAGACTCTTCACGAAGCCGTCAACCAAGCATTATGCACATCAAACTAAGTAACTTTACGCAAAAATTAGTGCTTGGAAACGACTTTTTTTTTTTGGGCTCAAAAACACGTTTTACTCAATGTAACGCACTCAAAACATTGTGCTGGTGGATGAATAAAAATCATACATGACAAAAACATGTATTTAAAAAAAAGCTTGTGAAAATGTTGGAACTTTGACCCCCAATATCTCCGTAAATAGAAGAGAAAGTAAAGAAAGAAATACATTTATTTGGCTCATGCCACAAGTGCACACAGTAAAAACAAAAAGAAATAATTATAAAAAAAATAATAACTTAAAACTAAACAAGAAATGTAACACTGTGTGCCTCACGGCTGCGCCGAAGAGGCCCAGTTCAGCAAAATAGTGTCCGACGCTGGTTTTCAACTGGATTTGAGTGGTTACGCATGTAAATCAGTTTTATATGTTGTGTAGAAGGTTCCCAGATATGGTTTAGAGCAAAAAAAAACTCGCAATGATGGGGAGAACAAGTACCTTTCGGCTTCGTTAAAAGTCTGTTTACGTCTGTTGGGAACGTAGGTGCTTTCAAGAGGGGTAGGACCCACATGATTTGTGGGTCCACAGGAATTGTAGTGTATATATAATATTTTGTGTTACTAAGTAAATTATCGTTCTCAACTAAGTTTTTATTTTGTTAAAACTTAACACCACGTTGTTTTTTCTTGAAATGACTCATTACACGTGTCTTTCTTATCGCCAATTGTTCACATTGCTATATTTTTATCATCGTTAACATATTATTCAAGTATCACATCTCCTAAATGCAAACACATTGTGAAAAAAGAAATACCTACATATCTCGAGAATACATTTTACGGCATTAACTCTTGACCTCTCGTTTCGATCTTTCAAGCATGATGCACCGTGTTCTAGAACATTCTATCAGTTTGAAAAGCGAATTGTTTTAGTAACAGCTTTTATTTTTTTTGTTTTAATAATGATTATAGGACTCACAGAGTCCAGTCAGAACGCATGACAGTTGGAAAGACCGGTTCTATAACTCTTTGTTGCGAGTACCACAGGGTATTCTTATGTCACAACGTTTAATCCTTTTGTTATGTCCGCCTATCTTGTTACAAATACTTGTATATATATTTTAGATTTTTGTTAAAAGAGCTGATTCTATCTTTTTTAAGCAATGGCTAAAATTACGCATAACTATGAATGTGAGAATAGAACTGAGCTTTTCAAAATTGGCCTTGTTACCTGAAAGACTGGTTTTTTGGTGGAGACTATTTTTTGAAGAACTTTTCAACCCCTTAATGGAAAATTACTAAATTCTAAACACTCACAGCAAAATACGTGTTTGTGGGTACTAGAACTCCTTAATTACTTGTTAACATACAAACATAGGGACAGAGGACTACAACTGAATGTGTATTTAGTATAGATAAATATTGATAAAGTATGTATGTAGTATAAATATGAATAAAGGTATTAATGATGAATGAAAGGCAATTGCATGTACTCGTAGCTTAGATGAGAATGATAATGGAGATGTGTGGTGTATGGATAAAATAAGGAATGAGTACATAAGAGGAACTCTGGAAGTGGCTCCGGTGACTGAAATGTGGTGTGGATTACCACACGGCTTTTCAGTTATCGTGGTATGGACATGTGCTGCTGTGAATTATCATGTGCTGTGACACAAAAAATATCGCATACTTAGGCTGTTAGAAATCACAAGCGTAATAATATTTACGGTAATATTCTTCACATTAGCCCAATATTTATGATTGCTTTCCAAAAGACACACAAAAATTTCGTATGCAAACTAGACTGTGACGCGTGCCAGAAGATTTCTTGCAAAATACAATGGCTTAGCTTAGTGATAGAGCTATTTTTTTGTTACACTAAGTACACGGCTAATGGTTTGTGTAGGGTTGCTAGGTTTCTTGGTAGTAAGGCGTTTGCTCAGGTGTGTGTAAGGAAACGATCGATGGACTGTGTGGTGGAGTGAAGGATTATAAGAAAAGAGGTGTCTGATGAGATGATTTAGAGAAGTATGGTAGGAGAAGAAGACATGCTGCGCTGACTGCAAATAAATTGGGATAAGGGCAGAATGGTGATGATAATGATGATGAACAGAGTAAAAGAGACAGTATAAGAGAATTCCTTTCTATGGTATTATTCTTTTGATAGACCAACGAAAGAATTTCAGCATTCTTTCGTTTTTTATGCCAAAAATATTTGGTATAGTGTGGCGATTAGACGAGCGCATACCTACGCTCGTTTAGTGTAAATTGACGTTACAACAGTATTTTTTTTATCTTACCTGTGAATTTGATGTTTACGACAAAAGAAATAGCCCTATTTCACATTTACAAGCACCCGGGAAAGTTAGATTCTATATGACTAACCTGTATATTTAGGATTGGCCTGTTGGTCTAGTGGTTAGTGACCCTGACTGCTAGGACGGAGGTCGTGGGTTCGATTCCCACACAGGACAAATATTTGTGCGATGAGTACGATTATTTCTTCTGTACATATCTGGGTGTATAATTTATCTATAATATGTATGTATTTAGAACTATATAAGTATGTTTATCAGTTGTCTGGTTGCCATAGTACAGGCTCTGCCTAGTTTGGGATCAGATGGCGGTGTGTTGGTTGTCCCAAGATATTATTATTATTATATTATTATATGCCTGCCTGACGTGGGACATAATATCTTAATAGAAACTCAATTTTTTAATCCAACCTGACAACCATGTTTCCCTGAAAATCCCATCTGTCCAACCCTCACCAGTGAAACAATGGCAGACGAAACCAGGTGAAATCCCCAAGATTCCCAGATATTTGTTGTTTCTTCTGTACATAGTGTAAAATAAAAACGCTCTCGCTGTTTGTACGTTTGTCTTTTAAACTACGCAACGGATTTTAATGCAGTTTTCAGCAATAGATAGAGTGATTCAAGAGGAAGGTTTATATCTACATTGCACCCGTGCGAAGCCAGGGCGGGTCGCTAGTTAATAATATTAGATGGAGTAATATTGGACCAAATAAATTTGGCATGTTAAATTATGTATCTCGTAAACTTTTAAATAACTATGTTATCGTTCAACTTTGCATAAATGGTCGATACAATTTGTGTTTATTACATTTATTATGACACTATCAATCGTGTCAACATATTATTTAATTACAAAAGTCACGTTTAATGTTTACGAAATGATTTATTATTAGGAAACATAGCTATAATCATTTAAATGAGTCTAGTTATTTTTCTTCTTAGCCTCTAACGGTGACTAGTCTCTTCAAAGTGGGGTGCTTCGCCTCATGTCTTGCGGACTACTACGCTGGCGCTATCTTTTTTAGCTGGCGAATTTGCCTGCCCCGTGTGGAGCCATTCAGCCTGTGCAAAGTTAGTAGATACAGCCCTGGTTCGATCGTCACTGGTTGCCTTAAACTGACGCCAGTACAGACACTATACAGATGTATCCACTGGCAGGCATAGCGCCTCCAGAAGCTCGCAGAACAGTGGCAAGCTGTAGGAAAATATCCAAAATGGTTTCAGACACTCCCTTTGCACATCAAGCCGAAACAGTTTTCTGAAATGACAACTGGTACCAAGGGCTTAACGTACTTTCTTAGGCACGGAGGAAACTCGGCATGGGTGTTCACCCATCCGTGGACCAACCTAGGCAAGCCCGGCGTAACCTGAAGATCGACCCGAGCGTCAATTATTATTTAGCCACGAACTCCTCACCAGTCGCCAGTAATACCTCACAAGTAAAACCATATAAGTACAGGGTGTAAACGGACTCTTCAAGAAGCCGTCAACCAAGCTTTCTGTACATGAAACTAAGTAACTTTACGCATAAGTTATGGCTGGGAAATGATTTTTTTTGGGGGGAAAATCACGTTTTACGTTAGGTCTCAATGTAACGCATTTAAAACATTGTACTGGGGTCGTGAAGTTGTCATAAGTAAAAAAGTACTTGAAAACATGTATTTAATAAAAAATGTTGGCACTTTGTCCCCCAATATCTCCGTAACTAGAAGGTTCCCAGGACCATAGTCTAGAACAAAAAAATGATCGCAATGACGGGGAGAACAAGTGCCTTTCGGCTTCGTTAAGAGTCTTTTTACACCCTTTTTATTCAAACTGATAAATTATCAACAACATTTGTATAAAGGGCCCAAGTATCCTTTCCCTTAAGTACAATAAGTACCAACTCTGCCAACCCTAAGCTCTCAAGCCTACGTTGGCAGTGTTGGTAAACAATCATTTTCTCAGTAAGTAATGTACTTTCACTCAGTATCTAGACAGGCTGCAATCTAGCGCGTCTAATGTTCTAGGAAGGCAACGTCTTAGGTTGCGTTGATAGTAGGTACAGTCGGCAAAACAGAAGGAGAATCCGAAATAATTACGACTTCCACCGACCAGCACTGGAACCACATGGTAAATTACGTCACGGCGAAATTCCTCAAGCCAGAGAGACTGAGGATCAGATCAAGATTCTACTGTTAATTTTATTTGTCAACACAAACTATATGAGAATGGCTCAAACAGTCAAAATCAAAATATTTTATTTCACATAGGCCCAGATGAGCACTTAAACTTTCATCAGTGAAAGAATTTTTGAAATCGGATGTGTATTTTCAGATATCACCTCTGACATCCAAACTTACGAGCTTTATCTCTTTATAGCTAGCTTGTAACTAGGTTTTACTCGCGGCTCTCGGGAACGTTTTAAATGTAGCCTATGACACTTAAGGATAAGTTAGTTTCCCGTTAGTGTAAAATTTTCGGATTCGGATCAGCAGTTCCGAAGATTACCCCTTAAATACAAGCTTACAAACAAAATTTACCTCTTTATAATATTAGCATATATATAGATTTTAATTGTATAGTGTCCATTTGGGGTTAAATGAGTCGTCGAATTTGGGGACACAATATAAAACGTTGATGCTGTCTGTACCCTTCCATTAGCATCATATTATCACAATATATCAATTGTTTGTTGAAGGTTAAGTGGTACTCAACGCTTCTGGAAATGTTAACTATTCAACAATACCTAATCCATTGTCAATATCACTGAGACGGCAATTGAAAATTATCTATCAATCAAGGCTGTTGAAATAATTAACACATTAGTCATTGATTGTGGAAAAATACTAAAATTCGTGTAGAAATAAACTTATTTATGAATCTATAAGCAAAATGTGAATAGAACGAGACGACTTTCTAATATAAAAGTTCTATAGACCCCAGACAAAATAATATTTGAAGCGGAAAGTTGTTCTGCATCGTGGCCGAGTTAAAGCATCCCAACTTTTACCTTATTTTATTAGCTTAATACCCCGCTTAACCAGTGGCAGGGAATTAACACGACGACCATCCATCTGCCTAGCATCTTTCCAACTATACGTTGGGGTCGACTTTCAGTTTAACCGTGATGCAGCTAAATACCAGTAGGTATATTTTATTTATATGGAGCTGATGACACTAGTTATGTGATCTCTACAACCCGGTTATTTGTTGTATTTCGCTTAAATACGGATTATATATATATGTATATTATCTGCCTAAACCACCAATTGATTAACTGGTAACACCTTTATTTTCAGCAAATAAATTATTCTTATTCTTAATTGGTAATGCGATACCCCTTTTTTCGGATGGGAAATCATCCAATGACTTCTCCCGCTCTAGGCGGAGCGGAAAGGAGTGTCAGACTTGTACTGACTAAAACTCATCCATGTTCCTACCTTGCCCTTTGTGTTTCAGGGCCGCGGTATCTCTTTCGAACAGTGCCGCAGCCCTGGCAGGTAATACGATACCCCTTGGTTAGACTAGTTGTGAGTTTCAGCTGTCTGGGCTTCTTTATACCCACCTGTAAGGACTGCCAAAGATCAACAAATGGCTGTAAAATACCACCATTATACTCAAATACTATATTAATATTTCAATCAGCATTAAGCTACATACCTATATTTTACAAGTAAAAGACACTGTAACTCGACTTTATTACTTAAGTTAATGACTTTGTATCGGCGCCAAGTCACCAAATAACGCTCATCGTAAAAAGATCGTATTTAATATTATTTAGCCACTACACAAGGATACAGTGACATCATAATGCCTTTACAATGTTTATACGACTTTGTGGGCCCAACCTTGAAGAAAGCAACGAAAATAATTGAATTAAAAACTACTTTTGTTAGGGTTGGTACTTTTTACACACAGAACTAATGGTCCATAATCGTCAGACAGTCAAAATCAAAATCAAAGCATTTATTACAAGGGGGCCAGTTACAGGCACTTTTGAATTGTCGACAAGATAACAGTGTGGTGAGTACGCCTGAAGACGGTCGTCGTCACCGAGGCAGGCCCTGATACGCTGTCGTGACGATTTGACCTCGTTCCTGACTGATTGGCCAGAGAAGGCCAAGAGAATTGGAGAAGAATGGGGGAAGCCTTTGGGAGAAAACAACAACATTTCAGGGGATGGTTCTGACAACAAATCACTACTTATCTCCAAATGAAAAGCTGGTTCAATACAGTAGTATCATCTTTATGACTATCAATAAGGTGAACAAACTGCCAAAACAGAAGTACGAGTATGCTATTTTCAGATATCTAAGAAGCTGCTATCCTTACTTAGAAGTTAATCTAATCACTTGGCTTAGCTCACTCTATTCAAGAGAAGATATTTCGTTTATAAAGCACTGGTCCGTCATTGTTATTGATGTTTCAACATCAATCAAGATGATATACGTTTATTAGTTATTTTTATAAGATCACCGTAACCTTGATTCGATCATTAAAGCCAATGACTCCAATACGTCAAACCGTGAGCCTATTCAATTTGAATGCGTGCAGTATCTAACTTAAGTAAGGATTATTATAACGGTGTGATACTTTTAATTTGGAATAATTTTGATAAGGGCATTCGTTTTATAATAATCAACGACATATGTTTGCTTGATTTTCCTCTTTCTTCTAAAAGGCACAACAAAAACTACAAAACAACACAAAACTGTTTTTTTCGGCCAATTTTCTAATATCTAACTCCCATGGAGATGGTCGAAACCATCTTCTTTCTGGTCGTCGAGAGGCTCTCTTATGTAGCAGGGTCAAGCATTTATTGCGAAAATCTTTCCCCAGGAAAATCACCAAAGCTAAAGATGCTCTAACCTACGCTAAAAACTAAAATGGAAGTGGGCAGGGCACTTAGCAAGGCTAGAGGACGCTAGGTGGACTAGCAGGGTAACAAAGTGGAAGGTTCCATACGGCAAGCGTCTCAAAGGCAGACCTCATACGAGATGGGCAGATAAAATAACAAAAATAGCTGGCCCTGGTGGCCGCAAATATGTAGCCCAAGCAAGATAGACATAAATGGATTTCTTTAGAGGAGGCCTTCACCTGACGAGGGGTTCTTACACAACAAGACTCACTTAAGATCTTATACAACATTAAATGATTACTTTTTTTTTTAGAGTAAAGGCTACTGGATAAAGAAAAAAGCAAGAAATAAAAGGCTTTTTTTTACCCAGTAACCTTTACTCTTGGACATCGCATACCTAGATTCACGTTTCCAGCCTCTTGGACATTGTTTTTGTTACCGAAGACAAGGCTACTGAGAGAATTATGAATTTTGAAGGATGGAGAAAGACAGGACGAAGAAAAATGTATTCACTGTGCGAGTGACTTATAAAAGAACAGGTAATAATCGTGGCGGATAACGAGGTACAATCACAGAGAGAAATCATGTATTAAACTGATCCCTAGCTACATGTCTTCCCAGAGTAGACAGAAAAAGTTTTGGAACAAAAATAAACAAACGGATGAAAACAGAAAGTCATGCTGACATCCCTAATGGAAGGCTCAACCATTGAATTGATACAGCTATTAGTATTCAACGCACGATCATAACATGATGGATTCAAATGAGCGCTTAATTTGGCATGAATAACGGATTGAGCCATCATTGTTGCTGCTAGAACGGGCCTTCCTTCCTATACGGAGACAATGTTTCTGTGTGCGCTTTGTTTATAATGCTACTATAGCTTTTGCACGCGGATATACTTTTATTCTTTTGGGTCGTGACAGAATCCTTGAGCTCAATGATAACTTACAAATTCTTGCACTGACTAGATAGGTCTTCACAGGTCTACTCATCTCACTAATATACGTGGTCATCTTATGACTTGACCAAGACTACATCCGTACTTAAGTAAGTAGACTTGTAGTTTTTTTGGTGTTTCTTCATGTACAGTCGAACTAGCTATTGTACACGCGGAAATTTCACAATCCAATGCGAAATATATCGAGCTTTTGTCAATAAAATTTAATTAAATAAATTATTATTTATTTTTAGTTTTTTTTTCTATTATTAAAATATACAAAAAAAAATATATATATATATAAATTTACTTATTAATTAATTTTAATTTATTTCAATTTAATTTTTATAGAGCTTTATACAATAAAATTTAAACAATATTGTCAGTGTACGATTCTGAATATTTCTGCGTGTATAGTAAATAGTTTGTTCGACCGTACATGGTAGTCGGACTAGTCGGGTACGAAACACGGATCTCATCTAGTCTTTTTAAAACATAATATCTAATATACATATAACTGGATATTAGTGTCATATGTATTTTTTAAATTGGCCCCTCTCTAGCACAATTTCTCCCGTATCGTGGGTGCATTTACCCGGTACCCGGAACAACTATCTGTAGGCTATAAAAATATTTCTACCGCACTGAAATCGAACCCGCGACACGCAGCGCAGCAGTCAATTGCTCAGCCACTGCGCCAACCGTGCCGTCAAAGTAACATTAGTATTATTGGCAAGTCCCTGGGATCGTTCCACTCTACTATGATGAACATTAATTGTCGTGTGATCTGTGTATTAAATCCAATGGTTTTACGTAATTTTTATTTTGGACTTCCTGAAGTACCTTATTAAAATAACAAACAAACAGATATATTTAACTAATCAACTTATACTTTTTTCGTCATTTAGGTTAATTTAGCGCCAGTAGTCTTACGATTATTCCTGATATGAAATGATTATAGTTAAATCTTCTGAAACGATATGCTTGTAATCAACGGGTAATTACGTAGGTAGTCTGTTTTTAATTATTGATAAATAATGTATTTAGTATGGGTTAACTGGTCGTTAAAAATATATCACGATGCAATCGAAAATACCTCCCTAATTAGTATGAAAACGATATTTTAAATAATATTAGTATTTATGAACACTAGGGAATGCAAAACCGGCCAACATTTAAAACCGGTTTTTTTTCAGGTTCCGTCCAAAAAACCCGGTTTCTTGAACCTTGAATACAAAACCTGGTTTTTTAGTAATTACAAATATGCGCGTTGCCTGTAGTGCCCAAATCTTTCGCTGACCATGACTGACAGATCCATTCATAGATGTACGCCATTCGAAAGTACATTCAGTGGGTCGTCTTAGGGGCCTAGTTCTATCTAGAAATGACCTCAGTTCGATGCTTATGAAAAACTTTCACTAGCAATGCCTACACGTTAACTATACTTAATTAACTTGGCGTATCTAAGTGAAAACTGACATCAGGTAGGTTAGTTACCTGGTAGGCTACGTGAGGTGCTAAGTATCTAATCATACAGACACGACTGCCTTAACCAGAGATATTAGATTCTGTCCTACTTATTAACGTACTTTGGAAAACAAAGTACAAAGCTGTGTGCATTATGTTAACAGACTTGTGACACAGAAAAGTAAAACTAACCTGTGTTATTTAAAAAAAATCACACTCTTCACGAAGCCGTTAACACTGGTTAACGGCTTCGTGAAGAGTCTGTTTACACCCTGTATTAAAAATCAATTGAAAACTTGCATCTCTGAATTGCATGCTCGTGTGGTTTACGATGATAAAACCTATAACCATTATCATGCCATATCAGGCTATTACTTTTAAAGCCGTGGTTTATTGGATCTATTTATAGTTGAATACGGTATTAGAAATAATTTCATAGCTTTAAAATTAACACCACACGATCAATATCTCTTCACACAACTCCATTTCGTAAGTGCATCAAACAACTTAGGCCCAGACATCCGTAAATTTTACAAACAAACAAACAAACATACCAACTTCCATCCTGAACCTGTATATTTAAAACTTTCAGCTCTTATTTAGCGTGTAGCGTGATTGTAACCGCAAGGTGATTGACTCCCATAGTCGATTTTGGGTCTTGCCTTACCAAAATAGTCCTCAGTAACGACGCTTGAGCTAAACATACAAACACATCCTCCACACGGGAATTCAAACCTTACTTTGTATGAAGTAAGGTGGGATATGGAATAAATAGTGCTGGTATTGTAAGGATACACACGGAACACAAATATGCGAAGAGAATTCTTAATGTACGTAATTGGACACGTTTCCCAATTGAATGTGAATTTGTTATTGGAACATAATCTGGGCGTTTTAGTCTAGTCACGATTTCTTGAGGCTTCAAATGATTTTTATGTATAATTTCCGACAGCTGTAACCGACAGACGATTTTGCTAAGGTAGTACTACCTGCGGTCTTTCCGGAGCTATTTGTTAGACCGCATTATAAGTAAATTACATATTTTGTGTGAATTACTTTTTTTCCAATGGGTCGTATAAAGAATACTATTAGATACACCTCTGCTTGACTGTTCGGGGGCTACTCGCGTGATGTTATTTTATGGTCGTATAAAAACGGAGTCTGGAATTTTGGGTATTTATTTTTCTACTACACATGTAAGCTGAAAACACTTAATTAAATTTTCAAATTGACTTACATTAGGTAATAGGTACGTAACGTATTTTCTGGTAGTGAGATGTTTAGCAGTCAATAGCTTTAAACTTAAGAATCTTTCAAAAAGTAACTGTAAGAACTGGTATTATTAAATACAGCTAAATTATCAAAATATCTTCCATAAACGTCCTCCATCACCCTTGCATTTCTTTGCGAAAAATCCAACCTTTTCACTTGACCCACTGTCATAACTAAAACCGTTTGCGTTCACGTTCAGTGACCGCTAATGAAATAGGACAGTAGCAGGCAGGCGGACCGCACGCGATGTCGCTTTATATTAATTGAACGCGGATTTGCGGAAACAGCACTGTGTGCTATTTGAGGAGGGCTTGAGTAGGTAATGTGCTTTGGAGAATGTACAGACGCCAGCAGGTCAAGCTACCCGAAACTATCTGATTTTCCCAATGAACCTTCAACGTAATGTTTTAGCAATTTGACAGATTATAGTAGCTTGATTTGCTGGCGTCTGTACTTCGTATTACGATTTAAGAACCCTGCGGGAAAGTCGCAAAGTTAATTTTAGGACTTAAATGGGCAACGTGCTCTGGGAGCTATGATATTGGTAGTATTTTATAACCATGGCTTGCGAAATTGCACTAAATTTTCGGTGCATAACCACCAAGGATTGATACGATAATGCTAACGAAGATAAGAGGCAAAGAAGAGATTTAAATACCAGTCTTTAACTCCTGATTACTCATCACCTTCCTCCCTTATTCCCATATTACTTGGGCTCGGCCTAACACGTTTTCTTCTTCCGTTCTCCTCTGTCATATCATTTCTTTCAAATCATTCCTCACACAATCCATCCAACGTTTCCTTGGTCTTCCTCTCCCTTTTCCAACAACCCCTGGCTACTAACAAACTAAAACTAAACGAATGGTTTGCTTTGAGGAAAGCTGAGATGAGAAACTGAAAGGAAAATTAAATCATACTATTGTATTGTTTTTTTTTTTATCTAAAAAAATAAAAACTAAAATAACAGGGTGTTGTCCGCAACTCCACGTCTAAGCGCGTATTTTGCGTGTGGAAAAATACAAAAAATATATATATATAATAAATAAATAAATCATACTACTAAGTATAATATATTTCCTATCTCGGCCATTATTGACTGAATTGAATGACAATGACTAATTAATGCCTATAAAATGTGAATAATTTCAAAACGGGACGTGAGAATCAAGCAACTGGGTCAATGCAAACGGACGGCCCTATCTGCTAAGTATTAGGGATGACCTAATGCGTTCATATGCAACTGTTTCGATGACGTCAATGTTACATTGTAATCAGCATATCATTGGTTTACGTGCGTTATTCGATTACCGATATCGATAATTTGTGATAGGTAGTTTTTATCCGGTTTTTTGCTATTACCGTGTAAAGTTAAGCCTTGCATGTGGGTAGGGTGATACTAATATTACTAATGGTTTATTCTGAAAAATCCCACATTACTTACATAAAACCAAACACCTAAGGATTTTCTACAAATAAACACCGCCACCGTCGAAATTGTTCGAAAGCTACATTACTAACCCACGCTCATTTCCTGAGTAATCGCTTAGTCTTGCCGTCCGAAGTCCTAATGTCATGATATTTTCGCATAATGTCAAGAAAGTTGACATTCCCACAAATATCACGATTTGAGCTAATTGAGCCGCAGACATACTGCAATACAGCGGTTTTGGTGCTTCGGTCTTAGTACGTAAAATTGTAATGCTTTACTGAAGACGGTTTTGTTACTGTCTACGGTACTATGTATAGATAATACGTGGTAATAAATGTATAAGCAGAGCATTAAGTCTTTGAAGCACTTGAAAATACGTAGGTACTTACTTATAAAACTCGGGGATTTATTAAGATTTCTATAACCAAAAGGACATACAAAAATCTTTATAAAATGTACAAATCAAAAACAATAGCTGTGGTGAATTCAAATTACTGCCGGTGGTCCATCTGCTAATTTTGCCACTTACCATGTGAAACAATGGAATAAATTAACTAATAACTATTTATGAAATAACACCCATTCATCTTACCGCACAAAAGCCAAAATAATTGTTCTGTTATACCAAACACCTAAGTACTGTTTATTTTAAAACAGATTTTAGCTACAGAACAATAATTATTCTTAATTTACTCATTAAACTTATCCCAACGAAAAAACAAAACTCTTTATTTGTATCCGACAAACAATGCAACACTTTCTATATTATTGTTTACCGTTCCCAGGGCTTTAATGATCTTGTAAACAGCAGATAATTACTTACCCCTTCGGTCCCAGTCTCATGCTACCTATTCCAGAAAGTCAGTCTAATGTCAAGAGTGGTCAAAGATGGGTTACAGCCATTTTTATCACGCGTGTGTCAGCTCTTCGAAGCTGGGACATAAATGTGATTTTAGTGACTTTTGTTATATTGTTTTTGTGAGTGCTAAACTGTCGAAGGCATGGTAAGTGTGGTGAAGTTAGGGAATTTGTGAAAAAACTGATATATGCTGATGAAAGTCAAGTCCATGGAAATCGCTCATGGGGATATTAAAAACATGCACACAAACATAATAATGACAATATACACATACATATATAAACTTGACACCCACCGTCGCGGTCGTAGTAGAAAGATATTTGTTTTTTGCCTGTAAACTAAATGGTTTTGTGCACTGTACGTAATCTAAACGTAAGTTGTGATAATTGCCATTTATGTAACCCATTCCCTCTTTTGTCCACAGGCTCTTGCGGCCGGTGTCAGTGCAGGGCATGATGGAACACGCGTTGGTCCATCGCGAGAGGGTCGGGGTGCAGGACTTCGTGCTGCTGGAGGACTTCCGTTCCGAAGCCGCCTTCATCGACAACCTCAAGAAGCGGTTCAACGAGAATATTATATATGTAAGTGTGGATTTTGCTTTAAAAAGCAACAGTGATTCGAAAATTGGGCAACTTGAACTGCTTTACCCAGATTTATCTAGATACTGTTACACTTTACAGAAAAGACGTTAAGACGTTAAAGCCTAAGGGGTTGAACCTCATTTAACAGCACGGAATCGCATTTTTCCACGCTCCTATTCTTTCCGTCGCTCAGAACCGTCATTTGCTAAAGCGAGAGACAGCGGGAGAGCTTTTGTACGTGGCAGCATTGATGATGCGCTCGGCAGTATGCAGCAGCAATGCGATTACGTGCGGCCAGATGAGGTGCAGCCCATAATCGTGATAAGAAAAGAGGTTCCCAATACGGTTAATTAGTTTATTACATGCAGATTCGTGACGATTCTAAAATTATTTTGTAGGGTGGATATCTTAAGGTGTTAAAAGCACAGCGACAACATTTAACTAACCACAACCCTATGAATGATACAACTATTGGCCAGTTCCTCAAGATACAATGGGAACAAGATCTTGACCTGAGTTACCTATTTTAGATCATTAGTTCCCAACATACAGGGTGTAAACAGACTCTTCACGAAGCCGTCAACCAAGCATTATGTACATCAAACTTTTTTTTGGGCTGAAAAATCACGTTTTACAATAGGACTCAATGTAAGCACTCAAAACATTGTGCTGATGGGTGGATTGAATAGGAAGGGGGTCCTGGAGGTGTTTAAAGTAAAAATCTTACATTAAAAACACGTATTTAAAAAAAAACTTGTGAAAAAGTTCGAACTTTGACCCCCAATATCTCCGTAACTAGAAGGTTCCCAGGTATGGTCTAGAACAAAAAAAAATGATCGCAATGACGGGGAGAACAAGTACCTTTCGGCTTCGTTAAGAGTCTGTTTACACCCTTTATAGGAAAAAAAATTGAGCTTGCTGCGTTCGCTCTTACAAGATTTATAAGCATTTCTACAAAAATCTACTAACTTATTCCTGTTTGAATGATTGCTAAATTTTTCGAGCTCACTTCGTTGTCTTCTATCCTCCACTATCTTAATTCTAATGGTTTTCATCTCATTTTCCAATTTTTGCATTGTGTGAGTTAAAGATTCATCCCCTAGATACAATCCTGTCGGTGTCCATATTTATCTAGGATCATATTCTCGTCCAGGGTCCAAGAAATGTTGGGAACCACTGCTGTACAGCACTGATGACAATATTTGTGTCACATTTTTAATTGAGTCTTTTTATTTTTTTTTTCATTTCCATAGATTGTTTGTGAATGTATGAACAGTGTAGGACTTGTAGATTCCTAGATGCGTGTTTTTAACTTTTGTTAACCTTTTACCTTGTTTTACGTTTTTTTGTAGTAAGTAACGGCTTATTGTCGGGCCTTTGCTGTCCCCCCTTAGTTAAGTAGGTACCTACGAATGCTGTTACACGCTACATGTTAATATTGTAAAACCAAAAGATTTGATAAGAGTAACCATGCAGCTTCTTGCCGGTACTTCTCCATAGGAAACGACCAACCGAACCGTGCACCTTTTTGTCGACGTTTTATAAGTGCCCATGTTGATTTTGTAGATAGCCTTCTACATAAATTTACTGACAGTCCTACTGTCCCCCCTACAGACATACATCGGGAACGTGCTCATATCGGTGAACCCCTACAAGCACCTGCCCATCTACACGGAGGAGAAGACCAAGCTGTACTACAAGAAGGCTTTCTTCGAGGCACCGCCACACGTGTGAGTTTTATTTATAAATATTTTTTGTTCAGAATTATGCTAGATTTTTAATACAGTCCCTTATTTTATTAGGCACCTTCAGCATGAATAAGTTTCTATAGTTTTCGTGAATGGTCGACTAATAAGAACAACTAATTAGTCTATAATCTCATGGGCAATTTAATAAAGACTCGACCATACAGCATAATTATTACATAGGTATAAGAACTTAAACTATTCTTAAAAGAACTCTGTTTTTCCCACACTTTTAATATTACTAAGAATTTTTCTTAAAGAAATTAGCATAAGCATAATCAGCCTAAAATGTTCCCACTGCTGGGACACACGGCCTCCTCTCTTTGAGAGGGATTGGGCTATAATACACCACGCGGGCCTAGTGCGGGTTGGTAGATGTCACATGTCTTGGAATGTTTAGTTCTAGGACATGCCGGCTTCCTCACGATGTTTTCCTTCACCGTTTCGAGAGCAGTGGCGATGAAATAAATTACACAAAGTAATGCTCCTGCCTGGTTCGAACCCACGACTTACTGCTCGTAAGTCGGTGCCGCAACCACCGCTAGATCACAATTTAGAATTTTGTTCAATTCTATTCTTATAAAGTGGTCTTCCAACTGGTGTGATGTTGTTTTGTGATCAGTTAGCGGTTCAGCACTTTTGCAATCTCCTTCTCTGATTTAGCCATAAATATTTGATTCAGTTTCCTGTAATATTTCATCGGCCAGTTATGTATCTACTGTAAAAATGACGGGACGGAAAGTCCATCTAATCAACTATGTATAAAGTTGCATGTTTTCGATAGGTACACTAATCATGCATTCACGTCTAAACTTGACAACCACGCAAGCTTTGTCTGTTAAAAGATAAAATACATACATATTATTACGTGATCATTTATCTTTATTTGATAATATAAAGCTTAGCATAGTATAAAAAATTAGATAAAATCTAAATTATTGTATTCTATATAGTAAATTAGTCTGTAGTAGATAACTCGTAGGACGTAGGCATAGCTTTATATTGCCGGTTTTACCAACTTCAGGTAAACTTAGATACCAGTTAAATAAAAAAAATGCAAAAGAATCTTTATGTCATTAAATGCCAGGTACAAAGTGATACTAATCCGGAATGATATAGATTTTTAGACTTCAGATTCAAAATGGCTGAAAGACCACAAAAACATTGCAGCTACGAGACTAATTCCGAAAAAAACAACTGATTTATTCATTTTGCCGATTTATGCGAACGTAAATGTTTAAAGTGGCTGAAAACAAGGGATCACAATTTCAGAGTTGGTCCTGTAATGGGTCATAATGATGAGCACAATGACTCCTCTAGAGGTTCTCGGTTGTTTCAATTATATGCACCTTGTACAATGGAGGCCAAAATTACCAGAATTTTCGAACCAAATATCGATACCGCATTTTCTCTTATCCAACATCATCTGGATTGCCGCCGGAATGCCTGAGAGGCGATCCAAAGATATAGGAATGGATCATCGAGGTTATCTCTGACATTTGACGTATGGGAAAGTACAATGAGAAAGTTTGTATCATTTTATCAACTCTTATCAGTATCAGAAATAGTTGAGTGTGTAAGTGCCATCAATAAAGGTGCGTTGGTAGAAGATAAAATGGGAATGGACCTTCCTACGCTCATTGATGTTTTACTGGCCAATGTTTTAGCTTAGACAATATTATTTTTAATGATAACATTACATCACGTCCCGGGAAGGCTAGGTAGAGTTGTTCCTATAGTACAAACAGATTTCGATAGATGTTTAAGTCCTATGTATGAGGGACAAGCCGCTTATCTATTTTCTTATCAACTGTGCACAAATCCCGACAGTGAAATGTAATATTCAGATATTCATGATGGGAAAACTCACTAATACTTTGCCCGACCAGGGAATCGAACTCAAGGCCTAATGTTCACCAGTAGCACTGGTCGAAAAAGACAGTTAACCAACTAAAGAGCACAAATCAGAGAATTCAAATAAATCATAATATTTAAAGGGTGTAAACAGACTCTTAACGAAGCCGCGCGAAAGGAGTTTGTTCTCCCCGTCATTGCGATCAATTTTTTGTTCTAGACCATACCTGGGATCCTTCTAGTTATGGAGATATTGGGGGTCAAAGTTAAACTTTTTCACAAGTTTTTTTTTAATATTTGTTTTTAATGAAATATTTTTACTTTAAACACCTCCAAGACCCGCTTACTATTCAATCAATCCATCAGCTCAATTTTTTGAGTGCGTTCCTTTGAGTCCTATTGTAAAACGTGATTTTTCAGCCCAAAAAAAAGTTTGATGTACAGACGCCAGCACATCAAGCTACTACAATCTGTCAGATTTCTTCAATAGATTTTCGACTTTAATGTCAAAGGTTTAGGTTCAAGGTTGATTGGGAAAATCTGACAGTTTCGGGTAGCTTGATGTGCTGGCGTCTGTACATAATACTTGGTTGACGGCTTCGTGAAGAGTCTCCTTACACCCTGTATAATCTAACCAACTCTGTATAATTTCGTCCGTCCGTCTAAACAAATAAATTTAACGAATACATACTTTGTGACAAAATATTGTCGATAACAAGCACCTCGATACTATTTATTATTCAGCTGATAAAGGCTACTTATCTACTTGATAAAAGTACCGAATGTATATTGGATGTAATAATAAACTCGATGATACTTACTGCAATAAACGAGAACCGTAGACAAAAATATCAACATGACGTTTTAGAAAGATCATTTAAAGTGAAGACAAAACGTAAACTATAATTTACGAAAACTTTGCTATGTCGCCATTTATTTGAAGACTTTACTTATAGGTTAGAGTCTCGTAGAATCTGTAAATAATGAGAGATTTCTCCACTTACCTACTGATTCTTCACGTAATAGGAATTTTAAACAAATATTATTTTCTGTTACAGATTCGCGATCGCAGACAACGCTTACAGGTCCTTGGTATATGAACACAGAGAACAATGCATCTTGATCTCAGGTATGAAATATATTAGTGTGGTTGAAATCCAAGTCTTTCGTGGTGCTAACTGGCGTGTTGTGCTGTTTTATGTTAAATCTACTGACAATGTTAAACCAAAACTCTTCTCTATCTGTCCAGGCGAATCCGGTTCCGGCAAGACAGAAGCCTCCAAAAAGGTTCTAGAGTACATAGCAGCAAGAACAAACCACCTTCGCAACGTTGAAACAGTCAAAGATAAATTGCTACAAACCAACCCACTGCTAGAAGCCTTCGGAAACGCTAAGACCCACAAGAATGACAACTCCAGCCGATTCGGAAAGTACATGGACGTTCAGTTCAACTATGAAGGAGCACCAGAAGGAGGACATATCCTTAATTATCTGCTGGAGAAGTCTAGGGTAGTATCCCAGATGTCTGGAGAAAGGAACTTCCATATCTTCTACCAACTGCTTGCCGGCGCTGACCAGGAATTGATAAAGCAATTGAAGCTACAAGGAAGGCCTGATGCTTACAAGTACACGACTGATGTGGTAAGTAATAAAATAAACTATTTTATTGTCCCACAGTTAGCATAATACACCATACAGTTTACAAATAGGGAAGATTATGTAGCAGACTGTTTATGTTACACTGAAAAAAACAATCGGCTCAACAGACTACCTTGTTGCACTCTAAACATTTTAATCAAACATTTATTTTAAAACTGAGGCACCTCTCCTAAAAGGATTTGACATGACGTTGATATATTTTGTGAATTAGTCACCCTTAAAATTAAGTTTTAATTTAAGATTCATGTGGTAAACATGATCGAAAGCTTTTACCAAATCTTAATACTAGACAATTTCATCCTTTTCCAGGCCACCGCAGCATTCCAGCGCAACCACGACGCCGAACAGTTCAGGACAGTCCAGGAAGCCATGAAAGTCATAGAAATCGGCCAATCGGAACAGACAGAGATATTCGAGATTGTTGCCAGTATCCTTCACCTCGGAAACGCGAAATTCGTATCGAACGAGAAGGGCAACGCGGAGATTCTGATGCATGATGCTAACACAATCAGCGTGGCTGAGGTAAGGAGATTATCATTTTAAGGCTATGGGTACTAATGAAAAAGTAATATTGCCCAATATTGTGAAGCTAAATTGCAATTATAAAACCTTATATTTGCTATCGCGCAGTTGGATACAATATCAGTGCACACAACTCTGTTCGCATGAAATCCTGAATTAGTATCTACTAATCAATGCTTGATAAAAATCATCTCTATAAAAACAAGACGCCACCATTATGCAATATTAATACCATCGGTAATAAAATAAGATGCGCTCTATATTATGCCTGCCAGGGCTGCGGGCTGTTCGAAAAAGATACCGCGGCCCTGGCACACAAAGGGCAAGGAAGGAACATGGATGGGTTTTAGTCAGTGCAAGTCTGACACTCCCTTCCGCTCTGCCCAGAGCGGGAGAAGTCATTTGATGATTTCCCATTCGAAAAAAAAAAAAATTGATGCGCTCTATTCTTAAGATGTATGTTTTCCGCATGGAACCAAAAAACCAAGCAAGGAAGCTTACGTTACCAAGTAATAAAGGAAGTACTTTATTTTATAAATATGGTGCTGGTACTAATTGTTATTCTAATTATACGTTTTGTTTCCAAAATAAATTTGTTTGCTTATCTTTCAAACCTTGAGACGTTTTTCTTGTCTGGCTCTTAAAACTTCCATCGAAACTTTTTTGAGGCGGTAGGGACTGGCTTTACGTGAACGTAGCCAAGGTCATCGTGAAGGACGCCACTGGCAAGCGAGGAGTCGAGAGATCTATCCTCATGATTGATGTGAACCTTACCGCATGTATAAGCTTAGATTTATAAATTACTTTGTCCAAGTATAAAAATACTCTAAGTACCGTACTGGTTTTACCAAAGCCTTATGAATTTACAAGCTAATATGACTTATGTTGCCATCATGACCTGAATACTATTACTCTTAAAGTGTAACATCCGACTCACCCACATGAGAACCTTTTCAAAACAACATCCTCAGCCTATGTCCCCAATCACAGAACGGTTTAGAACAATAGTATTTATGTTAGATCCATTAATTTGGCGCCATTGTTCAACTCTGTTTATATAAATGCTACTTTTTGACTGCTATTGTCTTTCCTCCGCTTACTGGATGACGTCATTCAATTTCAGGTGTTACACCTGAAAGCTCAACCTCGAATTTTTTGTGTTTTCATTTACGTACTTGTCCGTGGCCGAAGTTGTTGAGGGTAAAGTTTGGAATCTGATGTCGGTGTTGTTCAAATCTCAGATTAGGTCTTGCTACACTGAGGCTCGGATAAGAAGTTAATTACAAATTATCTTGCTAGATCCACACAGCAGCCTAACTACACTTATTCTGAAATCTAACTAAGACAAAGTAGTAGAATAGCACCCTATTGCGTACGTGATTGCACCTCGAAGGAATTTGAAGAAATTGGTAATACTTTGCTTCACACATGTTAAATCCGTCTGACCGCTTACGTCGAAAACCCAAGTAATTTTATGGAATTGTCAAAATGCGTTTCGCCAGTAACCCCGCAGAAATCTCTACAGTTAAATTGTATTGCATAATATTATGTAGAAACGTACTATAATATTATAGTAACAGTCAAACGAATATTCATTGTTTCTGCAACTACTCCCAATGATTCTTAAATCCCTGCTTTCCTTGACACCATTCGGTTACATATTATTGAACTCACCTCAAACATAAAACACAATAGATCACTAGCTAGCAACACATTGCCAGACGATGATTTATTCGAAGTAACAACGGTTTTTGACCTAACCCGTTTGCGATAATGATCTTCAACGGAAAGATGACGTAGCGTTATTGTTTTTATGAAGATGTCTCTATACGTTACGATAATGTTAGTGATAACCCTGGATTTGAGGAATTGTTTCAGTTCGTGGTATTTAGATGTCATTGGCTAGATCTTGAGCTACTCTAGATGTACTACTATGTATTTCAAGGAATTTTGCTTTAAACCCATCCGTTTCTTGACTGTAGAAAGGGGAATTAGCATCTAGACCTTTACCTATAAGCATAAACATAATCTGCCTATAATGTTCCCACTGCTGGGACACAGGCCTCTCTATGAGAGTTAATGGGCTATAATCCACCACGCGGGCCCAGTGCTGGTTAGTAGATTTCACATGTCTTTGAATTTTTGGTTGTAAGACATACCGGTTTCCTGACGATGTTTTCTTTCACCGTTTTTGAGAGCAGTGGCGATGAAATAAATTTCACAAAGTAATGCGTCTGCCTGGGTTCGAACCCACGACTTGTTGCTCGTAAGTCGGGACCGCCACCACTAGGCCACCGCTGCTCTCGATCTTTACCCACGATCGTGCGTAATAACGAACGTTCCTTGATCATGTGCATCAGTGCATCCCCTTGTTTGTATTGGGTTTAAAAAACAAGACGCAAATTGCAGCTAAGTTTTATTTTAAACTGATGAAAAACTTCAATGCTCGTCGTTTTAATCAAATCAAATAATTTATTCGCATAATATGGGTAGATAGATGGTACATAAATGTTACATTACATAATATAACAATAGGGATCCTCATATTAACCATTTCTGTTATACATACGAAACATGAAATAATAACTTACAACAACATGAACTGAAATGGTTAATATAACTAAGTACTCTTTTTTTTAGAGAAGCTCGTGGCAAAATAATAACAGCCGCTCGGGTTGATCTTTAGGTTAAGCCGTGCTTGCCTAGGTTGGTCTGTGGATGGGTGACCACCCATTACATACCGAGTTTCCTCCGTGCCTCGGAAAGCACGTTAAGCCGTTGGTCCCGGCTGTCATTTGTACATCATTGACAGTCGTTACAGGTAGTCAGTGGCCCAAAAAGTCTGACAACCAGTCTTACCAAGAGGTATCGTATTACCCAGTATTAACTGGGTTGTGGAGGTGAGATAGGCAGTCGCTCCATGTAAAATACTGGTATTCAGCTGCATCCGGTTAGACTGGAAGCCGACCCCAACATAGTTGGGAAAAGGCTAAGCAGATGATGACTCTTTTTTATTTTAAACTAACTTAACTGGCTGTTATTGCATTAGAATAGGAACATAGTCTTTAGTATTTTACAATAATTTTCTATTCTTATAACTAAGGTATTCCTGATTATTAGATTTCAGGTATCATGCGCTGAATTCATGTTAACAATTTGCGTGTCACTATCCAAGAGATTAGACTTCAATATTTTTGCGAACCAAGCAATATATCTTACCTTTTAAGTAGATTCAATAATAACGTTCATTGCAACAGGAAAGCTAAATGATTCAGAACGATTTGATATCTTATCTAAAATACAGTTTTCCCTTTATTGATAAAGCTTTTTCCTTATTCAGTAATCGAAATGATTACTTTCATAGTAACAATAATATTATTTCCAAGTAACTTTTGCCCGCGACTTCGCCCGCATTGAGGATCAAAGTATTCTTACCTAGTGCTAACCCAGTTCCTAATCTACATGTTTGTGTAACATAACACATAACATCACGCCTGTAATTCCCGAAGGATTAGGCAAATTATAGTACACCCATATTCATCATCATCATCAGCCTTTAAATGTTCCCACTGCTGGGACACAGGCCCCCTCTCTATGAGAGGGAATGGGCTATAATCCACCACGCGGGCCCAGTGCGGATTGGTAGATGTCACATGTCTTCGAAATTTTTGGTTCTAGGACATGCCGGCTTCCTCATGATGTTTTCCTTCACCGTTATTTCCATATTACCCCAGTTATATTTAAGTAATGGGGGCGAGCCTATTGCCATCAACTTGGCACAAATTCGGACTCCGTGGCTGCTTCTGAGAAATTCCTGATGAAAAACGCCAATAACCCTTTACCCGACCCCGGATCGAACCCAAGACCTCATGCTCAGCAGTCGCGCTTGCCACCACTCGACCAACGAGGCTATATGTGTATGCCAAATTTTAATCGAAATTCATCCATTTTTAAGTCGTGAAAAGGTGTTAGACAGATAAAGTTACTTTCTTTTATGATGCAATACTAAGATCGAATATTCATAGAAGTATTTTATACTTACGATTTGAAGTCTTATTCCCACGAGCTCCAAATCTTTTGTTCTCTAAACAATTTCTCTCCATACATTGATTCCCAACAGCTCCATAATTTTATTAGTTAAATAATAAAATACTACAATTTTTTTTTTCAATTTGGAGCCGCCGGGAATAAAATTATGGAGCGCCTGGGAATAAACCGATTTGAAATATAATTTGACTATTATTGAGGTCACGTAGGACAATGACTCCTTTTTATCAAACGCGGTAGTCATTTGTGGGGCATATCGTAATATCCCTTCATATTTGTGTAATAATATATCATTTCTTTAATGCAGTTAACACTGCATTAAAGAAATGGTAAAGATAAAGTGAAGAACGATAAAGTGTTGTAACCAACACTTTATCGTTCTGTATTGTACAAACATTGTGTGTACATATTGCACAAATTCATGAAATTGTCTTGTAACATTTATTTGTCATTTGCTGTCCATTTCCTGATAACATTTTACCTGCAAATAGCTCTGCCTACTCTTTGATAGATTAAAATATGTTACAGTGTTATTTTAAACGAGAAAAATACTATTATCCAACTAGTTCCAGGCGTCATCGTACTAAACATGAATTCGACGACGTCTATTGCAGATTTTACACAGCCTCAATGATACGATATCATTACCAACTGCAATCATACTTAAAGCTTCAGGGGGTATGAAAAACAGGGTGTAAAGTTACTCATCCTCAATAGAAAACGGAGGATCCTACGCCCAGACGGGTGTTGTTGACGGGCTACTGCCCAACAGTTGTTGTCGGGTTTTTTGAAGTTATACTTCTTATGGCGCGTTAGGGAAAAATGATGAGAGTAATTTTTTACGATGCGCGCGCACACCGACACCTAAATTTAACAGCATGAAGTTAGCTAGTCAACATACACCCTGAAGTTAGCTTAGTGTCAGATATTGACAAGCCTAGGTTTTTTATTTTTAATCTACTGCTGGCTGAGATAAGGCGACAGATATTTTTTTTAAAAAGAAGTATAACTTCTAACGCGTGTACATAAGTACACACACACACTTTTTTCTATACAGGGTGTAAACAGACTCTTCACGATGCCGTCAACCAAGCATTATGTACATCAAATTAAGTAACTTTTGTAAAAAAAAAATTGTGCTGGGAACCGACTTTTTTTTTTTTGGGCTGAAAAATCACGTTTTACGGTAGGACTCAATGTAACGCACTCAAAACATTGTGCTGATGGATGGATTGAATAGTAAGGGGGTCGTGGAGGTGTTTACAGTAAAAAATCTACAATACAAATACGTATTTAAAAAAAAAACTTGTGAAAAAGTTGGAACTTTCTTTTCAGCTTCGTTAAGAGTCTTTTTACACCCTTTATAGTCTTTAGTCTCGGATAACATTTGATGTTAGTTCTTAATTTGTGCCATAGTTGGCGCTGTAGTACTTTTTGTACTGTGTTGCTCTAGTACTTCTTGTAGTGCCGCTACAAAGCCTTAACCTTTAAACACTATAACAAACATTCTTCTTCCACAGCTCCTAAAAGTAAACTGCACAAAACTACGCGAAGTCCTAACAAGCCGTACCATCAGCGCCCGCGGCGACGTCGTCTGCACCCCCCTGGACGTGGAACAAGCGCAGTACGCAAGAGACGCGCTGGCCAAGGCCATATACGACAAGCACTTCAGCTGGCTGGTGTCCAGGCTGAATTCGTCGCTCGCGCCTAAGGACAAGGAGAGCCAGTCGTCTGTCATTGGTATCTTGGATATTTACGGATTTGAGATCTTCCCGAAGAATAGGTGAGTTTTGATTTGACGCTTCAGATTTTTTTATTATTTTAATGTCAATGAAGGCAGCCTCTCAGACAATTCTAACGCAGTTAACAGCTGGACACATTGTTCACAACCACCGCTTCTACATCTCCCGTTTATCCCAGCCGCCTTTGTAAACTCTCTGGATCTGGTCAGATATACTCACCAAAATATTCAAGACTTACAAATAAGAAGTACGACGGAAACGGATAGAAGGTAACTTTAACCTCTATAGAAAAGGAAGGATTATCCCACCAGCTGGGTGTTGCGTACGGTGGGGGTTCTAGGGGCGTGTGACTAAAAGATTGATGGACATGAATATTGATGGATAGAGAGGGACAGGCAGGCCAAAGAAAAGATGGATGGATTGTGTGAAGACTGATATGAAAGAGAAAGGAGTAAATGATGCCGTGACGGCTGACAGGGGACAACGGAAGACGAAAACGTGTTGCGCCGACCCCAAATCGAATGGGATATGGGCAGGAAGATGATGATGATGATGATAAAGAACAGGGGCGGGTGTTTCTGTGTCACTTAAGATGAGAAGATCATAATTCTGTCCATTTTTCAAAACAATATATCGCGCAAAACTAACTTAACTCTCCTTTTCCGACAGTTTCGAACAGTTCTGCATCAACTTCTGTAATGAGAAGCTGCAGCAGCTGTTCATCCAGCTGACTCTGAAGCTAGAGCAGGAGGAATACTTGCGCGAGGGCATCGAGTGGGAGCCCGTGGAGTACTTCAACAACATCATTATCTGCGACCTTATTGAGGCCAGGCATACAGGTAAGCAGCTCTTGAAGTTGATTGTTTATACAGGTGTAAACAGACTCTTCGCGAAGCCGACAACCAAGCATTAGGTACATCAAACTAAGTAACTTTACGCAAAAATTTGCTGGGAAAGGACTTTTTTTTGGGCTGAAAAAACACGTTTTACAGTAGGACTCAATGTAACGCACTCAAAACATTGTGCTGATGGATGCATTGAATAGTAAGGGGTCCTGGAGGTGTTTAAAGTAAAAATCTTACATCATAATAACGTATTTAAAAAAAAACTCATGAAAAAGTTGGAACTTTAACCCCCAATATCTCCGTAACTAGAAGGTTCCCAGCTATGGTCTAGAACAAAAAATGATCGCAATGACGGGGAGAACAAGTGCCTTTCGGCTTCGTTAAGAGTCTGTTTACACCCTTTATTTTTAGCCAAGATTTTCCCACAGCATGTCCCAACTTTCCTACCAGTTCTCTCTAGTTCTGTTTGCGAGTAGTCTTAAGAGAAAGCCCTCATCATTCTTCTGCCCATCATAAACATCATCATCATCTGCCTAGCCTTTTCCCAACTATGTTGGGGTCGGCTAGCTTCCAGTCTAACCGGATGCAGCTGAATACCAGTATTATACATGGACCGGCTGCCTATCTGACCTCCACAACCCAGTTAGTACTGGGTAATACCATACCCCTTGGTAAGACTGGTTGTCAGACTTTTTGGGCCACTGACTACCTAACGACTGTCAAAGATCTACAATTGACAGCCGGTACCAATGACTTAGCGTGCTTTCCGAGGCACGGAGGAAACTCTGTATGTAATGGGTGGTCACCCATGTTCAGATTAACCTAGGTAAGCACGGCTTAACCTAAAGATAGACCCGAGCGGCTGCATGTTATTATTTAGCCACGAGCTCCTCATTCTCCTGCCCTTATCCCAATTAATTTGGGTTCGGCCGTTCGGCGCAGCATATCTCCTTCTTTTTCCATAGTTCTCTATAAGTCGTCATCTAATAAGTCACTCCCATAGATAGCCATACATTCTGATATAACAGTCTAATGTGGTCGGTAGCCGACTCCACTGCCAAACATGCAGTGTAACTATTATTTACCACTATCTTTTATAAGTTTTTTAAACGTAGCTCCGCTTTAGGATTTTCTCCTGTATCGTGGGTGCGTTCACAAACATTTAAACTAACATACACAAACAGCCAGACCCGGAACAACTATCTGTAAGCCATACAAATATTTGTTCCGTGCGGGGATCGAACCTGCGATACGCAGCGCAGCAGTCAATCGCTCAGTACTGCGCCAACCGTGCTGTCAAAATCCACAAACGTCGTGATTGATTCTATAGGTAGTGAGCTCTTGGCTAAATAATAGCAGCCACTCTGATCGATCTTTGGGTTAAGCCGCGCTCGCTTAGGTCCCTGAATGAGTGATCGTCCATTACATACCAAGTTTCCTCCGTGCCTTGGAGAGCACGTTAAGCCGTTTTTCCCGACTGCCATTTAGATAGTTGACAGTCACGTTTACTTCTTAGGGCCCGAAAGTCTGACACCCAGTCTTACCAAGGGTTATCGTATTACCCAGTACTAACTGGGTTGTGGAGGTCAGACAGGCAGTCGCTCCATGTAAAATACTGGTATTCAGCTGAATCCGGTGAGACCCACCGCGGTTACCGCACCGCACCCCGACCAGCACCGGTCCGGTTAGCCCACCCCAACATAGTTAGAATAGAATAGAATAATTTATTGAAAAAGTATAACAACAAAAAGTGTACATTTAGGCGCAGTAGTATTATTAACATCATCATCATCATCAGCCTATAATGTTCCCACTGCTGGGACACAGGCCTCCTCTCTATGAGAGGGAATGGGCTATAATCCACCACGCGGGCCCAGTGCGGATTGGTAGATGTCACATGTCTTCGAATTTTTGGTTCTAGGACTTGCTGGTTTCCTCACGATGTTTTCCTTCACCGTTTTTGAGAGCAGTGGTGATGAAATAAATTACACAAAGTAATGCGCCTGCCTGGGTTCGAACCCACGACTTACTGTTCGTAAGTCGGGGTCGCTACCATTGGGCCACCGCTGCTCATTATTAACATGCAATGGTATAATTAGTACTTATAAGTAAACTATAACATATAAAAAAAACAACAAGTGCAAGTAGTTGTGTGTTGTGCACATTTCATGTTCAATTCAAATGTTTGTTAGCGACCTGCCCGATCTAGTTTATTTGAACCTGTGTTTCAGACTATCACTTTACATACCACGATTAAATTAGGGCAGTAAAATTATAAAATAAAATTAATCTATTAACTATAGTATTGACATGTTAAACCTATTTTCTATTTTATTCTTATTTTTTTTTTGTTGAATTATTAAACGTAAATAGTATGTCCCTAATAATTGTGTAATAATAATAATATTGAACGAAATTGCGATAACGACGTGAGTAATGACATGGTTACTAATGTAAGTACCCAGTGCAGTGAGGATATGAGGAGTGCTTTGGAGGGTGCGATTCGAGAATATAGGTTCATGACACCCGAACTTAGACCACGCTTACCTCGTTTGCCCATGCATAATAAAAATAGGATGCTGGTGGCTGTTCTGGATTCGCAGTTGTCAAACTATTTTGATAACTGCGAAAACCTCACTGATGCTCATTCAATCCTGTATTGTGCGGCTGTTGCGGCATGTCGTTTAGCTCAAGTCAAATTTCCAGATGACAGAGCTAAACAACCGAAACCAGCCGTACCAGCTTGGCAGTACAGGATTGAACGACGTATTGGTGGGGCCAGAGCGCTCATCGGCAAACTAATCTGCTTCAGGGGGGGCAACACTCGCCCTCGAGTTATGCGCTTTGTGAAGCGGGCATTTGCGGGGTCTGAAATCAGTCCTCAAGACTATATGTCCCGTATCACAGAGCGCATCGACTTCCTGAAGCAGAAAGTGTATGCATGGGCAAACCGTATTCGTAGGTATAAACGGCGGGTGGAACGATACACTCAGAATCGCACATTCCAAAGCGATGAAAGGTGGGTTTATAGAGCATGGGAGCGACCGGACCAAGGTGTGTCTGACACGTGTCTACCGGATGATGACGCCATGTGCTCTTTCTGGCGCAGCATCTGGTCGGTGCCTGTCAGTCATACCGAGGGTGAATGGACTCGGGAGGTCGAGCGAGCGTGCGATTCAATACCAGAAATGGGGGCGATCACAATCAGCCCCCAAGATGTAGCTCGTGCAGTCCGTCCGTTACCCAATTGGAAATCTCCAGGACCGGACGGGCTGTATAACTTCTGGATTAAATGGATCCAGAGGTCGCACGCTCGCTTGGCAGCCCTATTTCAGTCAGCCTTAGAGTCAGGGTCGCTTCCCGAGTTCCTGACGACTGGAATAACCCACCTGCTCCATAAATCAGGTAGTACTGCGGAACCCAAAAATTATAGACCTATTACGTGCCTCCCGACGGTCTATAAAGTTCTTACCTCCATTTTGAGAGCTAAAATCTCTAAACATATTGACGAAAATTCTGTTATGTCTGCTTCTCAAAATGGATGTAGGAACGGGTCCCGCGGTACTAAGGAGCTACTCCTCATTGATATGGCCATTAGTCAACAGGTTCGCCGTTCACGAAAGGATCTGTCGACATGTTGGATAGACTATAAGAAGGCCTATGACTCGGTGCCACATACATGGCTCATGAGGGTGCTAGAGTTGTATAAAGTTGATGCAACTCTGCGCACCTTCCTGATATCATGTATGGGGCAATGGAGGACAGCTCTCAGCAACCGAAACCTATAAGTATTTGGGTATGTCAGAAGCGCTGGGCATCAATGTTGCTGACATGAAGCAATCGTTGAAGGAGCGCTTCTTTGGCCGCCTGAAAAAAGTATTTAATAGTCTTTTGTCAGGCGGAAATAAGGTGCGTGCCTTCAACGGTTGGGTCATGCCGGTTTTGATGTACTCTTTTGGCATACTCAAATGGACTCAAACAGAACTAGACGCCTTGGATGTGAAGGTCCGCAAATTGTTGACGGCATTTCGAATGCATCACCCACGTTCTTCGGTTATGAGACTGTATATCCCGCGGTAGTGTGGGGGTCGAGGCTTTTTAAATGCTAAGACTCTTCACAATCGCGAGATATGCAGTCTCAGGGAATATTTCCTAGAAGCCGACGTGGGGATGCATCGAGATGTGGTCGCGGTGGACAAGGGCCTCACCCCGCTCTCCTTGGCTAAAGAGAACTGGCGCAAACCTGTAGTACTTGACACTAACGACCGCAGGGGAGTATGGCAGAGTAAGGAGCTTCACGGACGCTTTTTCCGGGCACTGCATGGGCCCGATGTAGACCTATCAGCGTCCGTAGCCTGGCTACGTTCCGGGGACCTCTTTGGAGAAACCGAAGGTTTTGTCTGTGCAATTATGGATGAAGTTATGATGACGAATAACTACCGGAGATTTATTGTGAAGGACGGCACGGTTGACATATGTCGGGCATGCCACCGTCCAGGCGAATCAATCCGTCACATTATCTCCGGGTGTTCTCGTCTGGCTAACGGAGAGTACTTGCATAGACACAACCTTGTAGCCAGGATTATCCATCAGCAACTTGCTCTAAAATACAGCCTTGTGGAATCGGAAGTGCCGTACTATAGGTATGTGCCCGATCCAGTTCTCGATAATGGCAATATCACACTGTACTGGGATCGATCCATCATCACTGACAGGACTATTGTAGCCAATAAGCCTGATATAGTGGTGGTGGATCGATCAGAGCGGCGCGCAATGATTGTTGACATTACGGTCCCGCATGACGAGAACCTCGTGAAAGCCGAGAAAGATAAACAAATCAAGTATCTTGACTTAGCTCGCGAGGTTGTCGACATGTGGGATGTGGACTCAGCGATCATTGTGCCGGTAGTCGTATCAGCCCATGGCTTAATTGCCAAGAGCCTCGACCAACACCTGAGGAGGCTCTCGTTAGGCAGCTGGATCAAGGGCTTGATTCAGAAAGCGGTACTCCTGGACACGGCTCGTATTGTTAGGAGGTTCCTCTCTCTGGAGCCCTGACCGCCGGTAGCTTGGACCCTATTCCCGATACCGGTGGGCTACTATTTTTTATATTTTTAAATGTTTTTGTATATTGTAATTTTTGTTAGTAAAATATTTAAAAATGTAAATAATAAGGATAAAAATGAATAAAGGAATAATATTGACACATACATATAAATATTGTACACCCCATGCGTATGTTACAGTGGTACAATAACCCTAATTATAAGATCTGTATTTTTACTTGTAGCAAACAATAAATAAATGAATGAATGAATGAATAGTATAATCAAATTGGTACAAAAAACACTATAGGCTATAGATGAGCTAAATAAGTTCGATTTTCGTTATTTAATATGCTTGTCTCATCATCAAATAGTAATCCGGT
Source organism: Lycophotia porphyrea (assembly GCA_950005105.1). Lineage (NCBI taxonomy): Eukaryota > Metazoa > Arthropoda > Insecta > Lepidoptera > Noctuidae > Lycophotia > Lycophotia porphyrea. Next base: position 16,261,477 of record OX465396.1, on the reverse strand, counting down.
AATGTAAGATATATTATCAGGAGGATCCCCTATCGTTCAATTAAGCAAACTATAAGCGTTCGTTAACATTAGCTTCTCTTCAAAACACATCCCCGTTTAATGGAAACTACGTACGACAGTATTATTTTCCCCCTGTGAAACAACAATCCCACGCAGTGAGTAGAGGCGACAAGAAGAAACCCAGCAAAAATCCTGGAATTTAACTATCTTTTATCCTATAGGTATCATCTCGATCCTGGACGACGAGTGCCTCAGGCCGGGTGACGCCAGCGACCTGAGCTTCCTGGAGAAGTTGACTCAGAAGCTGGAGCCGCATCCTCACTACAAGTCTCATCGCCGCTCTGATATCAAGACACAGAAGACTATGGGACGTGATGTGAGTACCACACTACCACTTCACACTTCACTTCTTTGTACTAACACTTCTTTAAAACATAACCTCGTTTTGAACTTTGCCGCAGTCAGGTAAAAGAAGGGAATCTTTACGAAAAGAATGAGTTTTTAGTGAGTTCCATAGAGGTTTCTTTTCTGAAGTACAGTTAGCATTGGAACTTCTTTAGCATCGTGTATTGTGATTTGAAAGTCGATGAAACGAAAAAGAGACAGACACATAAATTCATAAGATTTAACGTGGGAGAAAATGAGATAGGAAGCATTATACAATGTTTATCTTGAAGCCGACATTTTTGAAGGTTGCCCCACACTAGGAATTTCTCCTGTATTGTGGGTTTCTCCTGTTACAAACATTTAAACTCACATGATGTATACAAACCAAATACGGCCAGACCCGGAACACACCTGGAACAACTATCTGTGGGCCATACAAATATTTGTTCCGTGCGGGGATCGAACTGCAGGAATCAATCACTCAGCCACTGCGCCAACTAAGCCGTCATTAACAGAGGTGCTAGACACAAGTTCGGATCAGCATGATCTGGCAGCACAAGCCCGACTACCTATAAGGGTTGAACCACATCTATCAGCACGAAATAGCATTTTACATGCTCTATCCTTTTCTGTCGCCCAGAACCTTCATTTGCTAGAACGAGAAACAGAATACGATTCCGTGCTCATAGGTGTGGTTTAACCCAAAAACTGACCCGGATGTGTATCGCACGCTTCACAGTTGACGAAATGAAAGTACAGTTGCATTGGAACTAAATAGTTATTTATCCTCTGCAAATAAAGTAGAATATGTGATAGGTAAACTATGCATTATGCAAAGTTCAATATTAGTGGGATCCGTTTTCTCTAACACTAAGAGACGCCTAAATGAATGTGTATAAGTGCTGATTTTTTTCAACCCCCGCCTCAACTATGAGTTTTGGAATTCCAGCAGGGCAGTGGTATAAAGGGTGTGAAAGTACTCTTAACGAAGCCGAAAGGCACTTTTTTTGCCGTCATTGTGATCATTTTTAGGGTTCCGTACCCAAAAGGTGAAACAGGACCCTATTACAGAGACTTCGCTGTCCGTCCGTCTGTCTGTCTGTCTGTCTGTCACCAGGATGTATCTCATGAACTATAGCTAGACAGTTGAAATTTTCACAGATGTATTTCTGTTGCCGCTATAACAACAAGTACTAAAAACACGATAAAATAAATATTTAATTTAAGGGGCCCCCCTCCCATACAACAGACATGATTTTTTTTGCCGTTTTTTTAGATAATGGTACGGAACCCTTCGTGCGCGAGTCCGACTCGCACTTGGTCGGTTTTTTTTTGTTGCGGGCCATACCTGGGAACCTTCTAATTACGGAGATATTGGGGGTCAAAGTTCCAACTTTTCACAAGTTTTTAATGTTACAAATTTACTTCAAATACATCCACGACCTCTCGTACTATTCTGGTGTATCAGCACATTGTTTTGAGCGCGTTATATTGAGTCCTATTGTAAAACGTGATTTTTCACCCCAAAAAAGTCGTTTGCCAGCAATAGCTTTTGCGTAGAGTTACTTACTTAATTTGATCTACAGAATGCCTGGTTGCCGGCTTCGTTAAGGATTCATTTATACCTTGTAGGTATAGGCATTCATTAAGGTTCCGCTTTGGTGAAATGGAAACGGTTATAAGGTTTATATTCATTTCAATGTGCTACTATCGGTCGTTCTTTACCGACCACATGTGACAGACTTAAACTTTGCTCACCTTGAAATTCTACTGAACCCAATCAAAAAACTATCCTTGACACACAATTCTGTGTTCTAGAACAAAGAACGAAGCACTGTGTGTATAGAAGGAAAATGATACATTAAGGGGCCGGCGGACGATGAATTGTCCATACAAACGTAATACCAAAATCATTTTCAGTTTAAGCATATTTCGACCTTATTATGCTGTTATTCAGAACAAGACAGTGTTTACCTAGGTTTCAATTTTTTTTTTTTTTGCAAAATATTTACCTGAAACGAATTGTAAACAAATTGAGTTTCTCACATTTTTACCATCTCATCTGTTCTATATTAAAAACGGTAATATTTTTAATCTTATTTATTTCGAAACATGACTTATATTGTTAAGTAACACAAAAAAAAATTGGAAAAGCATTGAGTTTGCATTTATCATTTTTGTTATTACACACAGTGCTTATCACATTCAAATTAATTACAAATGTTCAGCGGTGATATTAATGAACTATAATTATATAATAGTAGCTAGGTAAACACTATTCACACATGCTCCCGCGCGTCTTCGCAATGCGCCGGGAAGTGTGAAACAGAGATAACAATATTTCGACGGATTTTTCCTCGCTTCGAATTGCAATTGCGCGCGGACTCCGCAGGGCTCTTAAGCATTCGTGCTCATTAAAGGAACCAAGGTTCTGACCGACTAGCTGAGTTGAGTTAATTAAATGTAGACAGCATTAAAATTCTAAATACATACATGTACCTATGTGTTGTATGTGCTTAGAATTTGTTGACAAAATTGCTTCAGTGCCACGAATACGAATTCGGGTAGCAATTTGTACCAAAATATTGTGGTCAAAACACGATTGGTTTAGTCGCGTTATTTTGATACGGTTAACTCCAATATTGACCAAAATACAGTAAATTTTAGCCATTTCTTCAAATCGACACCCTTTTAAATGAAAATAATATTCTAGTGACGCAAAACCAGACTAAAATTCTGGAACCATCTTAGATCATACTTGATTTTTTTATCCAAAACCCTTTTCGTTTCCATTCGAGAAATTTGGAAGAGAGTTCATCATCTTCCTGCCCTCAGACGGCACGGCATCATTTACTCCTTTCTCTTTCATATTTTTCCTCACACAATCCATCCATCATTTCTTTGGTTTTCCTATCTCCCATCCATCAACATCATTGATTGTCTCTTTTAGTCACATGCGTTTCATCACTCCTCATTACATGACCGTACCAAGACAAACGACATCCTTTCAAACTTTCTCTAAATCATTCTTTACTTTATCCAATCTTTTCACTCCACAAATCCATCTCAACTTTCCCATTTCCGATTCATGCAATCAATCGTTTTTCATCCATCTTCTTTACAGACCAGCATTATCCATACAGTATGCATATATCCATATGCAGCATTATCCATACATGAGGAGCTCGTGGCTAAATAATAACGCTCGGGTCGATCTTTAGGTTAAGCCGTGCTAGGTTGGTCTGTGGATGGGTGACCACCCATTACATACCGAGTTTCCTCCGTGCCTCGGAAAGCACGTTAAGCTGTTGGTCCCGGCTGTCATTTGAAGATCTTTGACAGTCGTTAGCTAGTCAGTGGCCCAAAAAAGTCTGACAACCAGTCTTACCAAGGGGTATCGTATTACCCAGTACTAACTGGGTTGTGGAGGTCAGATAGGCAGTCGCTCCATGTAAAATACTGGTATTCAGCTGCATCCGGTTAGACTGGAAGCCGACCCCAACATAGTTGGGAAAAGGCTAGGCAGATGATGATTATCCATACAGTATGAAATATTTAATCACGGACTTGTATATTTTCCCCTATAATTTGCGGGACAATTTGCGAGAGAATTTGTGACGAAATGTTTATTGAATACTTGAAAAACCTATAAAAAAATCTGTTGACGAAAGGCTTTGTTTATAGGCTTGCATCCAAAACCATACATCATTCAGGGTCCAAATCAATAAATGAATGATGATGTCACATCATGAGGTAATATAATTTGAATGACATTGGGTGAGAGTGCATGCCAATGCAAACAATAGCGGCATTGTGTTGGAATGCTTTCAAATATTTATTATACATTAAATGAATTCTAGTCGCAGCTAGTTGTTGAGGTGTTGTGGTCGAGTTCAAACGTGGGTTATCTAGTTTATTATTTATTTATGGTGTTGGCGAGGTAAGGGTTCAGTGTCTGACATTTGGTAATCAGTATGTACTCAGCCTTATAGGAGGAGCTCGTGGCAAAATAATAACAGCCGCTCGGGTCGATCTCTAGGTTAAGCCGTGCTTGCCTAAGTTGGTCTGTGGATGGGTGACCACCCATTACATACCGAGTTTCCTCCGTGCCTCGGAAAGCACGTTAAGCCGTTGGTCCCGACTGTCATTTGCACATCTTTGACAGTCTATACAGGTAGTCAGTGTCCCAAAAAGTCTGACAACCAGTCTTACCAAGAGGAAGGAGGTGAGAGGAAGGAGGTAGGAGGTATTACTCAGTATTAACTGGATTGTGGAGGTCAGATAGGCAGTCGCTCCATGTAAAACACTGGTATTCAGCTGCATCCGGTTAGACTGGAAGCCGACCCCAACATAGTTGGGATAAGGCTAGGCAGATGATGATGTACTCAGCCTTATAGAAATTGTACTGTGACTTTACGTTGCTCATAAAGTTTTGTCAAGTCAAGATCTAGGTTCGTGTGAAACGCTAACTAAACTTAGCAAAGTATATTCAAAGTAGGCTCTATGAATCTTGCCCTAGTTTTCCAGAGAATGTGTTCATATGCCTCTTGTTTCCATCGCACCCTACTCATACTCACTGTATTTATAAATCTTTGGTATGCATTGTATGTATGTTCATTGTTTCTTTTTTAGTCATTTTGTATGCACGTCGTGTCCCTGTGACAAATAAGTTTGATTCCTACTTGTTTTCCTTTCTATTTTGATTGTAGATAAACAAATAATTTGATATTAAAAATGTATAGATCCCATAGTAACAGTTGATCATTTTCATGAGTCCTTTACCCCCAAAGTACGGTCCTCGTTTAACCCATCAACGTGATCGGTTCAAAGACATCTTTGAACATACTGACTGCCTCATTGGTCGAGTGGTCGCAAGCGCGACTGCTGAGCATGAGGTCCTAGGTTCGATTCCCAGGTCGGGCAAAGTGCTATTGGGTTTTTCTAACAGGAATTTCTCAGAAGCAGCCACGGAGTCTGGATTTGTGCCCGGTTGATGGCAATAGGCTCGCCCCCTATTACATGGGACTCAAACATAACTGGCGAAATGTTGGTGTACTATTAGGTACACCTCTGCCTAACCCTACGTGGATTACAGGCGTGATGTTATGTTATTTTTCCAACATCCCTCACGTATTTCCTCTCATCTCCAGGAGTTCTGCCTGGTCCACTACGCGGGCGAGGTGACGTACAACGTGCACACCTTCCTGGAGAAGAACAACGACCTGCTGTTCCGAGATATCCAGAGTCTTATGGCCAGTAGTAACAACACTATCGTCGCCAAATGCTTCAAGGTAAGTTTTTATACATTTTCTTAAGTCACTATAATGCATTCAACTTTAGACCCTGAACTGAGCCGTGTTGACGGCGCGTTGGTGTTCCACGCGCGCCTCAAAGAGATGTCAGCAAACAGGGAGGGGCCCGCAAGAGCCGATGCCTGCCAGGGCTGCGGGACTGTTCGAAAGAGATACCGCGGCCCTGGAACACAAAGGGCAAGGAAGGAACATGGATGGATTTTAGTCAGTACAAGTCAATACTCCCTTCCGCTCTGCCCAGAGATTTCACATTAAAAATAAAAAGACCCTGAACTGAGGGTTGAAAATCAAACAGCATGCTTGTATTGTATTGTATTGTATAACGGGCTGGTGTCCGCAACTCCACGTCCATTGCGCGTATTTTGCGTGCGGGTGGGAAATTTATTCGATCCACCCCAACTCCCCGAGAAAAGCCAGCAGCGCCTTGATGTTGCCGACAATCTCGCGGAGAGTACCTGGGTTACCGAAGTAAAAAAAAACAGCATGCTTTTATTTAGGTGTGCATTCTGGTTTGTAATGCTAAGTATATACCATTGACTCACTGGATCCGGAATGGCTGTAGCGCTCCTTAGCTCTAATTTGTGATGAGCTTGAGATTCCGTCTTGAAAAATATTCGATCTTTATCTCAATGTCAATCCTCCTATTCAGAATATTCCCTCAAGGTTGGTTGCTAGGGTGACGTTTGCCTGTACAGTTGAACTGTACGGGTAAACCGAAGCGTGTATCTTGTAAAACTGAACTGTATTTTTTTTTGCGGATGTTAAATCACCTTCTTGACTTCTCCCGCTCTCGGCAGAGCGGAAGGGAGTGTCAGACTTGTACTACTGACTAAAACTCATCCATGTTCCTTCGTTGCCCTTTGCGTTCCAGGGCCGCGGTATCTCTTTCGAACAGTCCCGCAGCCCTGGATGTTTTTACCCACTGATCACGATATCCGTGAATGTATCGTCTATTTAATTTATATTTAATGTATGAACAAGAAAACCTGTCAGGTAAGGTTGAGCTGCATAGAGTACCAACCTGCACAATTTTACAGACAAACCAGTCAGGTACAGTCGCGGCCTTTTCCGTCTGATCAGTTATAAACATTTTCGCTTGATTCATGCGGAGGCGCCACGCCCGGCTAGAGAGCGCTTCACGCGCGTGAGAGCAAGCAAATTGAGCTTAGTGGTGATCAAGCGGTAGTGTCCTCGATTGTACACCCTATCATAGCGTTTCTGGGTGCATTTTTTAAGCGACGTCTTATCTGAATCAACCCTACAGTTTTGGTAAATCACATTGCTGGTTTCAGGACGTTAACCTAACGAGCAAGAAGCGTCCCGAGACAGCTATCACTCAGTTCAAGAACTCGCTAAACGAGCTGATCAAGATCCTCAGCAGCAAGGAGCCGTCCTACATCCGCTGCATCAAGCCTAATGACTTCAAGGGGCCTAGTGAGTAATACTTTACTTTCATTTAGTTTTAAAACTCCCTAGAAGAACATACGCTAACCTCATTGGTGAGGTTCTTCAGAAAGGTCAGGTGCGTAGTACTCGCAACCATCGTGCGCGTATGACCAAATGTATGAACGTGGACGAGGCAAAAGGAGTATGTAAGGATCGTAGCAGGTGGCGTTCTGTGGTTTCTGCCTACCCCCATAGGAAGAGGGCGTGAGTTTATGTATGTATGTAGTTTTAAAACATAATCAGGTCTAGAAATTTACCATCAAATCTTATGTTGATCCTAACATCATAACATCACGCCTGTAATCACCGAAGAGTTAGGCAGAGTTCTACCTAATAGTATTACCCACATTTCGCCAGCTATTTTTTAGTCCCATGTAATAGGGGGAAGAGATGCCGGGACGCCTTGGATGGCTTTCTCGGTGATTGGCAAGAAGAGGCACAACATCGGGCAAAGTGGAAGAAATGGGGGGAGGCCTTTGCCCAGGAATGGGACAGTTCAGGCTAAATAAAAAATAAAAATAAAATAGGGTGCGAGCCTATTGCCATAAACCGGGCACAAATCTAGACCCTAAACACTTTGCCTGACCCGGAATTCGAACCTCATGCTCAGTAGTCGCGCTTGCGACCACTAGACCAACGAGGCAGTCATCTTAGTTGATGTGATTGGTTAAACTCGAGGGGTACGAGGAACAAGGTGGAGAGTTCTTCATCCTCCATTGAAAAGGAAGCAGCCTCCAACCATGTGTAGGTTGTATGGCTGTTACATGTATACGAGTGTATCCTAGCTACAAATATTTAATTCGTTTATTCACAAAGTAAAAAGTAGCTGGACAAATGCTCTGCAGATAATGATGATGTAATGTGTTTGTTCCAGTGCAATTCGATGACAAGTTAGTGTCTCACCAAGTGAAGTACCTCGGCCTGATGGAGAACTTGCGCGTGCGACGTGCTGGCTTCGCGTACAGGAGGAGCTATGAGGCCTTCCTCGAAAGGTACAGTTTTTACCATCGCCAATATAATCTTAGCTATATTACCCCTTTTGCACTGAACCACACACCCAAGAAACCAACAGAAGCTGGAATTCGGCATAACGTGGCAAAAATCAACGTATCAAGAACTGGAAATCCAGCATGGTCTTAGTGGCGGTGCTCTTGTACAAACTCAAATAGCCCATAAAACTAGAGCCATGGGGTCCGAGTGCCCACCTAGTGTTTCGAGAAATCGGTAAGCGGTTGGTACACTCTTCACGTGACCAGAGGGCGGGCCTATTTTTTGGCCAAAGATTCAGCATTGCCATCCAACGTGGCTATGCTGCCAGCCTTCCGGGCACTTTTCCTGATGACGGCGATGTGGACGAATTTTTTGACGACCTGTAAACTTTTTTTTTTACTTGTTCATAGTTTTTTTTACTATTATAGATTAACTGTAGTTTAAATAATGTACGTTATAAAATAACTTATATCTAGTAAATAAAAACTATTAAGGTCATACATATACAGGGTGTAAACAGACTCTACACGAAGCCGTCAACCAAGCATTCTGTACATCAAACTAAGTAACTTTACGCAAAAATTATTGCTGGGAAATGACTTTTTTTTTGGGGTGAAAAATCACGTTTTACGTTAGAAATCAATGTAACGCATTCAACACATTGTGCTGATGGATGGATTGAATAGTACGGGGGTCGTAAAGGTGTCTGAAGTAAAAAAATACATTAAAAACATGTATTAAAAAAAAAACTTGTGAAAAAGTTGGAACTTTGACCCCCAATATCTCCGTAACTAGAAGGTTCCCAAGTATGGTCTAGAACAAAAAAATGATCACAATGACGGGAAGAACAAGTGCCTTTCGGCTTCGTTAAGAGTCTTTTTACACCCTTTATTAAATAGCCCAAAAAATACAATGTTTTTCAACATTTTGTTAACAATCAGACGAGATGAAAATATATTGTTTTAGAAGGGTGACCATAGAGTTTCTTGCCCATTCCTCTGCATAGAGATCTACGCTTTGGAATGGGCAACTACCTACAGTACTTTCATAAGTTATTATGCCTTGGGTCTGTGAACTATAACTGAAGCTTAATCCTTCTGTTTTGGATATTCAAAAGTGCCAGTCATGGTCTAATAAAATTGGAATAAATGCTTTGAGTTTGAGTTGGATGTTAAAACTTCGTTATCTTCCAATTTGCATTCTCGCCATGGCTACATCCATGTATGATGTATCAAAGCAATTTAATAAATATCACACGATTTTTTACCTAGATACAAGTGCTTGTCCCGCGACACGTGGCCGCAGCACCGCGGTCCCGCGCGGGATGGCGTGCAGAAACTGGTCGAGGTGCTTAACTTCGAGAAGGAGGACTACAGGATGGGCAAGTGAGTATGATGCTAGCATCTTCAGCATTTGTGACAGCTATAGGAGAATAACTGAACAACCAACAAAGCCGGTTGCAATCCTTGGCGCAAATCCGGTGGCGAGGAGTGGTACCATTTCTCAAAAGTTTCTTGAGTTAACATAACAACACGCCTGTGATCCAAGAGGGTTAGGCAGAATTGTACCTAATAGTACACCCACATTTCGCCAGTTACGTTTTTAAGTCCCATGTAATAGGGGCAAGCCTATTGCCATCATTGGGCACAAATCCAGACTCTGTGACTGCTATTGCGATACTTCTGAAGGAAAACCCAATAACACTTTGCCGACCTGGGAATCGAACCCAGGACTTTAACGCCGTGCGCTTGAGACCGACGAATATTCACCTGTTGATACACTTATAATTAACAAACAGCACTGAACATACTCCCAAAACTTTCAGCACAAAGATCTTCATCCGCTTCCCGAAGACGCTCTTCGAGACTGAAGATGCGTACCAGCTAAAGAAGAACGACATCGCAACCATCATCCAGAGCAGATGGCGCGGGTACTGGCAGAGGAAGCAGTACCTCAAGATGAAGCAAGCGGCCATCATCATACAGAAGTGGGTCAGGAGGTTCCTCGCGCAGAGGCTGAAGGAGAGGAGGAGGAAGGCTGCGATGGTTATCAGGGCTTTTATCAAAGGTGAGGTTTAGGTGATGAGAGATTCTTTGAACGGTTAAAAAGCAGGTCAAAATTAAGATACTTTTTAAACTTTTATAGTTTTTACTGAATTGTCATTATTTTGTATAATACATAGATGCGTCACAAGCCGAACGCATAGGCCAATCGTGCCTCTCTATCGCTTGTTCCGCGCTCTCGCTTGCACGCTCGGCTCAGGCGGAACGTGACACTTGTTCGTGCGTGCAGCCGGCGGTGTTCATCGATTTATAAGACGCTATCACGTCAAAAAAAATGACTGAGCATACGTTAATCGGTTAATCGTTTCTTTGCTTTAATTTTAAATGTAAACTTACTTAGACACTGCGCAGACTTCCTTGTTCCTGGTAGGAATCGGCTTCTTAGGTACCTTCAGGCCTGATTACCATAATTTATCAGGCATTTGAAAAAAACTTGTGTGTCTATGCTTAGCTAAGCTACCGGACCTGCGTACTGGATTACAGTTCATTACTCAGCAGGAACATTATAGGCTGATACACACCGATCATGAACAGCACTAACAAAATTCTCTCAATACCAGGTTTCATCACCCGCAACGGGCCGGAAACCCCTGAAAACCGGCGCTTCCTCGGCATCGCCAAGGTGCACTGGCTCAAGCGCCTCGCCACCCTCCTCCCCACGCGGGTCCTGGACGTGTCCTGGCCGGCCTGCCCCGCCACCTGCCAGGCGGCCTCCCGGGAGCTGCACCGCCTGCACCGCGCGCACCTGTCGCGCCGGTACCGCCTGGCGCTGTCGCCGCAGGACAAGAGGCAGTTCGACTTGAAGGTGCTCGCTGAGAAGATGTTTAAGGGTGAGTAGCTGATCTTCTTTACGCAAGGCAGCGTGGTCTGATGGTGGACGTAAGGTTTTAGGTCAGTATAATATTGAAGGATATAATAGATAATTTGTCGAAAATTGCTGAAAAAGACGGAAAGCAGATCTGACTCATTTTCCCTCGAGATCCTGTTATGATACTCAGGCCCCTTTTCTGATGACCACGCAAAAACAAGTAATTCTTCCTTTAAAAGATTAGAACCTCGATCAATCACAGCATAAAGCCCCCTTTAATTCGATTCCAAGTAGTATAAAAAATGTACCTAAACATTCGAGTATTATATTATGTCAACTTGATTTTTTCAGCTGGTGTTTTTTAGTTGATATTCAATCGACCTATCTTGAGCAGTGGAAAGATTTAGAGTTCAAAATGAAGAGTTAATAAAATATAATCGCTTTTCCCTTGCTTACTTAGTTCCTATTGTCTCCAGGCAAGAAGAACAGTTACCCGAGCAGCATCAGCGAGCGCTTCAAGGAGGACAGGCTCACGGGAGAGCACCAGACGCTACGGAACACCTTCATGGCCTCCCCCTCCTGGCCCACTGGCGAACAGCTTATTGTGAGTAGCATATGCTTGTTTTATTGACCTAGTATTTTGGATATCAGCATCCCTTCGGTTAGTCACCATTTTTTATGACTGCCATCTTGGATTTGAATATGGATCCATTTTTGCCACCATAGCCCTCTTTATAAAACATTTGAATGTGAATGGCGCCGTTTAATTCATTTCGTGATCTTGGATTAGTAGTCATTCGCAATAATTTTTGAAAATATCCGTCTCATTCGTAAACAGCTATCAAATCAAATTAATCGAGTCAGAAGTCACTCTTGAAAGAAGAAGAAAAAAAATGATTGTGAAAGTTATGCATAACAGCTCTATAGTGACCTTTTTATAAGAGTCGATAAGTAATAACCGTGTGAGGTACATGTAACCTTGTTTCCCCTACCTTTTTCATATCACATAAGTAACATAACATAACATCATATCTTTAGTCTCTAAAGGGTTAGGCAGAGGTGTACCTACTAGTACACCTGATTTTTTTCATTTTTGCCAGTTATGTTTAAGTCCCATGGATTTGGGGCGAGCCTATTACCATCAACCGGGCACAAATCCTGACTCCATGGCTGTAACTGAAAAATTCCTGTTGGAAAAACCCAATAACACTTAGCCCGACCTGGGAATCGAACCCAGGACCTCATGCTCACCAGTCGCGACTACTATTTCACCACCAACTTCGACTTGTCGACCCAATAAAGAATAGCACCATTCCCTCCTCCCGCAGTACTCGTGCGAGGCCGTGAAGTACGACCGGCGCGGCTACAAGCCCCGCGCGCGCGCCCTGCTGGCGTCCGACAAGGCGCTCTACGTGCTGGACGCCAGCAACCGCAAGACGTACAAGCTCAAGCATCGCCTGCCGCTCGACAAGCTCCGGGTCGTCGTCACCAACGAGACCGACACCCTGGTGCTGATCAAGATCCCGCAGGAGTTGAAGAAGGATAAGGTTTGTAGCAAATTTACCTTTATTTTTATTTTTGTCAAACGACCAATCTGATGGTACGTGGTATTGTGGTCACTGTCACCTGCCATACGTATACAGCACCGGTGGCATCGCCATTACATTCATACTCCTAAGACAACACTGTAATGTCTTCTGTCCCACTAAATGTATTAACCACATCTTTCAAATCTGGAGTCAGACTCACCTCTTTTCTCAAAAGCCCCGAACTCCGAAGTTTTGAACATCGAAGCCCGTCTCCATTTTTCCTGAACAACTAAGAACCTAGCCATTACAAATCACTGTTTAAAAGAAACCAGCAGTTTACACTACCAAAGCCAATTAATGGACGTTCCGATTTATTTTTATATGTGAAGTTTGCGAAACTTCAAATGGATGACCATCATTCCAAATTAAAATATTTGTATTGCAGGGTGACCTGATCATCTCTGTGACGCATCTGATCGAGTCGCTGACCATCATGACGGACTACACCAAAAAGCCCGAGCTCATCGAGATCGTCGATACCAGGACGTAAGTAGTTTTACCCTTTCAGTGCCCAGCACCCGACACACGGGTCGAACAATAAATTCGTTCGTTCGCACAACCCGTATCCGTAGCTATGGACACGCTAGTCGGGTTCTGAGTATGGATACAAGTGATCTATAGCTTATTATAACGACGACTCGGATACGGGTTGTGGGCACGCGAAAGAATTTCGCGAAGTTTTCGCGAAGTACTGGGCAGTGAATGGGTTTATTGATAAGCAAGAATAACCCAACCAGGACCTAACCCTTTTTTAAGGTGGCAAACGCATAAGCACGTTAAGCAGGTGGTCGAGGTGGTCATTGCCAGATCCTTGAAAATCGTTACTCCGGAGAATCAGAACCCCAAAAGTCTGCCTAGACTTTTCGCATGCCGTTGTGGAGGTCAGATAGGCAGTCGTTCGATGTAAAATATTGGTATTCTGTAGCTACATTGATTAAAAAGGAAAAGGCTACGTATTCGTCTCCTGTTTAGATTATAGATTCTTTGTCCCAAACTTTCTTCCGGTTTTTTTTTTCAAATATCTTCATAACTTTACTGCAGTTCTATACTCATATGAAAGACCACCAGGACCAGCCATACCATAATCTATAACCTTTGTGTCAATTTCCAGCATCGCCCATAACCTAGTGAACGGCAAGCAAGGCGGCACCATCGAGGTGCAGAACGGTCCGCAGCCCAACATACACCGCGCCAAGAGTGGCAACCTGCTCGTCGTACGTATACCTTTATCACTTGTAAAACCTAACTAGATCTGGGTAGGAGGGTCCATGAAACCGTCTCCAGGAACGGTGCGGTATTCGTCGGCATTAGGTCTATTCAAATCTGTGAGGTTCTTTTCTCAACAGACCGTCTCACACATACACATTTGCATGGTCCTCTTGCGTGATCTGTCCGATACAGGTACCTAATGTCAGAACCTGAAAAAAAAAAGTATGTGTGTACTTCTGTACACGCGTTTGAAGTTATACTTCTTTGACGTAATAAGATAAAAATCTTTTAAAAAAATTTATCTTTCGCCTTATCCTACGTTTGTAGAAACAAGATCTAATATCAATTACCTATACAACCTAACCTCCTAGCTCCAGCAGTAGATTAAAAATAATAACCTAGGCTTGTCAATATCTGACACTAAGCTAACTTCAGGGTGTATGTGGGCTACCTAATTTCAACCTGTTACTTTTGTGTTACAGTGATGCGCGCGCGTCTTAAAATTTCACTCTCATAATTTTTTCATAACGCGCCTAAAGAAATATAACTTCAAAAAGAGCATCAGAGTTTGATTCGGTATTTCTTCGCGAAGTGGTTATATATATATAGATAATATCGATCTCATATTTAGACAAAAACTAGATTGTCACAATACTGCCGTCATAAGGAAAAAGGGCACAACTAACATTTTTTTCGAAATTGAGTTAAAAATTCTGGCAGAATTGCCTTTTTTTCTGATTCCGAATATGTATTTAATCTCAATTTCGAAAAAAAATGTTAGTTGTGCCCTTTTTCCTTATGACGGCAGAATACACAATAAAGAGTGTAGCAACTATGAAAAAGAATAATTTATTTTTCCTTTTTTCAGATTGCAACCCCCTGAGCGGCCCAGTATTGCAACAAACTAGTTACTACACAAAACAACGATGTTACTGTACGTAGAATTAACTTCAACTATTCCATTTCGTATTGCATAGTATTTATTGTTAGCACCAATATTGTAATGTGCCGGCCGCATTGTAAATAGCTATAAGATTCCTTACAGGAATACCTACCCTCTAATTATTACAAAAAAAAAAGTTATACTACCCTACCAACGTTCTTCAAATTTAATTAGTCTTTTAAGATCAGTATTTTGTTTAAACTAGCTACATATTCTCTAGGTATGGCACATTGTACCTAAACTATATTTGGTAATTTTAACTTGGCAATAAGTTAGGCGAACAACAACTAGTGACAGTTAAGTTTGAAAAAAATATAATTATTTTGTGTTTATGTACTTATTTTATATCTTGTTTTTATTCGAAGTTCTATAGTTAGTGCTCTACGTATACAATAAAAATAATAAAAATCCTTGTTGTTTGATACCTAGAGTACATAACTATAATAAGCAATTAAATTACAATTTTATACCCAATTATTTTTTATAAATTATTGATGAAATTAAATAATATGTATGATGATTATGTTTTACAGTTTTTATGTATTTGATGTGATATAATCTTCATGAGATTTACGTACAAAGTACTTAGTATTTTTTGTATGCCATAAAACTTAGGTATTGTCGGAAATGTGTCAATTATTATTAGAATTTATAAAATCCTGCAAAAGGGTATTTTTGTAAATAAAATCTAAAATATTTAATAGCTGAATATAAAGTAAACATAGTCGTATGTACCAAAGGTATTTTCAAAATTATTGAGAATGAGAAATGTCTAGTTAAAATATAGAATTACAACTAGGTATCACTTCTAGGCTCTCATAAAATTATCATATTTATATTTTAATTGACACATTTCGTTTTGTTTGTTAAAATGGATAAGCTGAATCAAAGGTGCCTACTATAAGGAAACAATTTGAATTAGTGTTACAATGAATGTAATTTATAAAAATAAGATCATTGTGGATGGTCTAAAATAAAGTTCGCGTCGGCCATTGCTTTCCTTACGGAATTTATGAAGGCCTATTGTGTGCTTCATTCTAAATAAAATTATTACCGACAGTATTTGAGGCATCTCGTCCCCTTTTGGTCGCACATAATGCTTTTTAGGTACGCAATAGGCCATCGTGACAGACTAATGGCCATATTTTTAAGGTACAGGCTATTAAGTGCCTTGTTTATATAAGCCAGTTCCTTTGCAGTCATTTTAAATAAACGTATTTTAATAAAACATTGTTTTTATTTTTGATTCGTACCTTCATGAATTCATTCATATTAATCTTCTATCTTACTACTAAGATAAACAATTAAATGCGAAAGTTTGTAAGGATGGATGGATGTTTGTTGCTTTCAAGCAAAAACGACTGAACGGATTTGAGTGCAATTTGGCAAACGGATAGTTCATAACCCGGCCTAACACATTGGTTACTTTTTACCCAGGGAGTACGATCACGCGAGATTATTACCAAACCAAAGGATAATTTACACGCGGGCGAAGCCACGGGTATAAGCAAGTATCATTACAATTTTGTCTAGTAATGTTCCTCAACCTTTAAGAATTTTACGAATATTTTAAAATCCGGTTGTCACTACTTTAACAAACGATCAACAATATCATTTTAAATTTTTGATCACTTAATAAGATTCTATCTATGTCTTTACTCGTCTCCGCTTGCCTGAACAATTGCGAGGCGGGAAGTTGATTGGAACTGTAAGCCTGACGAGTATTATTTTTTCTTGTAAAGATTTTTTTTCTAGAAAAAAAGCTTTAATTCTTAGCTGTTGTCGTCACTTTGATAGCTTATATCTCAGAAACATGACGGTTTAGAAGATTGTGCCCCATACAATACTTGTGTTGCGACAGGTAATAATTATGGCTGGCAACAAATTTAAATAAAAAACAGGTGATAAGCAAGGCAGGCTCAGGCTTTATATAAAAAAATATAGCGAAAGGGCGCTATTAGAAAGTAACGAACCAATTCTTTATCGTGTGGTTAGTGCCTAACCGAGTGTCAGTTTTTATGAAGACCATGGGCCTCCTTTTTTTTTTTTTTTTTTACGGATGGGAAATCATCAAATGACTTCTCCCGCTCTGGGCAGAGCGGAAGGGAGTGTCAGACTTGTACTGACTAAAACCCATCCATGTTCCTTCCTTGCCCTTTGTGTTCCAGGGCCGCGGTATCTCTTTCGAACAGCCCGCAGCCCTGGCAGGCATCGGCCTTTGCGGGCCCCTCCCTATTTGCTGACATCTCTTTGAGGCGCGCGTGGAACACGAACGCGCCGTCAACACGGCCTGTCGTCAAAAGACGGACGGACGGCGAGCTAGCCCATTACTCTCCGTCCACAGGTCCGCGTCTACGGTGGCCGGAAGCCACCACGTGACCCCCGACGCCCGGGGCGTCTCCCGCGGCGGCTGGGACGAGAGGTTCTCTGCCTCTCACGCTCCGCCACCTCCTTCGCTAGCATGACTGCTTCGCAGAAGGAGGTGACGGCGTCCCATTCCCTTTCGCTCCGGACCATGGACTGGACCAGGGCCGGACGCGATAGGTCGCCGCCGCCGATCGCCGTTACGAGGACACGGCGGTGCTCCGCCCAAGCGGGGCAGACGTCTACCGTGTGCTCCACCGTATCCTCTGGGCGGCCCTCACAGTGGTACCATGGGCCTCTGACTTGGCTTTACATGCGGCTCAAGATATATCTCTCAGGCATGCTGATTTCCTCATGTTTTCCTTCACCGAAGCAAGTGTTAATTATACAATACGCGCATGAATCCGACTAATCAGAGTTGGGTTTGAAGTCGACACTTTTGACTTTGCAATCCGACGGTCACACCAGTAGGCTATCATTTTTGTGTATAAGGAAAGGTTTTTGCGCTGCATCAAATAAAATAAAAATCTTATTTCATCGTAGTATAATTATTTAAAAAAACATTAGGTACATTTTTACAATTATTATTATCATAAATGTGATAACAACAATCCAGAGTTACAGTGACAGACAATCGTCTCTCGCCTACTTCAGTCTTTCTATTAAACGAAACACCCTTTGAGTTAAAACTGCGTACATTATTCTGTCTTTTTCGTTTATTTGATCAATATTTAGCGTTTTCCAGCAATACATGATGATAATATATCAAGATCCACGCCCTTGTATCTTAATTCCGTCCCAAAATATCTTATCTACGTGTATTTCGACGGCGATCCAAGCGCTTACTGATATTACAATATCCCGTCAGACTATATAAAACCTAACCACTCAGAGAGTGCAGAAAGAAGTGTTTTTTTTTTTCAAGATTTTGGATTATTTTTATAAAATATTTTTGCACAAGTGTTTTACTTATACATTTGACTATACACTGTATTGTTTTGGGCATGTAATATGTAGCAATACGGCAAGTCTGCAACGAAAAATACAACCGAATTGAGAACCTCCTAGTTTTTGAAGAAAGTCGGTTAAAAAGATCTCGTTTAACGGTGTTGCGATTTCAATTGTTTTCCCCATCTCAAAAAAGCCCAACGCGCCTCAAGTAGTTTTCACTTCAAAAACATTTCTGAATCACAAAACTACCCACACAATTTACAACATAAATTCAAAGTACCCTCGAAAAAGCACACCATACAAAATATAAAAAACGACGATTCTCTCCGAAACTCCGGATTATTTACACGATGGACTCGCGCCTTATAGCTAATATAATACAAGGGAACATAGTCTTTCAGCCGGCAACTTACCAAGATGAACGATATTGCGATACTTCACGTCGAAAGCGAAAATTCACAAAGAATTAATGTTTTGTTGACTACAATTATTTCTACTGTTTTAAAGGAAATATAACATTTTCCGAAAAATAAACTACTAATGTGGGTTATGCCACAATAATTTCATTTTTATGTACATTTGATGCATCCTCACGCCTTGTCCCTTGTAGAGAAGGCTGAAGTATTCAATACCTTTCTATTTTACTGTTTGTATGCATTCAATTCTACACATTTTTTTTTCATAAAAATTAGAAATGAATACCATACAACCAAGTCTTATTTCACTTGTAAATTTTCGCTTTCTCGATCAAAACAATATCGCTCATAAAAATGCAGGGAAGTTCAATATTCTATTCTATTTACATTTCAACTAATTCATGGAAGATACGTTCTTAGAAAACGCAACTAAAACTTCGCACATATTTACAGACAATTGTTTAAAAAAACTAACGCAGCCGCTAACGTTATAAGTTAATCTTTACATCCAATATTTTGTGAACAGACAACATGATATAATATATTAGTTTATTTTTACTAGATGATCACCCGACGGTGAATTGAAACTCATGAATATACATACACGCTTACATAATAAATGCCAACTAGGTCAGGCCCGATATTGCTAGTTAGGACCTATTATTCAAACTAAGAGCGATATGCATGGATATGTAGAATTAAATCATAAACGTTCATGACACATGCATATCCAGCCCAATTTGGTATCAAAACATTAAGATTATTTCCAGTCAATGGCACTTTTGCAATATCATATTCGTGCCATAGCCATTTTAATTTAATAAACAAAACAACTATACATATCGCCCTAAATCAGCTAAATATCCGGGACCCAACAAGAACCTAACATTAAATATATAAAAAAGTATGCGAAACGAAACAACTGATATTCCAAACAACTCAATTCCCGAAACAACTCAATTCAATCACAGAACTCATAAGACTTACATTAAATGTCTAACGTATTATAACCATTGACATTAGATAACACCACTGCCACTCACCAACCTATTATTTATAACTATGACAAGACATTGTTATTATTGCGCTGATATTGCATTCGAAACCACTTTTACGGATAATTATTTTCATTATTATGATCCGCCTCTTTGGGAGCGTAGTTGCGAGTATAGCGAGGTCGACCATATGATATTAAGGCCTTGTGCTTTACATTCAGACCTAATACCATCATAAGCAACTCCTATAAACTGGACATAATTGATAATCATCTCGAGTTAGTTTGACGTTTAGTCTGTGACCTAAACACAATGAAAACCGCTCAAAATGTTTTGCAAAATCACTATATTTTAGGATTCAAATTCCTTTAAAATATTTTGTCAACTGTATCAAACATGTTCTAATAAATTCAATATTCGATTATTTGGGTAGTGTAAAAAAAAAAGTATTCTTATTTTCTGATACTCTTACAAAATGGCATTTTTTATTAGACAATCGTCTTTCCTGATTTGTCTATAAGGCGCGTGAGGTGTTTTTTCATAGTGGAATAGGATTGCTCTATTTTTGCATTTAATGTTGGCAACACAAACATTGGTGTTTTTTACTGCTGGCAACTTACCTTCAGTCTTATCTTAACAAGGAATATTTAATTAGCTTGAGGATAAAAGTGGTAAGAGAAAAACTTGCTTACATGCAAAATTATAAGCAGAGGCAAGATAAGTATAAAGAGATCATAGCCTTTGGGCACTTTGTACTCTGCCTGACATGACATGGGAACAACCGGAGTTGCCAGCTTTCATAAAAGGAACATAGTACTGCCAACTGTCAAACATTATTGCTACAACCACAAGGACTCTTAACACAAATAAAACAAGTCGTTTCGCTAAATAGAAATTAAACAAAACTGTTCTTATTTAAAAATTACTCTAGTTTACATTATTTACAAACATATGCACAGGACGCCCGACAACCGTCCGCGGTAACTAGCGCTATGCGATACTTTGGTTACTACTATTTTATCATACATTTTGGTACGCGTTACGTTCAACGCAATAAGTTAAATTGCTTCATAGGGTTCCGCACTTTTACAAACTTTACTAAATTCAATTTTCATAATAAGATTAGATTTTTTATTAAAAACATAGAAATTGTAAGTCTATTCAGACTATTTACTCCAACATCTGTTGTTACGACATGAGATTTGTTGTTATAATTTTGTACTGAATATTCGTAAATAGTGCAAGAAGCATAGCTTAGTGCTCAAGTTTCTTGAAGAACACAGCCTTAATCTTAGGAGCTAACCATACATGAGATTGAAGCTAATATTAGACTAGGCACATAAACGTACTCGTACGGAACCCCCACTTCGTCACACACCACAGGGTACAATTTATACTAGATCACATCGTCAAAATTGGTCTAAAAGTAAGCACCGTTTCTTTCTTTTACGAAAGTATCTTTTGCAATGAATTCTGTACTATTTCACTTGTCCCATGGCCTCTTGCGGCGGCTCATTGGGTTTGAAACCACTTTCAGATTTGTAAGGCTCACTTTTAAAGTCTTGGCTGTCGTTTTTGGTTTGGTCTTTGTCGTCAGGGTACCCCCCGTAGGGTTTCTTGCCCTGCGTGTGATCCTGCTCGCGCATCTGCCGGCGGCGCTGCTTGGACCACAGCTCGTGGCAGTCCTGCCATGTGGGCAGCTCGGGCGCAGGCATCCTGGAAATAGGTGGACAGGTTAATGGTGGACCTAACTAGTGAGCTGCAGTGGCGCATAGCTTGCTCTCGTAGAGGGTTCCGGCAGATTGTGCATCCTAGTGTCGGTCAGTCTTTTTTGGCCACTACCAAGTGTTTCCACAATATGCCTTACACAGAATTAACCAGAACCAAAGGCCTGTAACCAATTTGCAGATGGTGATAGGTTTCTCTGCGTGAAAGAGTGCGTATTGGCCGGCTTACAGTTTATGCACATAAAACCTTTGATAACAACATGTATGTGTGGACTACATGGTCCTCGTATGTAGTATGTACGTCCAAGCGTATATTTACAGCCCTGAAATGATTTCGTTGGATGAAAACAACACCAATTTGTTATGATAAGCACACATTCACTCCATACTTGTTGAATCAGTCTTATGTCAGTTTGCGAGACCGTCGATGGCAGCTTCTACCATTTTACATAATTCTAAAACCTGGATGATTGAACAATATACATAATCAATACTCACGGGGTTTGATAATCCCATTTGGTATAACTAAAGGGATAAGTTTTTTATTAGGTTTGTAACCCTAACATATTCCCAGCCTATTACCAGGTATTACTACTAGATTTGTTCAAAGGAACTATTGCGTATTTAAACAGTATTGGCCGCCATTTCAGGCAATGCAACAATGTAGTTTGGATGCAGTTCCTTTGAGCAAACCTTTAATATAATTCTAAATTCAACCATTCAGTCATGTGATTACACTATTATATCCATCCCTTATTATTTGTATTTTTCAATCATGCAATCGATCTTCGGAATTTTAGTATCAGTTCAAATAAGTGTTGCTTGGTTAACAATTTGATGATATACCACTGAATGATTATACCACTTTTCGGGTTAATTGGTGAACATGAATGGATGAAAATTTATGGATGATGATCTTTCTTCATTTGATTCTTGAGTCACCTTTTACGATCAAATTCCTAGGAAAATGATGAAAGAGACATACTTTAAGAGAAGCTGCATGCATTATGACATAGTTATACTATTGTAATGTAGACATGCAATGAGATAAAGATGAAAAATAATTCTTCGACAAATAAGTTGGCTCTCGCTAGATCTTTATGATTTCGCTTATCGGCTAGCATACTTAAACCAGAATCAATAAATTAATCAATACTTTACTCAGGATACCAATTCAATAAAATATACATTGTGTCGCATGTAGACTTCATGCCTCGTTGGAGGCTTTAAAGATCCATTCATTGCCTCTTTCTTTTCTTATTTAAACGTAATTGAAAGACTGTCCA
The DNA here is from genome assembly GCA_950005105.1 of Lycophotia porphyrea. Classification (NCBI taxonomy): domain Eukaryota; kingdom Metazoa; phylum Arthropoda; class Insecta; order Lepidoptera; family Noctuidae; genus Lycophotia; species Lycophotia porphyrea. The sequence goes on along the minus strand of OX465396.1, from coordinate 16,238,991 downwards.
TGCTGAACAATAGGACTATTCCAAATCCATTCAATATTCCCACTTCTATGAATAATACGACTAGGGAATATTGTCCTTAGGCGACCAGCTGTGCGTAACTACCAATAACTGCATTGCAGTTCCCCTTATTGTTTTCAGTCATGGTAGCAAATCTCAATGGAGAAATTCGTTATGGAAAATCCTAATAATACCAACGATCTGGGAATTGAACCCAGGACCCAACGCTTAGCAGTCATGCTTGCGGCCACGAGACGAACTGGACCGTTTTCATTAAAATAGCATTATTCGTGCAGGTTTCGAACCCGCGACATAAATATGTAATGTAACAATCGGGTCATCGTCACTTGGCAACCAGGCTCTCAGTAGAAGGCATCATACCCTCCTACAGTGCCAAGCCAAAAAAACCAAAGTCAAACACAACTCACTGCTCTGGCACCACATTCTTCAACCAGGGGCTTTTCAGAGCATCCTCGGCGGTGATCCTCCTGTCCGGGTCCAGCTCCAGCATCCGGTCCAGCAGCGTGAGGGCCTGCGGCGGCATGAAGGCGAAGTGTTCGCGCACGCAGCGCTTGTGGAACTTCTTGGGGCGCAGCGTGTGCCACAGCGGGAGGCTCACCACGTTGGGCCACACGCCCGGCACCGGCGTGCCGCACACGCGCGAGATCATCTCCAGCTGCATCATCTCCACGTTGGCCTGACAAACAGTGTTCATAACAATGTTCATTCATTATTAATACTTGGCTTGCCGGCAGATGGCTAAACCGGGTACATGGGAGATAAAAAAAAACACGAAATAAATTGATTTAATTGATGATAATCAGCCACGAATGTTTATATACGTCAATCGAGTTCTTTATGAACTACCACCTTATTTCTGCCGCCACGCAGTCTTTAGTCATAGTTAGGTGCTGCCTTGTTATCTTCCCGCACTAAGGGCCACACATGGTGGATCTCGGCCTACTCCGACCCATAGAGAGGAGGTCTGTGTCCCAGCATTGGAAACCTTTACAGGCTGCTTATATGAATTTTAGTAACCATAAGCGGTAGGCGGTGGCGGAAGTAAGCGGTTCGTTTTCTGTGTTTGTGCTAATACCATGTTTTTTTTTTTATAAGTCTATACATGATGATTTGTAATTTGCTTTCTGGAGACTATGGTTTCCTTTTTTGTTTGTGTTTATTAGCTGTAAGTCCTCCATGTACTAAATAAATAAATAAAATAACCTATACAAAATACTCGTCCAGACACCATATAGCAGTTCTCACAAAATCCCTTTACCTGGAACAGCGGATGCTTCAGGAACAGTTCGCCCAGGATGCAGCCCATGGACCAGACGTCGACGGCCGGACCGTACCGCTCCTCTCCCAGCAGCAGCTCGGGCGGGCGGTACCACAACGTGATCACCTTGTTGGTGTAGGGCCGCTGTCGGTCCTCGGCCGACCACAGCCGCGCCAGACCGAAGTCGCCGAGCTTTACCTCGCCCCTGTTGACGTTGGGAATGGCAGATTAGAAAAAGATACAATTAAATAGAAGAAAAGGAATCCATGATATTATCGTATGTATAGTTTGTTGGTTGACGTAAATAAGCTACAGTTTCTATGAATCCGACTTATCACTGTTTCAGCAATCTTATGACTTCAGTCACGGTTATTAAAACGGATTTCTGGAAGTCCAGAGCCAAAATGTAGAACAGCATTACTTTCATGACGGCTTATTTATCTAACATTTCTACATTCTTAAAGGTGCATTCTCATCTAAGTAACTTTTTCTTGACCAAAGACTAACTTTAGTTAACTATAAAGTATCTTTGAATAACTTCTGTGGCTGTTGTATTTAGTCATTCGTTGTTGCCAACCAATACTTGCAAAGTTTGCTCTACAAAAGATAACAGTGAATCTAACTTAGTTGTGAACTTAACAACTTATAGAAAAGAAAAAAAAAAGGTAATCACTAAAACAAATACAAACTCACTTATTATTCATCAGTATATTGCTGCACTTGATATCCCGATGCAGGAAGTTCTTCCGGTGGCAGTAGGCCAGCCCGTCCAGCAGCTGGCGCATGATGGACGCGTTGTGCGACTCCGTGAAGTCCACCATCTTGGACTCCAGGAGACCCATCAAGTCGTGATCCATGTACTCGAACACGAGGTAGAAGGAGCCTTTGTCCTGGGGAATTGTAAAGTTGGTAAGTTGATAGAGATTAGCCAACTTTACTTTTCATAGTTTTCAAATCAAATTTGTTAACTTGCGTTTTTTTATTAGTAACCAGTGCCACCAAATACAGTATTTTAATACAAATCAACTTTTACAAAGAAGTTATCATACCTTTCTAAAGTCCATAGCATCCTGCTTATCCGTGACGATTTCTCGTAGATTAACAATATTCTTATGGTTGAGTTGCCGTAATATCTTGATCTCGCGCACGGCGGTGATGGGGAAGCCTTCCTTTTCGTTTTCAAGCCGGACCTTCTTGAGCGCGACGAGTTGGCCTGTGTTCTTGTCTCGGGCCTTGTATACTTGTCCGTATGTGCCCTCGCCGATTTGGGTGATAACCTGAGATTCATCACAAAATTTGCTAGCTTAAAATATATTTTTTTGGAATTAACGTCTATGCATATTGCTATGGTTAGCATAACAGTTACAAAAAAAAGGACGGGTTGCACTCCGGGAGTGCCGGCAGAAGTGAAAATTTGAAACAACGCCATCTAGCTTAAATATCAGAAATTTCAATAGCTTTTTGCAAGAACGAAAAATGTCGTTACCGTAGAAAAAACACTTGAAACAACGCCATGATTATATAATTATAAACCGTTAGTAAATGTAGTGTCACCTGGAAGCCATCGACGCACTTCTCCCCCCAGTCTTTGGCGTGGTGTGTGGGCGTGGCCACGGGCACCACCTTGGAGCCGCGACGCTTCAGGATGCGCGGACGCTTCAGCTTCGAACCCGACTGCAATACACACAGCTAATATATAAGGTGACTGGTAATTAGTGAGCAATACTTAAACACAGATTATATTCATGATAATATACTAGTTCACTTTTATCCCAATAACACAACAGCCGTAACAAATGACCCTGTGACCCATCAGTACCTCTACCATGAGATGTCATCGAAAACTTACTCGCTAGCGTTGAACTCGCTAGCGTGCTAACGTGGATCAAATAGATTTCGATAATGCTTGCACCATGAGATTTACGGAGTCTTACGCAGGCGATAAGGTAAGCTCGATAGATCGTGTCGTCTAGCTAACTTCACTCTACTCATTAGAATACTTTCGTCTATGCTTCACTACTTATGTTTTGCTTCTTTCTTTCCTATTAATAAGAATAGAGAACGGCTCTTATGCTCATTATGTACTGTTATCGCTATGCTAAAAATGTTAAGACAGTCAATATCACAAATAAACCGACGAATTAGAAAAGTTGACGGTTAGTGGACTACTTAAGGTATTTAGTGGTTTTTGAATTTTTATTCCTTATAACATGTCACTGTCGTCGTCTAGTTTGAATTTATAATTTTGTTTGTTGACGTTGTGTCACAGAGCTACGTTGTGGTTTAAAAGTTTACTTTACAATTAGATTCAAAGTATTCAAACAGATTATTTTATACAATGAGGACCAGTGTCTCACAGTTTTAATTGTTGGTGGATTTCATGGAAAGGTATGTTTCAACTTTCTATTCAATTTACTGTATGTATTGATATATAAAATAAATAAATTAATAATTTACGTTTTTATTATTACTTATTATTAAATTAATTTGAAAGTTTGTGAGGATGGATTTTTGTTATTCTTTGACGCATTAAGATGACTTACATTAATTTACTTTCTATTAAATTATTTAAAACGTAGAGTTACAAAATTCCCAAATAGTTGCCCCTCAACTCAGGTAGATATGCCAAGTCCACTTGAAACTTTGAAAGTGTATTAGGTCAGCTTATCGGCTAAGTTCAAGTGTCCAAAATAAAGACGTGAGGAATGCAACAAATAAGTAAACAAAAAAATATAGTTATGAATTTGATTTGACTAAATTTATGACGTAAAGCTTAATAAACTTTCTTTCACTTATATTTTTCAATTAGTATCCAACATGAATTCTCATTTTGGCTTGAAATTCACGTTGTTCACGTCGTTGGACTTCAATTTCACATATTCTACGCTAAATAAACTCTTGCAGACATTATTTTCACTGTAATAAACTCAAAAACGTATTACAATTTTAATGTAAACATATGTTTCACTCGTCAAAATGCTAGTGAGCTACGTAACCAGTGGTTACGTAGCTCACTAGATATAAATATAATACGCTTACGATAGTGGTTACTAACCACTATCGTAAGCGTATTATTCGATAGCTTCAGTGAAATTAGTGACTCATGGTACCGTTGTATATGGTGACAGCTGAAAAACGTTAGTGACTATCGAATAGAATACGTTAGGTTTTTAACCTATCGTAATCTATAGTGCTAATGGTACGAATTTTAATTCTTTCTGTGACCGCTAGGGGCGCTGTACAATATTTCATACAAATAATTTACGGAGACGCTAGCGAGTTTTGGCTGTGTAAACTCATGGTAGAGGTACAGCTGTTAGCCGTGTGACGCCGTTGTCTCATTACTATCGTACTGTGCATCAGTGGTGGGTAGGGAGACAACCCGCGCGGCGAGCAAGCCCGCTCCATAAGCGGAGTGACCGAGTATAAAAAAAAAGTTGTTTGTTATCATGAGTACAATCACGTGTTTAAGTGTCGGTCACTAATAATTACCAGTCACCCTGTATATATCCATGGACTAATAAAACTGCCTCTAAATAAAAAATCTTTTACTCCTTACATGCACCGGCAAGATGGAAGTTTCCAAATAGCATTTAGCAGTTTTGTTTCCTTCTGTAATTGGTGAAACATTACCCTCGAAAAATGCCTTCAATAAGCAATATTTGCGATATCCGCATCGGTTTTGATGATGATATTGCAGCGTGATTTGGCACACATCGAAATCAGTGCTTTATCAATCCAGCCATGTCATTCTTCTAGGTTTGCTGTTAGACTGTCTCGGTAGGTTGCTACTGATCCGATCGAGATATGGGCTTATGAATAAAAACACTACATACATTATCCCTCGCATGCTTCCTGCTGCTGAAGACGTGCGAGTAGTGGTCGCGGCGCGAGGCGGGGGGCGGAGTCCCGCCGTCCAGCTCGTCGCCCGACAGCTCCTCGGAGCCCGGGATCACTGTGATGCCGGTTAGTGGACGTTGTAACATTAATTTATTGTTGTGACACAGGATAATAAATATAGCTTCTAAGCTTTTGAGACTGACTGTGTATATATTCGTTTTTAGGTAAACTAAAGACCTTACTACAATTTGATTGTAATTTGTCACTTTATCTCAGTTAAAAATAATTTCCACTGAAAAATGCTGTATGAGTTAAAGAGATAGTCTGAAGCATAATACTGTTAGTTATGAACTATCCTGATGTTAGTCTGCATCATTCCACTTTTGACCTGTCCTTAGTTCCTCATAACTTTTAGTTTTTCGATCTTGGGACTAATTTGAACCTCACTGGTTGTGAGTACCACTATAAATCAAGAACAGATAAATCTTCTGGTTTCACATTACATTCCTTTTTTTATCGGATTTTATTAACAGTTTCAAGGGTTTTTATTTTTTTTGCACGGAACCCTAATTATCAGGTGAAAAAAGTATTGTGAGTTTGTAATAGAACTAAAATTATATTTTTGTCTCATCATTCTGATAAAGGAGCAGACTTATTGATGATGCTCTTCCACAGCCACCACCAAATGTTGCAATTCTAGCCAATATGCTATGATGGTACTTACCAGGTGGCATAGGTAGGTTCATGATGCCAGTTCTCTTGGGTTTCTCTGGCTTCTTGACCGGTGAGGGTGATGGTGTACTTAGAGGGCTCTCGTTTGCTAACGTCTTCAGATCTTCAACCTGAAATCAAGAAGAAATACTATTGTAAGAGCTGCTTAATAAGGCATTAAAATTGTTTCAGTGCTGTGAATAACAAGTCCTTAACTCAAAAAAAACTCAAAAACTCAAAAGCATTTATTTCAATTAGACCATTACAGGCACTTTTGAATGTCAGAAAAACAAATTAGGCTAAGCTACAGTCACAGACACAAGGCATAATAACTTGTGAAAGTACTGTAGTTGCCCATTCCAAAGTGTAGATCTCTATGGAGAAGAATGGGCAAGAAACTCCATGGACACTCTTTTCAATCAAAATATTGTTACAAAATCTTGGTTACATCATTCATATTGAGATTATACATATATGTGAGAACGATGTAGAAATACGTGCACGTTAAGAGCGTCCAGAGTAAAATATTATATCAACAATTTAAAAACAAAGTAAGTAGTTAAAATAAACCGTGGCAGCTTTGAGATGACCAGTCCCAACCGACAGCGCCCGTTCACGAGCATGACGCATGAATCAGCCCCATTCAGCTCAACCATATTGAAGGAAGCTAAATGACCCGACACACCCGCCACCATCAGCGAGACATTTTAGTGAGTATGACATTCTCTCACCCACCAGGGTAAATTCAAGTCAATGAAAGATAACCAAATGTAAATGGTAGCTTTACAGTACATAGTACTCACACATGTGCTATGCAATTATATAATACTAAGATATTGAGTCTATACAATGCAAAGATATTATTACAATCTTCTGCAGCTTCCACAATAACTTCAACATAAAGTCTTAACTAACATAAACTTTAACATAAAGTCTCACCCACGTGATTTCTAATTGTTGGATAAATCTGGTGGTAAAATAAATCCGGAAATAACTTGAAATTCAACTACAATATAAAATCGAAATTTTTGCCCACTTAAGAAGGTTGAGCATTGAATCCTAACTTCCTAATCCTATCTAATATTATAAATGCGAAAATAACTTTGTTTGTTATCAGAATCTTTTCACGTCTAAACCACTGAACGTTTGACCATGAAATTTTGCATATAAATTTTCAGGTGTACAGAAACGGACATATATACCTTTCATCCCGAAAAAAGTACTGTTCCCTTGGAAAACAACAATTACGTTATTATGATAATAGATGGCGCCACGTGTCTTTCGAATTATGATTGCATCATATTAGCAGAACACAACCTATATTGGTTGTCAAATTTTAAATTAATGTGAGCGAAGACGCGGGCAAAAGCTAGTAGTTTTTATTTTTGAAGTTATACTTCTTTTGGCGCGTTAGGGAAAAATGATGACTGTAAATTTTAACGATGCGCTCGCACACCGTCACGAAAAACCGACACCCTGAAATTAGCTAGTCAACATACACCCTGAAGTTAGCTAGTCAACATTTTAGTTTTATACGCCAAAGAAGTATAACTTCTTACTTGCGTAGATAAGTACACACACACTTTTTTAAATTCATTCATACAATGAAGTTTATACAAATAAGTGCGTATCCATGAAGTGCCCAAAACAAAGTCATGAGAGCTTCCTAAGATCCAGACGAACATTGGAGTTTTTGAAGTGAAAACTTCTTTAGGCGCGTTGGGTATTTTTGAGATTGGGAAAAACACTTTAACTCGCGACACCGTTAAGCGACCTCTCTTTCGTTGCAGAGTTAGCCGTATTGCTACATATTACAAGCCCAAAAAAAAATACAGTGTATAGTCAAATGTATGAGTAAAAGACAAAAAGAAAATATTTTCTAAGATAATTCAGAATCTTTGAAAAAAAAAGGTTTTCACTTCCGTCGGCACTCCCAGAGTGTATGTGATTTTGTGTTATTTCCTGCCTGAATGATAATACAGTATTTAATGAATTTACCTGAGTATTAGGCGGCATGGGCAACTTGGTGAGGCTCTTGGGCTTGGGCGGCGCGGGCTGGCTGTTCTGGTAGTACACACTCTCCACCACGCTGGGCTTGGGCGCCGGCGCCGCCGGAGACGTGCCCACAGCTGAGCCCGCGAGCGGTGGAGTTAACTGCTTCTAAGAAGGACACAAATTGATGTTCTAGAAATAAATATGATAACCTTTTCCTTAGTCATTTCCAACTATAGAAAATACTATGGATTGTTGCCATTATAATATAAATAATCTTTTAACCTTTGGGGGTATGAAGAATAGGGTGTAAAGCTCTTCATCCCCCTTAGAAAAGGGAGGATCCTCCGACCAGACGAGTGTTGTGTCTGGTGGGCTACTGCCCGACAGTAGTTGTCGGGTTCTTGTATATAGCCTTAAGTCGCGGATAACTTTAATTGCGCTATGGAGGATTTTGTAGATTAGTTCGTCTACTCCATCATAGATGGCGCTGTAGTACTTTTTGTTCTATGTTGCTTAGTACTTTTTGTAGTGCCGCTACAAACCCGCTACAAACACCAATGAATATGACCCAGTACCTGGGTTGTCACGTCGTTAGTCACTCCAGTACGAGTATTCAACTTAATTCTGGTTAGACTGGAACACCTAAGAACTAAGAAGCCTCTAGATGGTATGATCCAAAAGCTGTTTTTTCGCCTACATTTTATTCAGATAAAAAATAGAGGTTCATAAAGAGTAAGTGCCGTCAGCCGAATTGAGGCCAAGGTGTCATCAGTGGCAGTTTGCTGTTACTAAAAACTAATTTATTCAAAGTAGGCTGAAGATCAGCACTTTTTGAACTTCAATTACACAAGACAGTCCCCCAAAATGTCCTTAGTCACTTCGTCAACTGGGAAGCGGCAGAACAAACTCCCCAGCAACACATATGTCTGATATAGGTCAGAAGAACAATGTGTAAACACAATACAGACCTCGTAAGCAGCAGGAGGCTCGGCGGGCGGCGGAGGTGGTGCGGCCTCGCCGTTGGGCTCGGGGCGCTCGGTGCGCTCGGGCGGCTCGGCGGGCTCGGTGCGCTCGGTGCGCTCGGGCGGGGCGGGCGGCTCGGGCGGAGCGGGCGGGCCGGGCGGGGCGGGCGGGCCAGGCGGGGCGGGCGGCTCGGTGCGGACGGGTGCGCAGAAGGACCCGAACTCGGGCGGCGGCAGCATGGGCGCGGCGGACGAGTCTTCGCTGCCCGGCATCGGGATGTCGACCACGTCGGCACCTTCTCGCGTCACCGAGCCGTTCTCTTTGGACTGCTAGAACGAATGGAAAAAATGTTTAAAGTACTTAGTCATTGTTAAGCTACAAACCCTGAAGACCGACTTCCGTATTTAAAAAAAACCACTTAAAGCTTGAAAACTTATACGTTTTCCCCACCCAGCGGTCTAGACTGTTGTCTCTCATTGAATTTATGATTTTATTAAGAAGATTAATGTTCTCATTCCAAATAATTTATCTAACCTGTGTGAGACTATCGGAGGTCATGTTGGACAGCTCATCAATGGTGAGTATCTCGGGGTTGTTGATGGACGTCGTGTTCGACAACGCGCCCTGAGACTCTTCCTCCTTCTGGTTCAAGATTTCTTGAAGTTTCTGTAGAGAGGAAACAAGCGTTAATTTCACGAAATTTGTAAGGAAATACATCTGAAAAGGCTGAAAGACGACATATTTGTAGAAAAACTTACTAATGCAGTTTTGCGACAACTAAACTTATATGTCTTTGGGGTGTTTCAACGAACGAGGACACACGAGGACACGTATGAAGATGGCCTGGACGCAGACGATTTCGCGGGTAGAAGCCAGTCTAATATGCAAAGGGACCTTTAAAGTCGCCAATGTCGAAGTCGCATCATTTTAACATTATACTGCAATCATAACCAAGTCTACTTCTTTTATGCACTGCTATGTGAAGAACTTCAATGTTATGTTGTTTATCCATGATCATGGTGCTCGCAACAGCGCCGAAATATCAGGAACTCAAAACAAATAGTAGACATGCCCTTTTTAGGGTTAATGATAACTTCAATACAATCATAAATTCAACACTGACAGGACTATTGTAGCCAATAAGCCTGATATAGTGTTGGTGGATCGATCAGAGCGGCGCGCAATGATTGTTGACATTACGGTCCCGCATGACGAGAACCTCGTGAAAGCTGAGAAAGATATGCTTATCTTTCTTGCTTGCTTATCAAGTATCTTGACTTGGCTCGCAAGGTTGTCGACATGTGGGATGGGAGCTCAGCGATCATTGTGGCGATAGTCGTTTCAGCCAATGGCTTAATTGCCAAGAGCCTCGACCAACACCTGCGGAGGCTCTCGCTGGCAGCTGGATTAAGGGCTTGATTCAGAAAGCGGTACTCCTGGACAAGGCTCGTATTGTTAGGAGGTTCCTCTCTCTGGAGCCCTGACCGCCAGTAGCTTGGACCCTGTTCCCGATACCGGTGGGCTACTATTTTTTGATATTTTTAAATGTTTTTTTTGTTTAGTACTTATGTTTTAAGAAATATGAAAAAATATAAAAAAATGTGTATATAAATGAATAAACTTCAATACAGTCTATCTTGAGGAAACAATAATAAAAATGAATTTTAAATGGACATTAATATTTAGTCTTCGTGCTTACCTTAGCCCTCTTATGCTTGTCCTTGACTAGTTCAGCAAATAGACTGGTGTCACTGATCTTCTCTTTGAAGTCTATCTTGCGTTGCAGCATCGTTGGAGGACTGGGTGACTCATGCTTACTCCTGTTTAGAGAATTTATTATTAGTTTTATGGGATTAATTGGTGTTTTAAATTTGGAGGGGCATGTCCAACAGTGGACAAGGCTGAGATATCTGTCAAATAATACCTTCATTTCCTTGACAGGCGTGTTCGATTCAGGGTTCTTACGTTTCAGCAATTACTGTGAAGTACCACGTGATATAGAAGGGCCCACGGGCTTTGACCAGACGCCACGCCTACCAAACCGTAACCCTTTTGGCTTCCAATCCTGATAGATCAACGACTCACACCAAACCTGTGGCTTCGACTTTTCTGAAATGACATTCTTTTTGACTCATGATGATGTGGAATGACAAAGATTGAGTATGATGATAGTCGTATAATATAAAGGGCTGGTGTCCGCAACTCCACGTCCAATGCGCGTACTTTGCGTTATGCTCGACCAACTTCGAATGTAAGTCCCTATTGGCTTGGCCGTTCAAACTTTGCATTGGTACAATGCAATGATGAGTATCAGAATCAATAATGAACAGCTCCGTGGATGGATCATATTTCTTCTACATAAATATTTACCGATACTGATTCCGCCATCGCTCTTTTCTAATTAAAATAGAAAACAGTATTTATTGTTTTCAGATGTAAAATATAATGTAATTTAATAATGTGTAATATTAGAACTCGTTTTGAAATGTTGTCACTAGTGTTGCTTGTTAATCTTTCCTTGAAAACAAAATTGCTCGCTTCGTGGATTATTTGTTGTTTGCATAACACCTGTTTACTGATGTTCAGCAGTTATTGTTTCCTGATGATGATATTTTGGGAATTATATTCAAGAGCCATATTCCATTTTCTTTGGAGATCATTTTATGTAAGTGAGTAATGATAAATATGATAATGAAAGTATTTACCGACAACGACAGCGACATCCACGTCTGATTGAAATAAAACAATAGTATTTTACTTATTTCAAAATGATTTCAAACATAGTAGGTACGGACACTAATTGCTTGTGTGACGAGTTCGCTGCTGTCATTCGTAGATCATTAAGGAGTCTGCCCATTACACCGTATCATACCAAGGAATATATGCAAGGAATGTGTCAGGCAAATAAAAATTGTATTGAAAAGTATGAAAAAAAACTGGCCATATGCGAGTCGGCCTCGCGCACGAAGGGTTCCGTACCATTATACCCCCCTTAAATATTTAATTTAATTATTTATTTTTAAAGTGAATATACAACTAAATATAATGTGAATATTTCAAGCGTCTACCTGTCGCCGTTATTAAAATCGAGCAAAAAAAACGTAAAAAAATCACGTTAGTTGTATGGGAGCCCCCCTTTAATATTTATTTAATTGTTTTTAGTATTTGTTGTTATAGCGGCAACAGAAATACATCATCTGTGAAAATTTCAACTGTCTAGCTATCACGGTTCATGAGATACAGCCTGGTGACAGACAGACAGACAGACAGAGAGACGGACGGACAGCGGAGTCTTAGTAATAGGTCTTTTCCCGTTTTACCCTTTGGGTACGGAACCCTAAAAATGAGAATGCAAAATAAGCGGTCGAAAGCCCGAAACTCTGGCAACAAGTGCTGCCAAGAGGTACCCATGTTACCCAGTAAGTTGTGATGAAAACAAACTTAAAAACGAAAACCTGGTATTCATTTCCATGTCACTAAACAGGAAGCCGACCCCAACAGAATTTTCAAAAAAGGCTAAGCAGATAAAGACGACATGTTCTGCAATCTGCAGATGGTTTACCCAATCATTAAAGAACTTTGGTCACAACAATAAAAACCAATAATAATAATAACATAATAATAATATCTTGGGACAACCAACACACCACCATCTGATCCCAAACTAGGCAGAGCCTGTACTATGGCAACCAGACAACTGATAATCATACTTATATATTTCTAAATACATACATATTATAGATAAATTACACACTCAGATACAGAACAAATAATCGTACACATCGCACAAAGATTTGTCCTGTGTGGGGATCGAACCCACGACCTCCGTCCTAGCAGTCAGGGTCACTAACCACTAGACCAACAGGTCTTCAATGCCATGTAATGACTGCGATCACTAATGCATTATCCCACTCCAACTTTATTTACATCCCATCAGCCTATAATGTTCCCACTGGTGGCACACAGGCCTCCTCTCTATGATAAATGCCACATGTCACCAAATTTTTGGATCTTTTCCTGGACATGGCAGTTTTCTACCATTTAAAGATCGAGAGGTGACATATTCGAAGTCTGGAAATAAAGATAAAATAATACGGTTGAAGCCACAGAGTCTGGATTTGTGTCCTGTTGATGGCAATAGGCCCATGCCCTATTAAATGTGATTTAAGCATAACTGGCGAAATGTGGGAGTTCTATTAGATACACCTCTGCAATCTCCATAGGGGATTACAGGCGTGAAGTTATGTCCGCCTATATCTTGTCAAAAGCTTGTAAACGTAAATGAACATAATCCAAAAGCATACCTATGCCTATCCCTAGGCGACGCCTCCCGGTGCTTAGCGCGGTGTCGCGGCGGAGACTGCGTGGAGCCGCGCCGTCGGTTGCGCGAGCCCGAGCGACGACGCTTGAGCGAACTACGGCTATGCGACCTGGTTAGGACAACGGATCGTTTAATATGGGGTATGTATGGATGAATGGAAGGACTGCCTCGTTGGTCTAGTGGTCGCAAGCTCGACTGCTGAGCATGAGGTCCTGGGTTCGATTCCCCGGTCAGGCAAAGTACTACGGTGTTTTTCCATCAGGAATTTCTCAATAGCAGCTACGGAGTCTGGATTTGTGCCCGGTTGATGGCAATAGGCTCGCCCCTGTTACATGGGACTTAAAAACATAACTGGCGAAATGTGGGTGTACTATTAGGTACACCTCTACGCTCTCTCACTCTATTATGCTAGGACCTATAAATAATTTGTTAAGTACTGCAGGGTCAGTTTTTGAGATGGGACTTGAGGGTTTGACCAGTATTGGTTAGGTTATACTGTTCCTAATGGAATCGGATTTTGCCCTGTAGTGTAAATACAGCTAAGAGTTCATTCTTTTTCAAGCGCAGCACATTGCAAGGCATAGTCAGATGGAGTAAATTCCTGGCTGCTTTAACTGCATAAATTGGTCATCATATTTTTCAAGTATTCCATCCCAATGATGCCAGGAGGTATAGTGGTTTGGGAGAGGCGTACATCCAGTAGTGGGCGGGTGACACATGAGAGCGACGTTACCGGTGCGAGGGCTTGGTGTCCCGCTCGCGGTGCCGCTCCCGCTCGCGCGTGCGGCGGCGCCGGCCCGGGCTGCGGCGGCGCTGTGCGCGGCGCGGGCTGTACTCGCGCAAGCGGGACGACACCTCGTGCACGGGCGAGTCTGCAGGGCAAGTGGAACTTAGTGTTTGTCGTTCAAATAGGTTATGTTATTGTAAGATTTTTATTTTCGGTTGCCAGTTTTAATCTACTGTACTACGTTATTTAACTCGTGGTTTGGCTTAGTTTATGTATGTTTCCGTCACCTTTTTGCACTTTTACATTGAGAGTTATGTGATAGTGCAAAGAATAACGTTTACAGATCCCAGCCTAAGTCTTCTATGGGTCTGCAAAAATATAATAATTAGTAAATCCTCCAAATAACAGACAGAGGGCCCTAAAATTCAAACAGGTCCAAAGTTCCCGACCTTGTCTATTAACAAAGTCACGTTAGATGACCTTTCATTGTATTTTAATTAAAAACAATCGTCGAGTAATCGACGTCATCAACGCGAATGGGTCAACACTTACTTTGTTGTCAACTAGATCCTTTTCAATGTACGATAGCTAGAGGATTGGACAGAGAAGAATAAGGTATGGAATTCAATCAGAGCCCTTTATACAACATACGGTACGGACAGTATTTCAGGAAAATTACAAAAGTACTATGCCTCCGTTTGCGAAGTGACATCTGGCATTACTGTTAAACAAATGTCTGTGCTTCATCTTGTATCAGTGTATAATATATAATATATAGTAGATAATATCGTATACTGCGAGTATTATAGCGTTGTGTCGAACTTTAAGAAAGTGCACCGTTGTATTTTCAAATCTTTGCTCAAAGCCTAGCATTGAAAATTGAGTGCGTACATGAGCTTAGAGTCATGTGTATGTGTTGTTGTACACCATGCGTGTAAAGCCCAGTTGGATTTTCAACTCTCTGCGCAAATCTAAGGATTGAAATTCCAGTAGGCTTATGGTGAGTGTTAGTGTTGTGTATTCAGGGTGTAAACGGACTCTTCACGAAGCCGTCAACCAAGCATTATTTACGTCAAACTAAGTAACTTTACGCAAAAATTGTCAGTTAGAACTTTGACCCCAAATATCTCCTTAACTAGAAGGTTCCCAGGCATGGTCTAGAACAAAAAAATAATCGCAATGTCGAGGAGAACAGTGCCTTTCGGCTTCGTAAAGAGTATTTTTACACCCTTTACAGCAGTGTGGAGTGCGTATTACCGGACACCATGATGGGCGACTGCACGCGGTGCTGCTCGTGCCAGTAGTCCCGCCGGCCGCGATCATACTCCTGCTCCGTGTCCGAGTCTATCGTCACCGTATCGTGGTACGGTGGCGCTGATGGCGTGTGCGGCGTTGTGGATTTCTGTCTTCTCCTGTGGAATCACAAAAAAATATTAGGGGGCATGCAGAGATACATTTGTATACTAGGGTAAACTAAATTTTTATACTAGGGTAAATTAATTTTTTATACTAGGTTAAATTAAATTGGCTAGCGAAACATTATGGGTACTTCGAGGAACTAAACTCCATACTAACTCCAAACATCACACCTTATAATCCCCGAAGGATTAGGCAGAGGTGTACCTTATAGTACATCCACATTATCAGTTATGTTTTAGTCCCATGTAATAGGGAGCGAGCCTATTGTCATCAACCTTGCATAAAATAAGACTCCGTGATTTCTACCGAGAAATTCTGATGGAAAAACCCAATAACACTTTGCCCGACCCGAGATTCAAACCCAGGACCTCATGCTTAGCAGTCACGCTTGCGACCACTAGACCAACGAGCCAGTCCAAACAAAATATCTTCCTTTTTTCGTTTTCCCGTTTGAGATACGCATCACGTCTGCAGAGTTTCGCTCACACAAATTTAATTTTACCTGGTATAATAATAGGAGGGCAATTCAGATTTGCCCATTCAATAAGAAAACCAAATTCTTCGGACAAATAAGATAGCGGAAAACACGAAGCGTAACACATCAATCAGCTAAACTACCATGCTTCGTTAAAATGTGATGAGATATTTAATTTCGTCTTCCAAGTAAATCACGACGAACTATTTTTCGAGTTTCATTTTCATTTATTTTTCACCTAGTTCTCTAAAGTCAGATTCAAACCTATTCTAATGTGTGGTTGGGTCGACTTTTAAAACCCGGTAACTTTTATGGGGAAATTCTCGCAAAGCTTACAAGATAATGGTCAATGTTTACACAGCACATTGTACTATATCCATAGACAACCCGACACCGTATAAAAATTACAAAAAAAAAAACATGTGTGCAATTCACACGTGGTAGAAGTGAAACCTTCAAAAAATTTGGCTTCAAGATAAACACTGAACAATGTTTTCTATCTCATTTTCGCCCACGTTAAATCTTATGAATGTATGTGTCTGTCTCTTTTTACTGTTCCTTTTTCGTTACATCGACTTTCAAATCACAACGATGTTAAATAAGTTTTCACTGCAAAAAATAAAACAACTTGTATTATCTGACCCTAAATGACTTTAGTTTACAAATGACTAGCCAGAGCTAGCATGTCTCATAAATATTGGTGAAAATCAACAACTTTTTATTTTCGTCTTTATTTCGTTTTTCGTCCTTCAAGGCTCATATTAAGCTTCTTCTCTACCTACTCCAAAACGAAAATTATATCCTTCTTACATTCGCTAGGCAGGTTATGAAATGTCACCACCAGACGTCACATCTTATCTCACGCGAATCTGGAGCCAATTAGCGGACAATATGGATCGTTATGGCTTTTGACTACAATTGTCAGTATATTACGAAGACACTTAGAGGGTGTAAACGGACTCTTCACGAAGCCAAGCATTCTGTACATCAAACTAAGTAACTTTACGCAAAAATTATTGCTGGGAAACGACTTTTTTTTTGGAGTGAAAATTTACGTTTTACGGTAGGACTCAATGTAACGCATTCAAAACATTATGCTGATGAATGGATTGATTGGTATAGGTAGTCGTGAAGGTGTCTCAAGTAAAAAAAAAAACATTAAAAACATGCATTTAAAAAAAAACTTGTGGAAAAGTTGGAACTTTGACCTCCCCCAATATCACCATAACTAGAAGGTTCCCAGGTATGGTCTAGAACAAAAAAAAATCACAATGATGGAGAGAACAAGTACCTTTCGGCTTCGTTGAGTCTTTTTACACCCTTTATAGCATTACGGTTCCAGTTTAAACTAACCTCACATTGTTTCTAGGGTTAAGGGACACCATAACATCACGCCAGTAAGCCCCGAAGAGTTAGGTAGACGTCTACCTAATGCCGTCTTTCCCACATTTCGCTAGTTACGGTTAAGCCCCATCTGCCCCATGTAACAGCGGGCTAGTCTATTATAGGACAACCACCTTATTTATACCCGCTTGTCATTATAAAAAAATACAGCGAACATTTATTTAAAATTCTAGCTCTCTGGTACCCTTTTGGGAATAACAAAACTATGACAATTGTATTACACTAATTTAATACAGAACGAAAATTACACACATTATAGCTAACAGTGTTCCCGAGCAAACGTGCGATTCAAAACAGTAAGACTTGCAAATCTTCTTTCGAAAACTTCGTCTGCAAACAGGCCAACTTTTCGAACTTCAGACTTCGATGAAAAAAGGTGTTCTCTAGATGTCTGATAGAAGCAATTTTGTGAATGTATTTAGGTAAGTATTCAAATTATCGATTGAACTAATACACTTTACTAAAAATTATTTACATTTGGACATAGAAAACTAACACACAATACTACTAAAATAATTAATAATCAAAATAATAGAAGTAGTATGTCACCTTAGTATTCATTATATATCTATAGAAGTAGTTTCTACATTAGCATGTGTCACCTTTTAGAACGTAGGTTCTCACACGCATGTACTAGACCATAACGCATACATCACGCCTGTAATCCCAAAGGGTTAGGCAAAGTTGTCTCTTATAGTACCCAAATATTATATCGCCAGTTATATTCAAGTCCCATGTAATACGGAACGAGCCTATTGCCATCAACCGAAGATAAATCCACACTCTGTGGCTGCCACTGAGAAATTCTTGATGTTTTCCAGCCGAATAAAACTTTGTCCGACCTAGGAATCGAACCGCAATTACCTCGTTGGCAGGAACACGAGACCCCTTTTTTCGGATTAGAAATCATTAAATGACTTCTCCCGCTCTGGGCAGAGCGGAAGGGAGTGTCAGACTTGTACTGACTAAAACCCATCCGTGTTCCTTCCTTGCCTTTTGTGTTCCAGGGCCGCGGTATCTCTTTCGAACTGTCCCGCAGCACATTATGCCCTCAACTACGCTATAACACCGTCCGCCTTCCAGTTTCAGTCTGTTCCATAAACTTTTTTAGATCCTTGGTCATGCTAGCGGGGTGGGGTCTGACGCTGGGTTTGTCAATACGAAAAAGAATCTAAATATCTGATTCTAAGATACTGCTGACACTAACAGGCAAAATTACAGGTGATTGAGTTTGTGATGGCGTCGCGTACAAGTGCTGGTGAAAGCTATGTGAGGCGTTGTAAAATACTCCTCATGCTACTTAGCGAGATGTGATGTGTGCGTGATGGTACAGCGTCGTCAAGAAATAATCAGTGCCTAGGTTGTGTTTTGTGAAGGTTCATAAAAACTGGTGAGGCTAGAGACGGTGCCTGAGGTAGTGGGAAGGAATGTGGTAACGTGTCGTGAGAATTCAGTCATTCGTCTGCTGATGGGCGTCAACACCTCTCCCGCATCTCTTAGTGAACTCAGGCACCGTCTCAGTTAAGCGTTACTCCTGCAGTAATGGTTCTAATTCTGCTGGGCTGACTGACGCTAACGCTATCTTTGGGGCCATTCAAGTATTACGTAAGCACTACAGGGGGGCAGAGCAGCGGTGGCCCAGTGGTAGCGACCCCGACTGACGAACAGTAAGTCGAGGGTTCGAACCCAGACAGACGAATTACTTTGTGTAATTTATTTCATCACCACTGCTCTCAAAAACGGTGAAGGAAAACATCGTGAGGAAACCGCCATGTCCTTGAACCAAAAATTCGAAGACGTGTGACACTACCAATCCGCACTGGGCCCGCGTGGTGGATTATAGCCCATTCCCTCTCATAAGAGAGGAGGCCTGAGTCCCAGCAGTGGGAACATTATAAGGCTGATGATGATGACTGGGGGGCAGGGGGGTCTTTGCATTGCTAATTTGTGATGACATGGGTGTGGAGAGGTCTGGATGGTGATTACGTCAGCACTATTTTTTTTTACTTTTTCGGATTTTCTACAAAATGTAGCTGATATCGGTTTGAACACAGGGTAAATCTACTTCGAAGCCTATTCCTTAATTCTAGACTCTTCTGCTCATGAATCAATCAAGAAACCAGAACGCATAAATAAAACGTAAAATTTTTTATGTGTTCTGGTTTCTTGATTGATTCCAATGTTTACGTAAGCATGGGAAGGGGGGTTAAGAGGTTTGCTTACTTTTGCTGATTAGGGGGAGGGGTTAATAATTGCAATAAATCTGCTTACGTAATACTTGGACGGCCCCTTTTGCTGGTAATCGTAACCCGAAAGAGATGTAAAATTATAAGGAAGTTATACGTCTACTGGCAATCGTATACTAGATATTATGTGATAGATAGTAAATGTAAAAATGTTGCAGGCCTCGGACCTGAGGGTTGAGACGGGCAGGTGGATGGCCGAATTTCACTCATATATCGACACAAATAAATAAAATTGAAGTATGTATGTAATTTCCAAATAACAAGTTATACACGTTACTTTAAACAAAAGAAAAAAATTAAATTTTTGTCTGTCTGTTTGTTTCGGTTAATCTCCGAAACGGTTGGCCCGATTGAGATTGGTTTGACTAGCAGATACCGTCAAACGGATGAATAGGACTGCAGGGGTGAATCGAGACCAAATTTGAAAGGGATTTTAAAGTAGAATTGGTAAGATATGTTACAAAAAAGTAGTCTATTTTATTAACTTAGTTATATTTAATTATTAAGAGACCTTGTTGGTAACATATCATATCAATTCACCGTAATTATCCCTTTTAAAAAAATTCTCTATTCACCCCTGCAGTCCTATTCACCCCGTTTTACCCGGTAGCTAATGTTAAAAGGAGTAACTTAGGCTAGTTTGTTTTAGAAAAAGAATTAGGGTTCCGTGGAAAAGAAGAACTCTTGATATTGTTAACAAAATTCCGATTCAAATCGGGAAGTAATATTTTTATGATACCTTCACGCTGACGAATGTCGCGGGGCACAGCTAGTTTATTACCTTACCTACTCATAGCTACCAAATGAGAATAATATGGCCATTTCCAAGTTCATTACAACCTCTCACAGCTAAAGAACGTGCGTTAAAAGATAAACAGCTGATGCAACAATATATCTACCAGTCGCGCCTACTTATAAGCGAGAACCTCATGACTGTATGTAAAACGGCTTGGCCTTGAATAAAAAGCATCAAGGTCTAGGGATCTGTTTGCACGGTTTATCGTTTCGATATTTGCACCTGTTGACGGTAAAATTAATCACAACATAACATGTCGCATGTCCCAGAAGGGTTAGGCAGAGATGTGACTAGATTACAACCGCATTTCGTTAGTTATGATAGGGGGCTATCTTATTGCCATCAACCAGCACAAATTCAGATTCCGGGCTACTATTAAGAAATTCCTTATGGAAGAACTTAATAACACTATCTGTCCGACCTAATGTCAGTAATGCTTACTCAAGTAGACAAGTAGGAATAGACAAGCTATGAATTGGATTCCTACCTATATCTTTGTTGTTGATTTCTTTAAGTATGAATCGTTTACGAATACTGACGATTTTATATGCTAATTCGAGCATATTTTCTATGCCCAATTTTTCCAAAAATGCTTGCATAAAATCGTTTGCATGATTAATCGGATCAACTATTTCAATCTAGCTAGGGCAACTCTAGAGGACTGTTACAGAAGCCTACACGGGATTAATCTTCAAGATTCCTACGTGTATTGTGCACGTCTACACGAGACGCTGCATACTGGTAGTTAGCTATTGAATAAAGGACTGGCTACACTTCATCATCACCATCATTATCAGCCTATAATGTTCCCACTACTGCTGGGACATAGGACTCCTCTCTATGAGAGGGAATGGGCTATAATCCACCACGCGGGCCCAGTGCGGATTGGGAGATGTCACATGTCTTTGAATTTTTGGTTCTAGGACATGCCGGTTTCCTCACGATGTTTTCCTTCACCGTTTTTGAGCGCAGTGGTGGTGAAATAAATTTCACAAAGTACCCACGACTTACTGTTCGTAAGTCAGGGTCGCTACCACTGGGCCACCGCTGCTCTCACACTTAATGATGCAAAATCGGCTTGAAGGTCAGAAAAAGTTTCATATCCATGGATTCAAACGTATAGTAAGACGCGGTGAATGAAGGGGTATGGGGTATGTGTGAAGGGGTCCCGTATTACCCAATACTAACAGGGTTGTGGAGGTCAGATTGGCAGTCGCTCCATGTTAAATACTTAGATGCAGCTGCATCTGGTTAGAATGAACGCCGACACCAACATAGTTGGGAAAAGGCTACGCAGATGATGATGAATCCGACGCAGTGTCTAGCCGCGTCGTACCGGAGAAGGAGTGTAAGATGTCTGTAACGATTTTATTGCATACTAGATGTCCCGCGCAACTTCGTCTGCGTCACATACATAAGGTCCCATTAAAATAGATGGACAAATTTTAACACAGCGTTCAGTACGTCTAACTAAAGATATCCAAGCAAAAAAAAACACCGATTAAAGTGATTTTATTTTGACTTAAAATAATAAATTACCGGCATTTTTAGTGTATTTTCGCTACCTGATTTTTTTTCTAGTAAGTGATCTAATGTGTTTTTCTTATTATTTTTTACCATTGTCCTTATTTTGGTGTTCTGAATGATATCTAAAAATTTGTCCATCTATTTTAATGGGACCCTATATAAGACAGAGAGAGAGAGAGAGAGAGAGAGAGAGCGAGAATGCGAGCGCGGTACTTGCTCCTTATTTTACTGCGGAGTTATTTTAAAACTGATATCTCGATAACTTCTTAAGATATTAATTGCAATCAAACGATGTAAATATTGTTCAAAATTAAATACTTGTGATGAATAACGTAGGTATTTATAGATAAGGATTAAAAACGCTACGTATTTAGTATTAAAGCTTATAAACGGTCTCAAAACCGAGTGAGTAGAAAAGCAACGTGTCTCCTTATAAATATTGTTTTCAAACAAGCCAAATTTCCGTGATAAGATAACTCAAATATTTGTCATTAATTTTTATAGATTAAGATTATTTGAGTCGTTATAAAAATGAACTATTTCAAAATAGAATGCTATTATCTACTAACTAAAGTCTTTAATTCACTGACAGACTACGGACAGGAAAACAGTTTGATTAAGAAGCATGGATTTTTGCACACTAGATTTCTTACTCAATGTGTATTTATTATGGAAAGGGTATTTATTATAAGCCGAAAGGGGGTCACACAACTCTTCATTCTGAACAACTTTTGTACTACGACTTTTGGAAATTCGTGAAAAAAAATTCTACTCCCATACTATTTCAGTCAAGTGACCAACAAAGTTTCTATGGAGAAGCAAATTTTGTTTTTGCGAATTTTCCAAAGTCGTAGAACAAAAGTTCCCTTTCCGTTACACATTGAGTAAGAAACTCGGTGAGGAGGAAAGAATTTTCAAATATCTTTATTATTTGAAAAACCATCCTCCATAATGATAAAGAATAGGAAACGAATGGGTATGAAACTTCGTCACTTGTGCCGAGAAATCCCATCCGGCGCGGCTAGTTTATTCATAATTAATATCTAATAAAATTGGTTAAAAAGACAGAAGACTTGTTAACTTGAAACTGTGTTTTGTAAACTAGAACAGAAAGTCGACACGTTTGTAAACTAATAATATCAAGTTAGTACGAAAATAACTTTAAAATAGTACATACAATGTAAGTCCGACGTATGTACTGGGAAGGCAACAAGTATATTATTTTAAAAGTATAATAAAACTAGCTGGTACCCGCGACTTCGTCCGCCTGGCATTTAACAAAAAAAGTAATTGTTCAGTTCGCAGAGTTTACGATTATTGGTTTTAATTTTTTTTTTCGTGAGATCCTATTTTTTTTTCGAAATATAAAAGCCTATATAATTACTCCTTGTTACATCAGCTATCTGCCAGTAAAAGTCCCGTCAAAATCGGTCCAGGCCTTTCAGAGATTAGCCGGAACCAACAGACAGACAGATAGACAAAAATTGTAAAAAAAAAATGTTTTGGTATGTGTACCGTGTATACATCCATAAGCACTTAGTAAAAAGCAGTTATTTTAATATTACAATCAGACACTCCAATTTTATTTATCTGTATAGATGTATAGGATGTATAGTCAACATTATCTAGGTACATTTAAAAGCTAATGTGATTACCGTCATGTTTAATCAATCATGCGGGTTGAATTATTATGAAAATGACACTAAACAAAGATGTCAGAGGCTAGATAGAAGATATTAATTAAATGATGGTCGGAGGTGGACGGGTCCCACTTATGTTATGAAAAGCCGTGAGCCCGTGACGACGCTTCACTAGGGACCCTAAAACCAACGAAGTTTTACTATACAGGGTGTAAGGGACATCCCTCCAGAAACTGATGGAGTGAATTCAGTATATTATCATACTAAGATGACCGGTACAAGAAATTATTTCAGGAATTTTATGGGTATCAAATTAATTTGATTTATTTCCTCATACGCGATTTATCGTTACCGTGGCATAACGCACGTAGCGAACGGCAAGCGCAACGACGAGTTCGGTGAACTGTGTAGCTAAGCAGGAAGTGAACAGCTGATTTCACGCGTCGTTCGTTAGACTATTTCAACATCCTTTGTTAGATTTTTTATTTTGGCCGTATTATTTACATAAATGGAGGGCTGCGTACAGTGAAATGTAATTTTACATTGAAATAACGGAATAGTAAAAAAAAAACAATTCCGAAGAAAAATTCTGATGTAATTTAATTCAAAATAAGGAGCTGAATGCACCCGTTGTCAGTTTGTCGAGGGCTGTCCCTTACACCCTGTATAGCCGCATGATTCCTTTCAAAGGTTCAGTTTCAGTTCAATCCTACTATTAATATTATAAATGCGAAACTTTGTGAGGATGTATGGATGTCTGGATGTTTGTTACAATTTCACGTAATAACTACTGACCGGATTTGGATGAAATTTGGCACACCGATAGGTTAGAACTTGGATTGACACATACTTATTATACCAACCGATGGTATGATCCCTTGGGACAGTTACCGAATTGCGGACGAAGCCGCGGGCATAAGAAAGTAAATAAAAAAAATCTATTTTTACGACACGAAGATCGTAAACATAAGTGTATCCAAACTAATTTTATAAATGCGAAAGTAAGTCAGAATGTTTAACACATGTGGTATAGATTTAGACCCTGACCTGGGTTATTAGGACTTAGGATATTTTTAATCCCAGTAGTAGTATGTGGGATATTTTCCTAGATGAACAAGGGCGAAGCCGTGGGATAGAGTAATACATTAATAAACTTTTGGCAAATAAGCACCTCATACTAGCTTTTATAAAGGGTGTAAACAGACTCTTAACGAAGCCGAAAGGCATTTGTTCTCCCCGTCAGTGCGATCATTTTTTGTTGTGTTCAAGACCATAACTGGGAACCTTTCAGTTACGGAGATATTGGGGGTCAAAGTTCCAACTTTTTCATTTAAATACATATTTTTAATGTAAGATTTTTACTTTAAACACCTCCAGGACCCCCTTGCTATTAAATCCATCCATCAGCACAATGTTTAGAGTGCGTTACATTGAGTAATACCGTAAAGCGTGATTTTTCACCCCAAAAAAAAAAAGTCGTTTCCTAGCCATAATTTTTGCGTAAAGTTACTTAGTTTGCCTGCCTTAGACTGCCTCGTTGGTCTAGTGGTCGTAAGCGCGACTGCTGAGCATGAGGTCCTGGGTTCGATTCCCAGGTCGGGCCAAGTGTTATTGGGTTTTTCCATCGGGAATTTCTCAGTAGCAGCCACGGAGTCTGGATTTGGGCCCGGTTGATGGCAATAGGCTCGCCCCCTATTACATGGGACTTAAAACATAACTGGCGAAATGTGGGTGTACTATTAGGTACACATCTGCCTAACCCTACGGGGATTACAGGCGTGATGTTATGTATGTATGTTACTTAGTTTGATGTACATAACGGTCGGTTCGGTAACGGCTTCGTGAAGAGTCTGTTTACACCCTGTATAGTTATTGCGCTAACTTATCGTGTCTAACGCAGTTTGAATGAACAGTGCCCTATATACGACGTAATATTGCATCGATATGTCACAATATGAACGTAACTCACATGTAGAAGCATGTTAGTAGTTTATGGGCTTCAATTACTAATATCCGGATGATTCACAGAACTTGCACGATGTGATAAGGAGATTGATAACCACTGTTTACTTTCGTTCAGATCAGAAACTATGACAGTTTTATGTACGAATTGTCCGATCGTCGATGAAAAAGAAAACATTTATTTACGTTACACGCCCGTGTTTGGATCACGGAAATTCATATGTGCCAGATTTTATTTTAATTGGTCCAGCAGATTTGGAGCAAATTGACCGTGACAGACTGACATACACACGAATGATTCAATAAGGGTTCTGTTTTTATCATTCTGACGTACGGAACCCTAAAAATGCAACGAAGCCCAAATGTTTTAGACAAAATGCAACCATAAATTAAACTGATTGTTTGAATTAAAGAAATCGAACGATTACCTATTTATACTAACACAAATATTATATTTAAAAATGCATCATTAAAAAATAACACAGAAACTTTGAAAAGTATAGGGGTTACCAACAATTACCATGCACATAGATATTTAAATTAATAACAGTTAGTTACATAAAATAGATTATGGAGTAAAATTCCAGACTGTTACCTGATAGGAACAGGGTGTGGCATGCAGTGATCAATCATTACTAAGGCGTATTAAAAATTTCTTACAGGGGTATTAAAGGTTCCCACAGTTCAAAAATGACCTCGATTCCGTAAGACAGCTAACTTTTAAACTATGTAAGTACCACAATATGGTTGAAAAAGAGCCGAATTCTTAAAATATAAATGATTTGATATATATACGAGTATGTAAGCTTGGATCTATGGCTAGCAGTGGTGC
The DNA here is from genome assembly GCA_950005105.1 of Lycophotia porphyrea. Lineage (NCBI taxonomy): Eukaryota > Metazoa > Arthropoda > Insecta > Lepidoptera > Noctuidae > Lycophotia > Lycophotia porphyrea. The sequence goes on along the minus strand of OX465396.1, from coordinate 16,212,857 downwards.
TATAATGACGATGAACCACTTGGTCAAATAATGATTAAAAGGGTGTAAAAAGACTCTTAACGAAGCCGAAAGGCACTTGTTCTGCCCGTCATTGCAATCAATTTTTTGTTCTAGACCATACCTGGGAACCTTCTTATTACGGAGATATTGGTGGACAAAGTTCAACTTTTTTTTTAAATGCATGTTTTTATAAGAGATTTTTACTTTTAACACCTCCACGACCCCCGTACTATTCAATCCAACCAGGACAATCAGCACAATTTTTTTAGTGCGTCTTACCGTAAAAGGTGATTTTTAACCCCGAAAAAAAAGTAGTTTTCCAGCAATCATTTTTGCGTAACGTTACTTAGTTTGTTTGATGAACAGAATACTTGGTTGACGGCTTCGTGAAGTCTTTTTACAGCCTGTAGATTGGATTTTGTGATCTTGCAGAATCAATCAGAAAGTGAAAATAATTGATAGTTTAAACTTTTGGAACTCAGGATAATAGTTTTGATGAATGATCTTTTTCAGTGACACTTCAATCAGAAAGTGAAAATAATTGATAGTTTAAACTTTTGGAACTCAGGATAATAGTTTTGATGAATGATCTTTTTCAGTGACACTTCAATCAGAAAGTGAAAATAATTGATAGTTTAAACTTTTGGAACTCAGGATAATAGTTTTGATGAATGATCTTTTTCAGTGACACTCGATGCCGAAATATTGTGCGTTCGTTGAAAACCGATCAGTGCGCTTTTACTTAGGCATTCATTTAGTTGTCGCCTAGTAACAGCCTAACAAGAACTCTGTAATTCAGTGACAGTGAATAGCAGTAAGGAGAATAGGTGTAGAGTAGAATAATGCAATTAAGAAGCCGGTCGTAAAAATGTCGCGTTCACTCTAGTTATTCTGCATAATATGCAACTTCAAGATTTGAAATCTTGCAGTTAGATATTATGCAAAAAGTAACACAATTTCCTTTGTAATCAAAAGCTATAAAATAATATAATCTCTACACACACATTTTATCTACCACAACACATAAGTACATGCTCAATAAAAATGTCACTCACAAATCACAATTATTCTGTGCAGGATATGATCCTACTATACGATGGACATGGACAGGCATCCAGGTGGGGCTAGAAACCATAGCAACCAATTTCCCTTGGTTAGTAATAAAATATGTAAACACTTGACAAAAAATTAATATATGTATTGTCAATACCGACTTTTAATAGTCCCACATTGTAGCAAACATGGATTAGTTAGAAAATGGAAGGCTAACACTAGAATACAATTCACCTTTTGTTAAATGAAAAATATGTCACATGAAATGGACATAGTACTGCCATAATGAGCCAACCTTCAATCTCTTAAGTCAGTTAAATATGTACAGATGCACATCAAGCTACCCAAAACTGTCAAATTTTCCCAATCAACCTTAAATCTAATGCTTAAGTTGAAAATCTATTAAAGAAATTTGACAAATTGTAGTAGCTTGATGTGCTGGCCTCTGTACATCTAAAAGTGGTATATGACTATTCAGTAAAATCAGCCTCATATACATCCAAATCATATGTGCTTAGAACAGATTTAAAATTAATCAGTGTTCGCTATCCAAATTCAATTACTGCAGAAAATGGGAGAAATTTTGTGTGGGTTTTACATTTTGGCAGAACTAAACTCAAATGATTAAAAATTTACAGATATTGATGATTTCATAAATGAGTTAGAAAAAAATCGGGAAAGCTGATCCCATTGCCATTATGGAATTAAAGGTCAGTGAAAACAAAGAAAAGTGCCATAAGTATCATCCTACTGCATCTACATTTGCGATGGCCGAGTCGGTAGTAATCACTCCATTTGCTTACTACTCTGTGGTTATACGTATAAAAATGACACAGTCAAGGGTGAAAATATGTACACAGTGTAATTCATTAAAAAAATTCAGCATGTCAACATTTAAACTGATAACATACAAGAAACTTACATTTAAATTATGCTAACTGTACATATTTCTTTCCCTTGACTGTACACAGCAGACTGATAGGCTGTAGCGGCTGCATTGATATAATTCTTTAGATATAAATAAAAATAGATTTCGGAGCAGTCCCAGCAGTATAATGGATTACAGATGTTAGTAAAAAATATAATATTGTAATTTCTCACCTGATAGGTGGTGATCTGTCCCGATGTGGTGAGTAAGGCATGGGCATGGCGTGGTGCAGCGACGGCTCCCGGATGAACGGCCGGTGGCGCGGCGACTCGTGGCGCATCAGCGGCGTCATCGACGGCGACACCGGCGAGCACGAGCCCCCATTCCTGAGCGGAGAAGACCCCTTCTCCCATTCACTCACAGGCACCTGCTGGTATCTCTGAGGACTTGCAGGCCTCATCGGAAGCTCCTCAGGCACATTATCATCTGGAGACACACTCTCCAAACTCGCTGATCTTGACCTATTCTTTGATTTCTTCTTCTTCTTTTTCTTATCTTTTTTCCGCTTGTCTTTCTTTTTCTTAAAACTACCATGGTCGTCAAACTCTGGATCCCGCTCATCATACTCCGTGCGTCTCTTCCTTGGCACAGATGAATCCCTCAATGAATACTCCTCAGCAGCCCGACGACTCGTTGTTGTCACTGATATTGTCTTGTTATCTACAAATGTACGGATGGAATGGGACTTCCTCGTCCTATCAAGGTCATCAGCGATATGCCTGCTGATTGAGCTTGTTTCACTATCAATCTCACCAGCCTCTGGAGCTGATAATGCCTCTGAACTGACATCAGAATACTCCACAAGAGGTTTGAGAGAATTGACTGTAGCATAAGATTGTTCATGAGAACTACCTGAATGTGACTTATGTTTCTTGTGAGCTCGTTTCTTATGCTTCTCCTTGTGGTGCTTGGTATGCCTCTTATCGTAGCCTCGATCCATGGCCGCCTAGGGCGGCGCCCCCGCCCTGTGTCGACACTTCACATCACTTCAACTGAAACATAAAAATAATTTTATGACAAACATCTTATTATGATTGATCAGAGTTAAAGCATAATAATTAGAAATGATAAGCAATAAGCTGTACAAAGTTCATCTTATCGCACAAATAACACACAAAATAAAATAAAATTATGGTTAGTACATACCTACAAAACTTCACAAAGTTGATGTAAATAAAAGTACATGATCGGTGATTGTCATGATGTACTAAATGGTTGACTGTACCCGCAAATCTAAGCACGTAGACAAAAATTATGGAGGTACACAAACAAAAAAATCAGGAGTTCCTAAATCAAAATATGCATCACTTTAATCACTACACAACAACTGGTTACAGCGAGAATTAATTTCAAAGTGGCAAATTCTAAAAATAAAACAGTCGTAAGCACTCGCGATTTTTGATAATTCCGAAAAATTATAAACAAATCACGGCACTGCACAAGCACATGCAACAAGACTGTAGAAGAAAGGACTTACCTGAGTAATAAACGGACGTGCGTCCGTCACACGCACAACGAATACTTTTGCAATATATTACGAATTGTGTAAGCTAAGGTATTAGTTTCTTGTATATTTTTTACAGTTTCAGCAGGCTTTCTGCCCGTAATATATAGTAATCTTAGTTCTTTACTCTTTATATAATCTTATTTCGCTAATCATAATCATGAAGAGCGCATAATTCATGTAATTACATCGGATTTATATTAGGACCAAGAACGTCGATTTTAGTCAGCCATTTGCTTTTTTTCATTCATTTTCTTTCATCATCGTTTAGTGTTGTCCTCATTTGAGCAATGCGGTTATGTTGGTAGCAACTCGATCGGAATGAGAACTTTATTCGGTGTCTAATTTTTTAAATCGATACTATTGTTTTACAATCGCAGTTATCACGTGTTGCTTTACTTCTGTCCATTATTGAATCCTTACGGTAGAAAAACGTTTTCACTAACCTCCATCTGCTGAATGTACCACAATAGATTTCTTTTATCTAAATCGATCAGTAGTAAATTTCGTACAGAGAAATACCGTTAATTGAATTTTACCTAGGGGTTCAGTACAAGTTCTTGAGAAACTACTCCGGTCACCCTTAAAACATTTTGTGCTTATACACTAAGATAAACATTAATTTATTGTACTTCTAAAAATTTGTGTCATGTTTTAACTTTTTTGGAATGGGTTTATTTAATAATTACTGTTATTCAATAATATGTAGGTCACCACTAGAACTAGATAAAATATACAAACAATAGTAACAGTTTTGTTATTGTTTCAGTTTTGTTCCACTATCATAAAAATCGATTTTGTGGTGATAACAATTTGACGAAATCTTTGACAACACTATTAATTTTGGTTTGTATTGGCGGAAAATTCAAAATGAACCAATATCGCTATATCTTATTAGGTATCACTTGGTTGGATCAGTTTTTAGAAGAATAATAAATAGTATAATTGATATAAGTTAAATTTACACAATTTCAAAACGTAAATTATAGTGGAAAACAAGTTAATCTCTTAATTAGTAAACAATTTTCACCCATGTGCATCCGCCGGATATTTTTTTTTCCGTTTTGCATAGCATCGACTTCTGAATTGTAATTTTGCAAACATTGTAGATATTTTTATGTATTTTAGTTATAATAGTGAAAACAGAGTCAATTTCAAAAAGTTTTTAAAATATCTGGTATCTATACATTTTATTTATTTTCGTAGAGTGACCAATTCTTTCATGAAGTTAGTGCTGCGTTAAACGATAAGAAGATGTGCATAACTTACCATTAAAAAAAAATATCCTATCATGGTAGAAATAATTGAAATTGGTATTATTTAGTTGCATTAAAACGTGATGTATCATTGCTTTTAGTTCATTATGTAAAATCACTTAAAACTATTTTAATAATAGACTACAGAACTTTTATATTTCGATCCTAGTTCATTAATTTCTTTGGAAGTCTATTTATTTTTTACACTTTCGTATGGCAATTCTGTACAGTTCGCTGTTCGCGTGCGATTTGCGTCCTAGCGCTATAGCATTTATTTTGCTGATTATTTTATAGATTATAAAAGTAATATTTAAATACAAAACTAATTTATGATCAATGCAATGTGTAGTGATTTATTAAGATAGCATATATGATAGTATTGTCACGAAATTAGTCACAATGACCCCCGAGTTCACGGCTGCTAATGCTAGTACATTGTGATATTACCCAATATGGGAAAGGAATTACAAACAATTTAGGAGTTAGTGTTGTTTATTTTATTTATTTAGATTTTGTACAACGTCTGTGAACCTTTGATTGTTGGATGTAGATCAGAATATTATATTATGGTTACAAATGGTCATTTTAAAGTCATTGAACCTATGCGCGGCGTGGTGACACTGTGCAGTGACTTGTGAATCGGAAATATGTAAATAAACATGAACGATATAAGCTTGAAAATAGTGGAATCTCCGAAGAGCCACGGTGGTGTTGATGTGTCTCCGTCGGGGGATGCAAATGCCGAGAATGAAGTTGATCCGCTGGCTTTAGACGAGGCCGAAGTTGACCGAGCCAAGGAGCCGGTGTCGCTGGACGCGGTGCTTGAGAAAGTTGACGAAGAAAAGGCGGGAAGCTGTGATGATAATGCCAAAGAAAAAGTGATAAGTGAGAGCCAGAATGGAAGTAGTGTTAGTTTCGTAAATGTCCAATCGGAGAATGCGAAAGGTAATACAGTTTTTTGTCAAAATTTTCACAAATAATGCTTGCTACTATGCTACACTTCTTTTTCATACATTATACAGACGATTGAATGGCTTTAATTTCATACAGAGGCATCTTACACTTTGTATAAATAAATCTGCCTTTAAAAGCATTCCAAGAATGCAATTGATTGCATGTCCAGTACATCTATTGTTATAATTTGTTCTATTTAAGCGGTTTCACATTTCTATTATCTACTATTCTACTGCTATTGCTATACTGGACACTGCACTTGACAATCATAAAAAAGGTTATTCAATTCTAACTTGAGGGCAGAGCTCAAGTAGACTCAATTGAAGGCATTTATTTTAAATTTAGAAGGAGGCCTACAGTTTTTTTTTTTTGTTGCATTGTGTATTTGTGATACTATGATACTGCATTGCTCTGTCTTCCTTTAGTAAACTATGGGTACTGTTTCAATCTAAATATCCTGAACCCCAAATGTGATACAAACAGTCTTTCAAAGGGTTTACCATATACACTGGGTTATAGTGTAGAGAAAAAGATATTCAGCTGTGTTGGGTCCATGTAATAAACTGATATTCAGCTGCATATAGTTGGACTGGAAGCTGACCCATAACAATAGTTTGTAAAAGGCTAGACAGATGATCCAATATGATAGAAAGAATCTAAATATAAACAACATAAAATACAACATAATTTTTATTTTATTAATTTGGCTCACACTGATATGTTTAAAAGAGATACATCGAATAGATTTGACTAGTGTAACAATTTCTTATAAGTAAGCATATCATGCATTACTTATTTGTAAATGATAGAAATCATCTTTGAAATTTTGTTGTAATGAAGGTACTGCTTCATAATTGAAATAATACTATTAAAATGTCTTCCAATTATATTATGGTAACTTACAAAATGCCTATGGAGAAGATAAAGTTGAGAGTCCAATATTCTCCTATTATTCTAAATTCAGAATATAGGCCTTCGCTCCATGTTAAATACTGGTATTCAGCTGCATCCGGTTAGACTGGAAGCCGACCCCAACATAGTTGGGAAAAGGCTAGGCAGATGATGATTCTAAATTCAGAATATGTATCATGAATAATTGGGATGTTTGTCTCTTGGTGCATCTACACTAAAGTTACCTTTTTTTGTTAAGCAAATTGGCAAGTGTTCACATTTAACAATGTATGGTAAGGCTGTATAAAATAATAGGAAGTTATTCTTGAATGTTCAAAATCAATTGCCTTTTAGGTGAAAGCGCCCGAGTAGGCTGCAAAATGATTATTTTTTTATGATTTTTGCAATTGCAAGTCAGTGTCATTAATGGTTGTATGTTGATTAATTTAAAATATGATTTGCACCTGTAACAAATTTAAAATCATCAATACAAGTCTCTAAGTTAATGTAATCTAATTGAATGACTATGTTAAGGGTTTGGTTTCTGCACTTAGTCCCTAAAGCGGACCATTGTGCATGGCAGAATGACTATGAATTAGTCAATCAGAATAAACTTAGTGGGTTGTATTGATAATTTTAATTATTATAATTCTGTAACTACATGCATATTGTCATTGCCCTGCAAATTGCAAAAAAACCAAACAAAAATAAAACTTCGGGGCCTACTCTCGCACTTCCCCCTTAAATCTAACGGATATCATATTTCAAAATTTTGCTCTGCAAAAAGTTACTTGACTTTGGATGCACCTTTCTTTATAATCATTTGTGTCATGAATTCAGTTTTAGAAGAAAATAGTATTAATCTATACTTGTAGTAAAGGGCATTTAGAGTAAAGAAAGAAATCAAAGATAAGCATGCCAAAATTATAATTAGCTATTTGAATCAGATTTTTTTTTGCCAATAAATGAAATTGGCAAAAAAAATCTGATTCTCGAAACGCTCGAAACCCTAATCCTCTTTCTAAAATAAAAATAACCTTAGTTAATCCTTATAACATCAGCTATATGCCTTTAAAAGTCCTGTCAAAATTGGCCCAGATTAGCTGAAACACAAAAATTAAAAAGTTTTTTTGTATAGATGCTGAGACAATGCATGGGAAATGGGCAAGAAAAACAATAGAACTAATATTGTATCACTAAAACCGTCTAAATCTTTCAGAGGTATTGATCAAAGAGGAGAATAGTCCCGCAGTGGATGCGGAACCCCTTTCCCCAGAACCCACAACCCAAACAGACAATGAACCTGCAACCATTACTGAACCAGTCCCGGTACCCGAAGTAATTGTTGAGAAACCGGTAGCTTCAGAAAATGTGGTTGTAGAACCTGTGGTCCCAAAAAAAGAACCGAGTCCTGTGAAAGAGGAGCTTATGGTTGTTGAGGAACCAAAGAAGTTTGAAACGGAAGCTGACGCGGATATGACCGAAGTGGTTACGGTTGAAGAGAAGGTGGAACTTAAGGCGGAGAAACCTAAACCAAAGCCAATGAATGGGGATGTTCCTAAGGTGAGTCATGTGGTACTAATTTTATTTAAAGCATTTGAATAATTTGATGATAGGAGTAATGTTGTGTTTGGATAAAAGGGTAGCAGAGAAATGGAGTGATATCCCTTAGAAATTAGACATTGATATCATTATCATTTCCCCTTTTGTAACAACTCTTTTTATTACTCTATTAATCTGACCATCATTTGTATAAATGTTCCTTTTATCACAGTAAAACTCGTAAAAATTACTATAACGCGTCAAACTCGTCATCATTCAACTGAAGATAGTTCTGCAGACTGTTCTTACACTCCAAAAATTGGCATATCATGATTTTATGATCGAAAGTAGTGTGCAATCACTTCATGTGTATCTCTGTTTGTTTACTCTGTGTTCCTCCACACAACTGATAAAATCTTTTGATGATTCTAGAAATGTGATTATTGTATATTGTATTGTATAACGGGCTGGTGTCCACAACTCCTTGTGATTATTATTTGAAGTTTTGGGCTAATACATATTGTGCAAACTACCAATATCATGGGTCATCCAGAATCAGATGTAAACAAATACAGTTGTAAAGTTCCCCAAGTATCCCCATCCACACACGCCTTGTCTTGGCACACCCTGGGCTTTGAGTCGTAGCTACAAATCTGACTGAAGAAATTAAATGAGCCTCAATAGACTGTGAATAGTTTCTATCATCCAGTTGTCTTGTTGAAGACATGTGTATCTGATGATAACAGCCACTGACCTATGGTCTCTTTGTTTTTATTTAGCAGGGTAGCAAATTCATTTATAAAACTAATTGTTTGGCATCCTATTCCTGGAATACTTAACAATTAGTTGAATCATTGTCATCTACAGGAAGATTATGCTGCTTTCTTCTGCTATAAAGGGGCCCATACTCAGCAGTATAAAGTAGTATTACCTAGTACTATCTGGGCTGTGGAGATCAGACAGGCAGTCGCTCCATGTACGCCCGCCCCTGCTCGCTGTGCCTGCAGCCAGGACCAACCTACTGGCGAGAACTCCTCTCACTAGAGCCATACGCGTGGTGAATGAGGTTTACGGGAGGGTTGATGTATTGTGGTGCAACTTGAGTGAATTCGCAAAAGTTACACTATATGTAATAAGTTATTTGGATTAAGATATTTTTTTAACTAGGTATAAGGTATAGATTTAGGATTTAGTTAGTAAGGCCACTCTGTCGCATTGGATCATAGATCTGTAATGATAGTGTAGGTAAGATTGTTGTAAATAAATAAATGTAAAATACTGGTATTCAGGTGTATCTGGTTAGACTGGAAGCCGACTCTAACATAGTTGGGAAAAGGCTAGGCTCTTCGGTTTTCAACACTGGGTCCAGCGCCGAAAGTCGAAAATCTATCAGGTCGCTTTTTTATTCAGGCATTAAATTAGGGGTTTTTTTTTTTTCGGATTGTAAATCATCAAATGACTTCTCCCGCTCTGAGCAGAGTGGAAGGGAGTGTCAGACTTGTACTGACTAAAACCCATCCATGTTCCTTTCTTGCCCTTTGTGATCCAGGGCCGCGGTATCTCTTTCGAACAGTCCCGCAGCCCATTAAATTAGAGGTGAGGTGTTTCATTAAAACTCGCCCGCTTTATATGGGATTTAAAACATAACTGGTGAAATGTGGGCTTACTATTAGGTACACCTCTGCCTAACCCTTCGGGGATTACAGGCGTGATGTTATGTAAATTGGAGGTCTTAGTGAAAACGGGCACTCGTTTAGCAGCCAGAGTATCCTTTTGCTTGTACCTGTCACAAATGTTGTTATTGCAGTTAGTCTCACGCGTTGTTTAGTAATACGAGATATTTCAAGTTTATTTTATTTATTTAGGGACAAAAAACAGGTACACGTTACAATTTGTATATCAGAGCTAATTATTATGTTAATTTAATTATAATCGTATAAACCACACTATTGTCCACGGATTGAAAAAAAATAATTAAAAGAGGAAAGGACGGACGGTCGCATATCTAAATTATGAATTAAAAGAAAAGAAAGTTATGAACGGTTGTCGGTAAGTAAACCTATAGCCATTTTTTAAATCTTGCGGGAGAAAACGCAAAAATATCAGTATCAGTAAAGTGTGTGTTGTAAGTTTTGTTTTTTATGTAAATTGATGACCTTAAAATGTTTACAATTGACTAAACAGTGTCTTTAACCAGCTATGAACCTTATGATAAGTTCTGTTGTGATCCTTTATTCACCTTATTACAAACGTATTACATTTTTTAATATTAATTATATAAAATATTAAAAAAAAAAAAACATTTAAAAATAGAAAAAATTGTAGCCCACCGGTATCGGGAACAGGGTCCAAGTTACCGGCAGTCAGGGCTCCAGAGAGAGGAACCTCCTAACAATACGAGCCGTGTCCAGGAGTACCGCTTTCTGAATCAAGCCCTTGATCCAGCTGCCTCCTCGGGTGTTGGTCGAGGTTTTTGGCAATTAAGCCATTGGCTGAAACGACTATCGGCACAATGATCGCTGAGCTCACATCCCACATGTCGACAACCTCACCTATTCTGATTATTATTTTTATATTATTATAGCCATATTGCCCACTGCCGGGTAAAGGGCTCCCTCCATTCCTTCCAACGGTCACGATTCTGTGCTACTTCTTTCCAATTCTCAAGGAAGACATCCAGTTCGTCCCGCCATCTCCTACGTGGTCCGCCGCGACCCCGTGTCACTGTTTCAGGGCACCAATCCTGAGCTTTACGGGCCCACAGTTCGTTCGGCATGCGACAGACATAACCCGCCCAGTCCCATTTAAGTTGGGCAGCTTTTTGAGCCAAATCAACTGTGGTGATAGGTCTTTAACTGTTCAAGTTATTTAGGGACTGCCGCATTAGGATTCCTAGTTTCATCAAGCACTACTGCTGAACATGAGTTTCTATGTTTGGTTCCAAGGTCAAGCAATGTGTGTTTATCCATCAGGAAGCAATAAAGTAAGATAAAAAATAATGCCTCGTTATTCTAGCAGTGGCAAGCACTATTGCTGAGCGATGTCTTGGGTTCGATTCCTAGGTCGGGAAGAGTAATATTGGGAATTTCTCAGTAGCAGCCCCGTCTGGATCTGTGTCCGGTTGATGGCAATAGGCTTGCCCGGGACTTAAACATAACTGGCGAAATGTGACTATATAGGTACAGAGCTACCTTACCGTTCGGGTATTATATGCATGATGTTATGTATAAATATGTTAAATTAAAAATAACATGGTCGATACCTTATACAGCATGTATCAGAAAGTTTTACGCGGTTACGATATCTCCCATGGAGAAAGTTGTTTGTGATGGTATAGACACACCACATCCTTAAATATGACTACACTTTGTGCTACATATATAACATCACGCGTCCCCGAAGGGTTAGGCAGAGTTGTACCTAATAGTGCACCCATATTTCTCCAGTTATATTTAAGTCCCATGTAATACGGGGCGAGCCTATTGCTATAAAAACCAAATATCTCTTTTCCCGACCTGGGAATAGAACCCAGGACCTCTTGCTCAGCAGTCGTGCTTGCGACGACTAGACCGACGAGGCAGTCAAAAACCGCCTTGTGATACATGGTAAAGAAATATTTATAACATTAAAACTTAACTCGGCATTTGACCCAAACCGCTCGTGCACAAAAACTTGTTGCAAAACGACCTTCCCTGACACTTGATCTCAACCAAGGTCATGTTGGCCAAGCTGTTGGCAAAATTGAACAATATGGCGTTATTGTGCTCCGTCTGTGCCAGCTCCGTAATAATACAATGTTATAATTTATTCGGTACTGTCTGCAGATCAACGTTGATTATGATTTGGAGTCTTTTGAAGATGGTGATGACGCGTGAGAGTTGAGTAAGGTAAAATAGATTCCTGTTTATGAATCAGTCGAACCAGTACGGACAATTTGCGGACCCCGGACACTGACAGATGCTTCAGTAATGTTTGGAGGTCTCCCGGAGCCGCGTTCGCAATTTGTATGTACCAGGTTGACCGAACCTATGAAGAGGTTTTGGTGAACGAAGCATTTTTTCAATCGTGTGTAAGTTATACATCAAGGAGAATTTTACCATCTATCTATCTATAAGGGTTTGGTTTCCTCACTTTGTCCTTAAAGGTGGACCATTGTGCGTGGAATTTAACCATAATTATATTGTTAAATACAATAGTAAACAATGTTTTCCGGTTTTATGTCTGGCACCCGAGACACCCCGAATTAAAAAGGGCGTGGTCTCCTCGCGAATACTCTTGCGCCGAAGCGCCGCCCATGCATCCGATACATACATGTCTATAGAAACTTATTTATTTTTGCGCGTAGACGTAGTGTGTTCAATGATCTTGTAAGTTGAAATGTACAGGGTCAAGTAATGTCAGAAATTAAGGTCATGGCACTACATAGAGCTATTTGGAATAAAAAAATCTGAAAATAGGATTTATAATGTAATTTTAGTAGTTAAAAGCAAGTCCTAATTTAGGAGTCTTATCACCGTTATCACAAATACTAAGCGGTGTCTAAATATTATTGCACCGTTTGAATGCAACGTTAAGGTTCATCAGTGCTCATTTATTTGTGTTAGGTATTGTAAAAGGGGATTATTGTACTATGCAAGGTAGCTAATAATATGAAGTTAAATCATGTGTGCAATTCACACGTGGTAGAAGTGAAACCTTCAAAAATTTTGGCTTCAAGATAGACACGTTGTATAATGCTATCTCATTTTCTCCCACGTTAAATCTTATGAATTTAGGTGTCTGTCTCTTTTTACTGTCGCTTTTTCGTTTCATCGACTTTCAAATCACAACGATGCTAAAGAGGTTTTCACTTCAAAAAATACTATAACATATTCAGCGGTAATTTCTTTAACAGATATTGAAAAAACCCACCACTAAACTAGCTCTCAAGAACGCACGGCGAGGACGACCAATCAATTTATACTAAACCAGGTTATGCGTATCTCTCATTGTACGGGAAATCTATATAAAGCGAGGCCATGTTATACTGGAAATGTATAGCTTGATGTGACGCAGTGTGTACAGCAAAGAACAATACAGGGTGTAAACGGACTCTTCACGAAGCCGTCAACCAAGCATTCTGTACATCAAACTAAGTAACTTTACGCAAAAAATTATTGCTAGGAAACTACTTTTTTTTGGGTTGTAAAATCTTGTTTTACGGTAGGACTCAATGTAACGCTTTAACACATTTTGCTTATGGATGGATTGAATAGTACGGGGGTCGTGAAGGTGTATATGTAAAAAATACATTAAAAACATGTATTAAAAAAAACGAGTGTGCTCTAGACCAGGGATGTTATGGAGCTCCGTAACCGTAACCGATATCCGAAATAAAAATATATCCGTAACCGTAACCGTATCCGTTTCACAAGTTTCGGATAGTTTCGTATAAGGGCGGAGTCTAAATATAACGACATGTTTCGACAGGTATTTGTTTCACCGCTCGCGCGCCACGTGAATCTTGCAGTTTTTTTGTTATTTCTAGTCATAACATAACCTCTTTCATAACTAGTTATTTTTTTATTGTATCCGTAACCGAAACTATCCGAAACTAACGGATAATCCCAAATAATTACATATCCGAAACCGAAATAATATTATTCCCATATCCATATCCGTATCCAGATCCGAAATATCATATCCATAACATCTCTGCTCTAGACCATACGACTGAAGTAAAACTTAAACAAATGCCGAACAATCGTCTGTCAAATTCAAAAAAGGTACTCTCTCTCTTTTTATTTTCACTAACTTCAACTTTCGTTTGCCTCGTAACGTAACGTAACGCATTCACCAGCTTAGTCCCCGTAAAGAAGTTTTACTTCAAAAACTTGTGAAAAGTTGGAACTTTGACCCCCAATATCATCTCCGTAACTAGAAGGTTTCCCAGGTAGAGTCTAGAACAAAAAAATGATCTCAATGACGGGGAGAATCCTGAGACCTTTCGGCTTCGTTAAGAGTCTTTTTACCCCCTTCATGTCGCATCTGAACGATGTAAAAGCCATTTAAAATGATAGTACGAAACAAAACGTAACGTACAACTGTGTAAAGAATTTAGTGACTGTTTATGTTATTGCACTACAAATGTTGCCCGCAACATCGTCATTGTCGTAACAATAATATCATCTTCATCATAACATCAGGCCTTTAATCCCCGAAGGGTTAGGTAGAGGTGTACCTAACAGTACACCCAAATTTCGCCATCGATCTTGAAGTGCCATGTAATAAGGGGCAAGTCTATTGCCTTCAACCGGGTTCAAACTTCAAATACGGCTCTGTGAAGAAATTCCTGATGGAAAAACTCAATAACTTTTTTCCGACCCGGGAATCGGAACTCAGGACCTTATGCCAAGCTGAGGCTGGCTGCAACCGCTGGGTCATGGGTGCGATTCCCAGATCGGGCCCTTCCATCAGGAATTTCTCAGTTCTCAGATGATTTTGATGAGTTTCAGTATCGAAAAATCTTCTCACCGATCACTTTCATTTGGGGTCCGTTTTTTAAGGTCAAAAGGTGAAATTTGTTTTTGTTTGTAAAAATTACATACTCAAGTAACACCAGTATATTATATTGCAGACACTGCGACGCATCAAGCTATAAATGTCCAGTATAACATGGCTTCACATTGTGTAGAATTCCCATACAATGAGAGATCCGCATAAACTGGTTTTGTATAGCTTGATTTGTCGCCGTGCAAACTGTCTACCTACTTAAGGTCCGCACGGAACAGGTCGGCCGTCAGGATCCGGACCGCGATCCATTTGGTGACCCCTGTGCTAAAGCATAACCATAAAATCATTCGATACCGAACCCCATAATCATCATTTGCCGAACCTTTACGGGGTCTATCTTAAACACACACGCTAACATCTCTTCTCTTTCTAGGAGGAGCAAGGTACAAAAAGGCGGTCAAGCGAAGAGGTTGACACAGAATCTCCATTAAAGAAGCTCTGTATCGAAGTAGAGAAGACGTTTCCCCAACACGACACGATGATCAACGACTACATACAGACAGCAACGAAAAACAACGTAGACGAATTACAGAGGCACACAGAACAGCTACTGTCAGAGATACAAACGCTAAGAGAACTCGCTCAAAAGAAAGAACACGAATGGAACAATATACTGCACCTGAAAAAAGTCAAAGAGGAGATCCTACTCCGACTTTTAAGGCGAAAACAGGTGTTATCCTTTGAAAAATCCGCGGAAATCAATGGTGGTGATCGAGAAAGAGACCCATTCGACTATCTTAACCAAGCGAAGAACTTGGCCATAGATAAAAGCGATGAGATCTCAGGACTAGCGCTCAAACAACCTGGCTCAACCCTCAATCCAATGATGCAGACGCCTATGATGCCGGTCACTTCGCATTTCAACCCTATGGCGGGTCTACCACCACCTTACGACAAAGCGCACATGTCGATGCCTAAACCAGTATTCCCACAGCAAATGATGATGCCTGGACACTTGACTGGGTTCCCTAGGGACATGAACGGGCAGCTTCCTGGTGGCTACCTTCCTATGGGTCGACAAGGTCCTACGAAGGATGTAAAATCGATTATAGCAGATTATAGGCAAAGAAACCCGGAGGTCACGCCCCGAAGAGGTCGTAGAATGAAGTCTATTCTTAATCCTAATATGATGAATGCCCCCCGACCGATAGCGCCGAAAGTGGACGGTATGAATAATCTGAACAACCTTAATATGCTGTTTAATAATCTAGATATGGTAAGTGTTTTTTATTGTTATTTTATTTCTTTTAGTACAGTGTTTTAGAGCGATTTTAAATTGTTATCTATTAGGAAATTGAGTCATTTGTAAATTGAGATAGGATAACAATTTATCAACATCCATGAACTACATATTTATATCATGTCCCCATAAGCCATATCATTGTGCACTCTTCGTTCATTTTCTTCGAAAACGTTGGTTCAAACAATCCAACAATACGAAACTCCCCAGAGAATTCTAAACTTCGAACAAAAATTTCGCCGCTACCTTTTGTTTATATCATAAAGAGAAACCATTCAAAAAAATTCAATCAATTCAAACTTTGTCTTTTCCCAAAAACATAAACGGAAAAAGAAATCATACAAAAATTCATTCCCTCCTCGTCTTTTCGTGACACGATTAAAATTTTGAGACAGGAAAAAGCTTTGATTATAATTTCCAAATGAATGAAAAATAAGCATAGTGACCTGTGATCAAGCCTTGTCTCTAGAAGTGGCACATTACAGGCAAAAAAAGAAGACAAAGAATTTATTTGCCTCGCAGAGAACAAAAAAAAAATTCAATTAACAATAAAAAACAAATGTAAAACGTAAATATAAGAAAAAAATAAGACATTAAACTAAATTGGTCCAGTATGCGGCCAAAATGGTGCTGTAACATTAAAAAAACCCAACCACTCCGAGAGTGCCGACAGAAGTGAAAGCTATTTTTTTCCAAAATTCTGAATTATTTTCAGAAAATATTTTGGCTTATGTCTTACATATAAATTTGGACTATACACTGTATTTTTTTTGGGCTTGTAATATGTAGCAATAAGGCTAACTCTGCATCGAAAAAGAGGTCACTTACGGTGTCGCGAGTTCAATTGTTTTTCCCCATCTCAAAAATGCCCAACGCGCCTAAAGAAGTTTTCAATTCAAAAAAACACTGCGCTGGTAAAGTATCTATCTAGCTACATCATAGCTCGAACCTAGAACGACTATCGTTAGAACTTGCAGGCGAGTCAATAATCTAATTTGTAATTGTGTGCCTTGACCCCAATTGTCAATGACTGTCTGTAGCATGGAACAGTACTTGCCCACATGTTATGGCGGATAGACGTATATTGAGGGGTGATGTCTTCACGGATTTTGTGGAGTAAACTAACTAAAAAAAAAACAACAACTGGGTTGTGGAGTTGGCAGTCGCTCCATGGAAAATAAAAATACTTATATAAACTGCATCCGATCTGCTAAGTAATAACAGCCGCTCGGGTTAATCTTTAGGTTAAGCCGTGCTTAATTAGGTTGATCTGTGGATGAGTGACCACCCATTACATACCGAGTTTCCTCCGTAAGCACGTTAACCCGTTGGTCCCGGCTGTCATTTGTAGATGTTTGACAGTCGTTACAGGTAGTCAGTGGCCCAAAAAGTCTGACAGCCAGTCTTACCAAAAGGTACCGTATTACCCAGTAAGGTTTTGGAGGTCAGATAGGCAGTCGCTCTGCATTAAAACATTGCGTAATGATTATGAATGATGTCTTTAATCGGTTTTAATTTGAAATTATGTTTCGTGTCAATGTAGCAACTGCATTACTTATACAAAGTATTGTTCCTTTTTAAAGCACCAATAGTCTAAAGGCTAAAGTATCAGACTGGCGGTCGAGAGGTCCTTAGTTCGAACTCCATTCGTTATTATTACTGTGCGTTCTACTTTGGTGCACCTTGGCAGAGGCTTACGTCCATCAGTAGTCCACGATAAACTGAGCTGATCGATCGATCTGCATACTCTTGCATTGCTTTTGCTAAAGCTTTGCGAAATCATTCGGTATAGGAGTCCACTGGTGGACCGTAGGCTTTTGAAACGGTTCGGCGGCACGGTTGGCGCAGTGGCTGAGCGATTGACCGCTGCGCTGCGTGTCGTGGGTTCGATCCCCGCACGCAACAAATATTTGTATGGCCTACAGATAGTTGTTCCGGGTCTGGCTGTTTGTGTATGTGATTTTAAATGTTTGTGAACGCACCCACGATACAGGAGAAATTCCTAGTGTGAGGCAACGTTTCTAAAAAAAAAAAACGTTAGAAACTAGGAGCAGTTTCCCAAGGCAAAGAACCGGCACGCCATGGTTACTGTTTTACAATAATTGTAAAACTTGGGTTTTCCGTGAGTCCAACTGTTACCATGGCATACTCAAACGTCAATAAAAGGAAAGGTGTTCATTTCCCATAGACATTAAAAATTCAAACGGTTTTCTGCGAATAGCGGCGAATCGTACCATAGATTATAGGGCTGGGTCGGTCATTGCCTGCAAGTCATGAGGCTTTATTCATAAATAAACAGTTAACTACCTATGACTGTCCGAGCGTGCAATGTAACATGAAAATGTGGACATTGTAGTTTTCCTTCGATCTAATATTTATTGGACAGAAATTACTGTTGGTCTGGTACTTGTATGAGTTGAATGTGTTCTTATTGTATTCTCTTTTGATCATAATTGTGGGTTTATGGCTTTTGAACTTACAAGAAGAGAGGTTTTTTTTGTGAAAGGAGAGACCTTTGCACAGCAGCTGGAGACGACACCCACTGTCATTTTACGGCCGTTATATTCCGCCAAACGGTGTCTTACCGTGCACATATACATACATGAATCGGGGCTGAGAGGGCGGAATAGGAAGCTTTTATCAATTCAATCAATTATTGAAAAAAAAAATCAGCTGTTACCTACAAAAGTATTGTAAACTAGCACTTCGCGACTTCGTCCGTAAAAATTGTGATAGCTCGGCTAATATGCATAGTATAAGCCAGTGAAATAATTTTTATAATTGGATTATTAACTCCGGAGATTACCTCCTACATATAAACAAACAAACAAATTTTACCTCTTTATAATATTAATAATAATAATTAGTG
The DNA here is from genome assembly GCA_950005105.1 of Lycophotia porphyrea. NCBI lineage: Eukaryota > Metazoa > Arthropoda > Insecta > Lepidoptera > Noctuidae > Lycophotia > Lycophotia porphyrea. Next base: position 16,194,068 of record OX465396.1, on the reverse strand, counting down.
TAGAAGTGTAGATGTATAGAACATTTGATTTTCTTTTAAACTAGCTGACCCGCGCAACTTCGTCTGCGTCACTTTATGGAACATCTGATTTATTTTAAATTACTAATGAAAAACTTCTATGAGTGGGGGGGGGGGGGTCAGAATGATATACTGAATTCGTGGTAACCTTTTATGCGCCGGTGTCCCACACCGTTGCTGTTTCAACAACAACAACATACATTTATTTTCAGGTTACTTTGGACCACAGATATATCCCTTACTAGACTAAGGTAGACTAACATACATATGATATAATACAAATTGTGTTAGTTAATAAAACCTTAAAACTATGTTAGTAACACTTCACTTTTGCACTATGTCACTGCGTGTTCATGTGGCAATTGTCCGTGGAAGCGACGGATCACCACTCTCTGCGGCCAAAAGTTTTCCAAGACGAGATGCAGATAGCACGTTGGTATTCGCACCACGAACGCCTTAAAGTTGACGCGTTGTTCGCGTTGAGTTGAGTTGTTTCGTTATGGGGCTACAAGTTGGGGTCATTACATGCTGATTACGCTCGCTATACGTATATACTTTTTGTCTGAGGTATAAACAATAGACCAAACCAGTTGACACGACATGTAGAATACAAGTTTTATACTTTGATGTGAACTCGGGGCTAGAAAACCAAAGCATCAAACACACGACACGTAAGGAAAAACCCACTTTACTAACTCCAATACCAAGTACTTTTCCTAGCAGTCTAGCACATAAAAAAGCTAAGATATCTATTAACCTTTACGACACGAATGTCTATAGGTGAGTGACAGCATTACCTTGACCCAATATCTGTTGCGCTAGGATTCTAACGGCCTTCGATCAATCAACTAGTCACTGGCTATTCATATTAATTATTGGACATATTTTTAATGGTAGTAGTCATGTAGAAAGTACTTGGGTGCGGCTTTAAACATGTTAGGCTTCTCTTTCTGTAAAGGAAAACTAGGTGTTTGAAAGTTTTTTGTTTAAAACCAGGGATGTTATGGAGCTCCGTAACCGTATCCGTTTCACAAGTTTCGGATAGTTTCGTATAAGGGTGGAGTCTAAATAAGGGGACATGTTTCGACAGGTTTTTGTTTCACCGCTCGCGTACCGAAACTATCCGAAACTAACGGATAATCCGAAATAATTACATATCCGTAACCGTATCCGAAACGGATATAATTTTATTCATATATCCATATCTGTATACAGATCCGAAATATCATTTCCATAACATCTCTGTTTAAAACGTTGCCCCATACTAGAAATTTCTCCTGTATCGTAGGTTTGTTTACAAACATTTAAATTCAGATACCTACACAAACAGCCAGACCCGAAACAAATACCTGTAGGCCATACAAATATTTGTTCCGTACGGAGATTGAACCCGCCACACGCAGCGCAGCAGCCAATCGCTGAGCCACTGCGCCAGCCGTGCTGTCAGTTAACTAGAGTAAGTCCAAGTTTAATACAGAGGCCCTAGCTCGAGCGCGCGGTGTAACGGTGTAACGTAAATACGTCGATTTTAAAATTTAGCTAGTAAATTAACTAGTTTCACATATAATCCTATCCTAACTATAATATTATAAAGCGACAATAAGTTTTTTTGTTACCTTTTTACGCCTAAACCACAGAACCGATAATCCTGAAATTTTGCATTTACGTTGTCAGGTGTACAGAAACAGACATGGTCACCTTTTATCCCGAAAAAAAGTACTGTTCCTGAAGGAAACAACAATAACGTTCTTATGATAATAGATGGCGCCACGTGTCTTTCAAATAATCATTTAACCCATTCACTGCCCAGTACTTCGCGAAAACTTCACGAAACTCCGTTCGCGTGCCCACAACCCGTATCCGAGTCGTGGTTATAATAATCTATAGATGACTTGTATTCATGCCCAGTACCCGACTAGCGAGTCCATAGCTACGGGTTGTGCGAACAAACGAATTATTGTTCGACTCATTTGCTGGGTGCTGCACTGAATGGGTGAATTATATTATTATGGAAACTTTTTTATTCTAAATTAATGCGAGCGAAGCCGCGGGGCAAAAGGTAGTATTTTCAAAATTTTATGAATTTATAATTATCTTTGGACGATACGGATTGTTTGTTGCAAACAATTTAATTAAAATGCTAAAGGTTAATTGTAATTTGTAAACCAAATGAAACAGCTCACTATTTTAGCACATACTAAGTATTTTGCGGTTTCTAGCAATATACCAAAGACATTCGTTGACGAATTTTTGCCTAAAGAGTGTAAAAAGACTTAACGAAGCCGAAAGGCACTTGTTCTCTCCGTCATTGCGATATTTTTTTTATTCTAGACCATACCCGTACTATTCAATCCATCCATCAGCACAATATTTTAAATCCGCTACATTGAGACGAACTGGATGTCTTCCTTGAGAATTGGAAAGAAGTAGCACAGAATCGCGACCGTTGGAAGTAATGGAGGGAGGCCTTTGCCCAGCAGTGGGACAATATGGGCTAGCTACAACAACATTGAGTCCTACCGTAAAATACACGTTAAGCCGTTGGTCCCGGCTGTCTTTTGAAAATCTTTGACAGTCGTTATGTAGTCAGTGGCCCAAAAAGTGTGAAAACCAGTCTTACCAAGGGGTATCGTATTACCCAGTACTAACTGGGTTGTGGAGGCCAGATAGGCAGTCGCTCCATGTAAAATTCTGGTATTCAACTGCATCCGGTTAGACTGGAAGCCGTAACATAGTTGGGAAAAGGCTAGACAGATGATGATGATGACATCATGAAGCTTGTAAGTCTTGCAACTAAATTGATTCATATTCCATGTACTATGTGGTTAGAAAGAGGTGGTTCCCATTACGACGTTAACCTAAATATTCAGACGAATTGATGTTGCTTTAGATTGTAAAATACATAACTACAGTCTTGTATAACATGCATAAGCAGCCTATAATGTTCCCACTGCTGGGACACAGGGCTCCTCTATGTACGAGGGGGTGAGCCTTGGATGTCGCATGGCTTTGAATTTATGTTTCTAGGACGGGTGGCGAACCAATGGCACGCGTGCCGTTGATGGCCGCAACACAATATTTTGGGCACCCCACCGATCAAAATTGTTTGCATTTTAGTTCAAAATAACTCATGGTTCACCATATATTCTACTAAAGGTAACCTCTTATAAGAAGTTATAAGAACAACCCAGAGTTGTAATTTTGTTGTTGCCATCTAATCTGCAACAACAGAAGTCAGATTAATGTTACCTACTTTAATTTTAATGAATATTTATAAACATTCAGTGCAATGTATATTTGGTAGTAAATGAAGAGTATAGAGATGATAGACCCTATTTAGTTTAATTATTTGCCCAATAATTAGTCAAAATTATTTGATAGCATGTCTATGGTCTCATTAAAAAATTCTTTAAAAGTTTGGCACGTTTATCCATAAAGCTCTGCCTGTTCTAGGATATACCGGTTTCCTTAAGATGTTTTCCTTCACCGTTTTCTGTAAAACTATGCTCGTGAGGAGCTCGTGGCTAAACAATAACAGCCGCTTGGGTCGATCTTTAGGTTAAGCCGTGCTTGCTTAGGTTGGTCTGTGGATGGGTGACCACCCATTACATACCGAGTTTCCTCCGTGCCTCGGAAAGCACGTTAAGCCGTTGGTCCCGGCTGTCATTTGAAAATCTTTGACAGTCGTTAAAGTAGTCAGTGGCCCAAAAAGTCTGACAACCAGTCTTACCAAGGGGTATCGTATTTCCCAGTAGTAACTGGGTTGTGGAGGTCAGATAGGCAGTCGCTCCATGTAATATACTGGTATTCAGCTGCATCCGGTTAGACTGGAAGCCGACCCCAACATAGTTGGGAAAAGGCTAGGCAGATGATGTTTTCTGTAAAACTATGTTTTTAAATTTTGTACAACACTAGCTGTTGCCCGCGTCTTCGCTCGCGAGGAAGTTTTGATGTGAATGTGTGAGAAAAAAAAGACTATTATCTATCCCTGTGCCAAATTTCATCCATATCCGTTGAACCGTTCTGGAGTGATAACGTAACAAACATCCATCCATTGATTTTTTAATAATAGTTAGGTAAGATTTTGACCTATGCGGTGCGAAGTTATTATTCTCAATGTGACCGTTCTTTAAATGATGACTAATTTTTGAGTATTTCAAGAATTAGCGCATTCTTGGACGCTCACTCACGCATCCAGGTCATAATAAAGTTACAAGATGAACACACAGTTTAAATAAAAACATAACTCTCTTCGTCGCAGTCGGGTAAAACTAATAGAATCACAGTCTACCAATTTAAAAAAAAATGCCACAAAATGAAGGTGTAAAAAGCGTAACTGTTGCTACCCGAATTTGAAATTCTCCAGTATAAAACTGCCTTAATACTTGTAATCTTCATTTGCAGAATCAAAAAGCGATGCTAGAACGGCTCCAACAAATCCAAGCTGGTGGTCTACCGAACGGGCTGTCTTTCAAAGACGTGCTCATCCAATTCGCCAACATGCAGCAGGCTAACTCAGGCCTCATACCGAATAGACCACCAGAGACCATCACCAATAGACCTGAACACCATATAAGACCAGAGAGGAGAGGAAGACCGGAGAGGAATCATGAGGAGGCTCATATATCAGTCAAGCAAGCAGAAAGACTGGCTTCCCCAAGTCCTAGGTTGCCTCCACCACCACCTTACCCCGAAATATCCTTACTACCCGTCACCACAAGCCAGGAATCATCACAACAGAACTCCTTACTCCATGGCATCCTCACAAAGGTATCTATTTTTTCCAAACATATCATTTTTATGGCTTGTAGAAATACTCATATCGCAGCTTCCATTAATATTTTCTTTTTTTTTTTTGTATATGGCAATAATGCTTGCAAACTACCTTGAAATGAGTGTTGCCAACCTTCCAGCAGGCGTTACCTGCGTCTCAGAGTTACTCCCCGACGTTGGCTAAACTCCTCATGTCGCCGGAACGGAAACAGAGTGCGCCAACGTTACCAACTTTCGGTCAGGCCAAGGTACCACTAATGTACGACATAATAACAATTGGTGTGCTGATTGGCCTTGATCATTCCAAATTCAAAATTTAGTTTTTAAGTTATGTTATGGTTTTTAAAGAGTTGGAGCTGTGGTTTTTGGGGTTCTGGCACATTTGGCTTTAGCCACATTTGACTTTGATCTGTCTATGGTAACTTTCCCAAATTCATGGAGATACTTCAAAAGATAATGTATACATTGATGTAACGATCTTGTGCCTTGTGCATTAAAGTGTGTCTTTGTAATCAAAATGTGCTAAAATCTTGACTGCCTCTTAAATTGTCAAGAGCAAGTTACATCGTTTTTTTTTATGAATAATTGAGTCATTTAGAGTAACTGAAATAATGAAAGTACTCATTTCTTTTGTTTTACTAAATAAATAAATTGCTCTTAATATTTTACAAAAGCTTCAATTCTTTAATATATTAAATTATTTGATTTGATTTTTGAGAGTCTGGCAATGCTCATTGAAATATAAATGCCACCTCATAATCATAAACCATAATATCAAATAAAACATTAATTTAATGAGCAATAAATATTAATTACAAAAAACTATACTCTTGTAGGCAAATATATATATTTTGAACCAATATATATCTATTTAGATACATAAACAAAAATATAATCATATACCATCGTAACAGAAAATTATATATGTACTTAAGTATGTAATCTATTTACATTAAAGACTTTTTGGTCTAGCTTTTTGGCTTTGATTATAACAAAAAAAAAACAAATTCAAATTATATTCTGATGTTCTAAAAAAAAAAGACGCTGAATATATATTCTACTCTGGTTAATTGGTGCTACGTTTAGTAATCAAATGTTTATAAAGTCTGTCTAAGAAACTAATCTCACTTGTGAAGAATGGCATAGAGAATATTACATGAATGAGAGTCTCAACCTATTTTGAATAAGTAACTTTAAAGAAGTAAAATCTTTTCCCGCCATTCTGCATTAATGTGTTTAGTTCCTTAGGCAGTTGGGCAGCGGCCATCTGATTGGCTAACATGACTGGCTGTACCCAAAACCGATCAGTTCGATATATGTATAAGAAAAGTTAATACAATATGATTATGCATTGGCTTAGGGCGCACATTAGTCATTATAAATCTTATTATTCTACTAACAGGGTATATAGCCGGGCCAGAGGGTATCGGGTGATTCAATAAATGGGTTGTGGAGGTCAGACAGGCAGTCGCTCCATGTCGCTGCATCCGGTAAGACTGGAAGCCGACCCAAGTATAGTTTGGAAAAGGTCTACTAACAGGGTATATAAAGTATAGAATTATATTATTACATATATGTAAATGTAATTATTGGATTAGTGTCTAGATTTCTGTACTGTCCAGTAATCTGTCAACGCCATAAAGCATGCTGTCGATCAAATTGCATGACACTAATACATTTGGGTTCTTGCAAAAGTTTCTTGTTTCTTTTACCGTCGAAACTAAATTACTACATGCATAAATTATCGCCCTCTTCCTCTTCTCCCTCTTTTATGGGGGTAGGCAGGAACTACAATCATTTCCAAATCTACAATCAAGAAAACCGATGTGCTCCTAAGCTTTTACATACAACGCTTAGAATTGGAAAACGGCAAAATATTAAACACAAAACTATATTTTATTTTAAACTTTAAACTATGTAACCCTTATAAAGAACTAAAGCTACATCTTGGCTACTCTTCTAGAACTGCGGCGAGATCACAATCACTCCGGTGCAGCCGACCCCGCCACCAGAACCACAGCCTGAGAAACCAGAGGAGGTGGTGCAGCTGGTGAGTAGCACTGACTTACTTAAAATAAGAGCTATTTTGTATACAAGGCGTAAACAGACTGTTCACGAAGCCGTCAACCAAGCATTATGTACATCAAACTAAGTAACGCAAAAATTTGTGCTGGGAAACTACTTTTTTTTTAGGGCTGAAATATCACGTTTTACGGTAGGAGTCAATGAAACGCTCTCAAAACATAAGGGGGTCGTGGAGGAGTTTAAAGTAAAAATCCTACATTAAAAACATGTATTTAAAAAAAAAACTTTGAAAAATGTTGGAACTTTGACCCCCAATATCTCTGTAACTAGAAGGTTCCCAGGTATGGTCTAGAATAATAAAGTGATCGCCATGACGGGGAGAACAAGTGCCTTTCGGCTTCGTTAAGAGTCTTTTTACACCCTTTATAGCCTTGAGGATGTCTGTCTAAGTAAATTATAGTGTGGGTTATCGGAAATCGATCGCCTTGTAGGAAACTTGTACTAAGTAATGTTATCATGACTGTTGTACGTTTACTTTGATGAAAAACTGCTGATTTTGATTAAATTTTATGTTGAGATTGCTTAAAATATTAAGAAAACGCTTAATTAGCAATGCACAGTTGAAATTTGGAGAGTTGGTGTCTTCTATGAACCGCTACACAAAAGTGACGTGAAATTATGAAAAAAAAGTAGTGGTGGCACTCCATACTCAAACTCCAAAGCATTTATTTCAATTAGACCATTACAAGCACTTTTGAATGTCAAAAAAAAAACATTAAAAGCGATGCGACTGTCACAGTCCTAAGGCATAATAACTTGAGAAAGTACTGTAGTTGCACATTCCAAAGCGTAGAACTCTATAGAGAAGAATGGGCAAGAAACTCCATGGACACCCTTAAATCAAAATCTTGGTTACAACATTCATGTTGAGATTATATATATATATATATGTCAGAATTATTTAGAAAGACGTGCACATTAAGAGCGTCCAGATTATAAAATAATACCCAAGAAGTAATACAAGGAAGCGAGAGTTGAGTTTTTTTTCCTCTTATCGAACAGATGTCTGTTGACAGCTCTTGAAAATGTTATCAACGTTCCTGAAATGCTTTTTTTCTTAACTTAGTGGTTGATCAGATATTCGCTTTTCATCATCTGCCTAACCTTTTCATAACTATTTGTGTCGAATATTCGACTTACAGTTTTACCAGATTCAGCTGAATACCGGTATTTTACATAGAGCGTTTGCCTACCTGACCTCCACAACAAAGTTAGTACTGGGTAGTACGATGCCCCTTGGACTTAAGTCAGGTCAAGACTTGTTGTCAGATTTTCGGGCCACTGACTATTTGTAACGACACTGTCAAATGTGTATACATGACAACTGGGACCAATGGCTTACCGTGCTTTCTTAGGCACGGACTATACTCGGTATCTATGAAATGGGTGATCATCCATCCTCGGACCAACCTAGGCAAGCGCGGCTTAACCTAAATATCGACCCAATGCGCTGTTATTATTTAGCTACGAGCTATTATGTCAGATATTTGCTTTTGAAACTTTTAAAATTGTATCTAATTTTCTGTAAAAAAACTAAAAAACGTAAAAACGCTTTCCTTTTTTCAAAAAATAAAACCGTCTTCAAAAAAACTCCAAAGAGTTAAAAATTAAAATTTTGAAGTCAGTGGTACAAAAACTGAATTAAACAAACAAAAGTCAACTGAATGAGACTTGCCCGCTACACTATTCCCAAAACAGTGCAACTCCTAAAAACCAGAATCAACAGAGGCGACCGAACGCCAGAAAAGCGCCGCGACAATGAAGCTCAACATATCCCGCAGAAACTATTTAACTGTCTTGGATCCCGCAACGCAAAAATCAAACATATCGTCAAATTCCCTCCATCATAACAAGCAAGAGACGGAACAAAACAAGGCCAACTGGCACAAAGGGACGTTTACAACTGAAATACACCCAGTTGCCTAGCACCACGGATTAAAATTATGATTTTAATTAAGTACTTTATTTTTAAATTATTGTTGATTTATTCTTTTACTCTGGACGCTCTTAATTCGCACGCCTCTTTACATCGTTCTCACATACATGTATAATCTCAACATGAATGATGTAACCAAGATTTTGTAATAATATTTTGATTGAAAAGAGTGTCCATGGAGTTTCTTGCCCATTCTTCTCCATAGAGATCTACGCTTTGGAATGGGCGACTACAGTACTTTAACAAGTTATTATGCCTTGTGACTGTGACTGTAGCTTAGCCTTCTTTGTTTTTCCGACATTCAAAAGTGCCTGTAAGAGTCTAATTGAAATAAATGCTTTTGACTTTGAGTTTGTTTATTAATAAATATAACCTATAAATTGCGAATAATATGTATGGCAATAACGCTTGAACGCACGGAAATTTGTTCTAGTTTCTACAAGGTCCGTATAAGGGTGCTTTTCCACCAAAGATGTGCTATGCAGCTTTGCTGCGAAGATGTGATAGCTAAGCTGTGAAACTATGTGACCGTTTCCACTGATATTAAGCTATGTAGCGGCGCGAGTAAGATGTGCTATAAAGGTGCGCCGCCGCAAAGTAGCTGCGCGAGGAAGATGCGCAGCTCGAGCTATACGATGAATCGATAGTAGGGAAGCGGCGAGGGCGACCATCCATAGCACGTATCTTTCCATATAAAAACATATCATAGTTGAATCCGTTTCCACCAGTACTAAGCTATGTACACCAATGAATATGATTGGCAACGTAGCATAGCACATCTCTGGTGGAAAAGCATCCTAACTCTGGGTGTAGCTTACAGTATCCAATATAATATAGCATTTATTCTGCCAAAGAATACACTTCCATAAGCTATGATACAGTGCACTCACTCACCTGGCAGAACCGGGGTGTGTCGCTCAAGCGCACTGCGGCAGCGGCCATGCGCTTTTGCGAGCGGCAACGCGCATGCGCCCCCGCCCGCTAACATCCAAGCTGCAGCTGCAGAAGGCCCGTTCTTGATTTATTTTACAAAAAGGTTCTGTCCGTGGCAGCGTCCACCGCCCGTGTTGAGGTTGGCAATTCAAAAAAAAAATGGTTGTCTGTAAAGTCGGTTTACAATCGATAATTTTACGTATTAATGTCATAAGAAAACATTAATGAAAAATTGCATACTTTTATGAATTGAATTGAATTATTATCACTGAATTATCATTAATTTGTATAATACATAGATGCGTCACAAGCCGAACGCTTAGGCCGATCATGCCTCTGTATCGGTTGTTCCGCGCTCTCGCTTGCACGCTCGGCTCAGGCGGAACGTGACACTTTTTCGTGCGTGCGGCCAGCGTTCATCGATTTATAACACGTTATCACGTCAAAAACTAGCCTGAGATCAGTGTTTTACCATTGCACGTCAAGAAAACGCTATTATATGTACTTAGAAATCAATCAAATGGTTTTGGTCATGAATTGGCGAAGTGCATTTAATTCATGGGTAGCCTCTGACTGTTAAGATGAAGCGGTCCTTCTGTAGCTCACATGTGTTGGACGGCGCGTGATGTAGGGTGGGGCTCGCTGCGCTGTGCAGACGGGCGCGGCAGTGTCGGCCTCATGTCGCTCCACCTCGCCCGCTTGTGTTCTGTGTTCTGATGCTGGCTGCACTGGACCGCGCCCCGTGCACTCGTCATTTAATTACTTTGATATTTGGCATGTGATGTGATAAGCTAAGTTGACAGACGGTTATTTGTTTAATGAACATAGCAAGCTTGCTGATTTTCACGGTCTTATTTTTGAATCCAAGTGGTGACTTTAGTTTCCTGTGGTGACTTCTGAAGCTAAAGTTATTCACTCTGTGTGTGTTTCTTGAAGTGGGCTTTATTTTTTTGCAGAAAAGTTTTTTATTTTTCATTTTTAGTTGTAATTTTTTTGCCTGTGCATTAATTTTACATTTTTATCAAAACATGTCATAGTTATAGGATTATCCCCAATCAAATAGAACTTAAACATTACTGACGAAATTTGGAGATATTATACCCTTTCAAAGCATGGCGTAATGTTATGTTATGGAATTGTGTAAACAATACATATCCAAGCGATTACAGCAATTACGACAGACTTGCTGTCTATTATTGAAGAGTGCCATTGTATATCTCCGATCAGCATCTGCTTTACCAAATTTAAACGGGACAACCGCGAAATAATACTCCTCCAAACAAAAGAATCAATCATCCAAATTGGTCCACAATTGGCGGGGAAATCGGTGAACATAGAATCTCCTCGTTTTGGAAGTCGGCAACGATGTATGGGATAGCTTGAAACGGGGAAATTTTCAAAAATCTCAGGTGTTTAGAACCAACTGCGATTTTTTGAAAACTTCACGATTCGTTACTCCCCTCACCAAAAAGAAGAAAACCGGTCGCGCCGACCTAAGATGCCAATCTTGTAGCAGCTCATTTGGCGTTCAAGCAATTTACATCACGGTTCAGCGTAATCATGGTGGCAACGATGTATGGGATAGCTTGAAACGGGGAAGTTTTCAAAAATCCCAGGTATTTAGAACCAACGGCGATTTTTTGAAAAGTTCTCGATTCGTTACTCCTCCACCAAAAAGAAGAAAACCGGTCGCGCCGACCTAAGATGCCAATCTTGTAGCAGCTCATATGGCATTCAAACACTTTACATCACGGTTCAGCGTAATCATGGCGGCAACGCCCCCCACCAAAAAGAAGAAAACCTTTAGCGCTGACTTCAAGTAAAATAGGATAATCGAGAAGATGATATTTTTGCGTCGGAGTACCATCCACCCACATCCTTGTGTGCTAAAAGGGTGTATGTTTTAAAATGTTAACCCCGACAAAATATTGTGGGATGTGTGGGAACAATCTTGTTGCATCAGATATAGATTTAGGAAAGTTACTTTACAAATTCCTATGTACATTTTGAACAGTTGTGTGCACCTTGCAACCTTTGGTTGCGACAGAGTTTATTTTCCGAGTTAAAACTGCTATTATGTATTTGTTTATTGTATTATTATTATTTTAGTAGTGTTAGTAAACGAATGTAATCACATGCAGAAATCCACAGCCATACAAACTCACATGCCACCGTAAACACTGTTGCATGCAATTTTGATTTTAATTTTTATGTATCATAGGATCATAATGGCGGAGGAGCTCGTGTAACGCCCGTTCGTATCGATCTGCAGTTTAAGCCGCGCTTGCGCGAGGCACGGAGAAAACACTCGTATGTAATGCATACCGGGTTTTCTCCGTGTCTCGGCAAAATCACGTTGAGCGTTGTTCCCGGCTGTCAGTTGTTGATTTTTGACAGTCGTTTCAGCTAGTCACTGTCCCGAAAGTCTGACAACCAGTCTTAGTAAGGGATATTGTATTACCCAGTACTAACTGGGTTGTGAAGTTCAGATAGGCAATCGCTCCATGTAAAATACTGGTATTCAGCTCAATCCGGTAAAACTGGAAGTCAACCCCAACATACTTTGGAAAAGGCTAGGCAGATGATGATAAGCGAATATCTGAACAACCATTAAGAAAAAATGGCTTTCAGGAACCTCCATATCATTTATCAAGAACTGTCGATAGACAAGAGAAGTAGAAAAAAATCAACCTATTTTATTATACTATTTTATTTTTCATAATTTCACATCACTTTTGTGTTGCGGTTCATAGAAGACACCAACCCTCCAAATTTCAACTGTGCAGTGCCAACAGTCGCGGAATAAAATGGCTGTAACATACGGGCGGACAGACCGACGGACAGGACGAATTAGGATCCGGTTTTTTGGCATTTAACAACATAGTCGGGAAAAGGCTAAAAGATCGTGCTTAATATGGGTTATTTTGGAGTATTGAAGTTTTTATGGCTAATTCAGAAATCCAAACGGCCAAAGTCAAGAAAACCTTTATTTACATACAAACCATTGCCATTTCCCCATGCGACATTGGGATATTTAACAATGTGTCTTTCATGCCCTATTGTCTACACGTAACCTGGACTGATAGACGCTACTTAAGGTACTTAACTCGTTTCCAAATTCTAGACTGATTAGATTTAGATTACCATCGACACTCATAAGAGGAAAAATAATTACCAATAACCTCTCTAACTTTCCCAGGACGACGAAGAAAGTCCTGCTTCCGAGGGCGAGGCATCGGGCTCTCCCTCGGGCTCCGGGTCGGGCCGGCTCGTCATCGACGAGGGCGGCGGCGAAGCCCCGGCAGAGGGCAGCACGGAGCAGGCCGACAACAACGACGACGCGCCGCTGTGCCAGGGCTGCCGCCGTAGAGACGCGCAGTTCGTGTGTGCGGGCTGTGCTAACCAGTGGTACTGCAGCCGCGATTGTCAGGTGAGCACTGTGGGAGAGACCAAGATTTCAACTGGACCAATGTTAGGTTCAAAGAATCTTGACCCTAAAGCTCTTGATATTTAGCTATATCTTCAAATGGCTTCATCATCATCATCATCATCAGCCAATAATGTTCCCACTGCTGGGACACAGGCCTCCTCTATGAGAGGGAATGTGCTATAATCCACCACGCGGGCCCAGTGCGGATTGGTAGATGTCACGTGTCTTCGAATTTTTGGTTCTAGGACATGCCGGTTTCCTCACGATGTTTTCTTTCACCGTTTTTTGATGGCTTCACCATTCTAAAAATAATGTAATTTAACTGCTTTTTTACTGTCGCGCTTCGAGATCGACGTTGACGATCTGATCATGTTTGCGGCTAACATAGCCAGAGGTCGCGCAGGATAGAGACGTATGGAAGGAGAAAGGGAAGTTCTGCCCAGCTGTGGGGCATGATGCAAGTAAAAACAGGTACTTTTTTGCGGGTATCACCTCTGGAACATTTTACCAGGTAACAGGTTCCTATGTTCTGATGTAAAAACTATATGATATAGCAGTAGCGCTTGCGAGCAGAAGACCAACGAGGTGGTGAATGGTCCCAAGATAAAAATAATATTTTGACGGCACTGTTGGCGCAGTGGCTGAGCGATTGGCTGCTGCGCTACGTGTCGAGGGTTCGATTACCAAAACAAATATTTGTATTGCCTCGTAGTTGTTCCGGGTCTGGCTGTTTGTATGTTTGTAAACGCACCCACGATGCAGGACAAAATTCCTGGTGTGAGGCTACATTAAAAAATAAAACTATGGTCCTCTTAAATCTCATTTCCGTTTCCTCCATTCCAGGTGGCCGCATGGGACGAACACTCAGAGATGTGTTCGGGCTAGCAGCGATAAGTATAGTCTGTAATTATATACAGAATAACGCACGCCGTCTATGTATCGTATATAAATATGATATACATTAGTATATAGTTGTATTATACAATATAACGCGGCGCTTGCGAGTCTCAACACTTAAATAGACATTTGCCTTAAATCAAATAGTGCGTATATATTGTGAATCTCTTGTTTATTCTGTGAATGATATGGTGCGGTCGTTTTTATAAAGAATTTTTCTATTGACTTCTTTTTTGTTTTTTTTTTCGCCTTTTTATGCACCACCCAGGTTTTTGCAGTCACAAAAAAACACTTATCCGTCGTTCAATACGGGATATGTATAGTTCTGTTCAAACTTTATGACGGCTCGGAAGTTAGCTGTGAGTGACGGTCTTCGCAGGTCTAACGGTTCAAAATTTATGACGGCTAAGAACATCTAACGTTAAGCTGCGCAGAACCCAATTTTAGGTATCAGCGAGGAGCAGAGCGCAGACCGTCACTCGCAGCTAACTTCTGTGCCGCCATAAAGCTTGAACCGAAGTGTAAAGGGTGTAAACCGACTCTTCACGAAACCGTCAACCAAGCATTCTGCACATCAAACTAAGTAAGTTTACGCAAAAATTATTGCTGGAAAACGACTTTTTTATTTGGGGTGAAAAATCACCTTTTACGGTAGGACTCAAAGTAGCACATTCAAAACATTGTGCTGATGAATGGATTGACTTAAGTAAAAAAAAAACACTTAAAACATGTATTTAAAAAAAAAACTTGTTCAAAAGTTGGAACTTTGACCCCCAATATCTCCGTAACTAGAAGGTTCCCAGGTATGGTCTAGAGCAAAATATTATCGCAATGACGGGGAGAACATGTGCCCTTCGGCTTCGTTAAGAGTCTTTTTACACCCTATATAGTAGTGTAAACCGCTTTTCAACATTGTATTCTGTACCGTCACAATATTTATTACAAAACTACCAATAACTTATAAAATATTATGATGTATAAGGCAGCAAGACGATCGCACCGAAATTGTAAAGTTCCCAAGGTTTAACTTCATTTATTGATGTTCCTCATATCGTGTTAGACGATCAGGCATCTCAGGTAAAAATAAACTAATATTCCTCGATTTTAAATATTGTAATCAACTTGTTGAGTAATGTTTAATTTAGTTAATCGAGCACTATGATTTAGGATTTAGAAGGATAGAATTCCAAAATTGGAGGTTTAAAAGGTTTCCTACTACGGTCCTGGGTAGCTCGCAAAATAAACATTTTCTTGCTATTTGCCGGAATTATATTTTAATCAACATACAACCTGACACTGACCTGCAAATTGCAAAAGATAAAAAAAAAAAAAAAACATTTCGCGGGCTGCCTTGAGCCTCCACCTCAATTTCTTTCAATTAAATCCGAGACTAGAGAAAAAAAACTGGCCAAGTGCGAGTCGGACTCGCGCACGAAGGGTTCCGTACTATAAACGGAAAAAAAAAACGCTTCTTGTATGGTATGGGTAATAATTAAAGGGGGCTCCCTTTAATTATTAAATCATTTATATGTTTATTATTTGTTGTTATAGCGGCAACAGAAATACATCATCTGTGAAAATTTTAACTGTCTAGCTATCACGGTTCATGAGATACAGCCTGGTGACAGACGGACAGTGGAGTCTTAGTAATAGGGTCCCGTTTTTACCCTTTGGGTACGGAAGCCTAAAAACAAAAGGTATGCAAGATCTTGTATTACGAGTGTACCTAACATATAATGAAAGTTTTTTTACGGTTTATCCTGTCTAAGTTAAACGCCTTTATATTTTTTTTTTACACTTTCAATTTTCAATGTTACCCTATTTAATAAGGGCAGCTACCAATACTAAATCAAACATTACTCAACAACATATATAGTGTCCTAAAAAGATATTCCTAGTAGAAAGGCCGTATTAGCTGTGTCATAAGCCTAATATTCGTTTAATAACTAGATTTAGTATAGGATATACAAATATTTATGATTTCAACAACTATCTATTAAATTATTCCTTCAATTTGGGAGTACTGAATGGCTGTATTAGGAAAGAAATACCAAAGGCTGGCATTTATGATCTCATTTGACATGGCCGCCATTTTCTTTTTTTGTGTTACCAGTTTTTTTTAATAATTCTGGTCACGTATTATATGACGTTTGAAAATAACTGGCGAAATGTGGGTGTACTGTATAACAGGTATAGTTTGTTTGCTTACCCTTCCGAACATACAGGCGTTATGATAATAATGTGAATGGTTTTTTCTTTTATTTTTTTTTCAGCCTCTATCAAATGACGTCACAAATGTCATGCCACTATCTGTGTCTAAATGTAAGTGCTAAAATGACCACTTTTATTTAGAGTATAAGGTGCACATTTGTATATTTATTTTGTTCCTAAGGTAAAACATGAATGTCTGACTTAATTTCGTATCCAATCTTTTGACCAACACTTTTGTGCAAGAAAAGCATAATAAAATTGACTGATATTTCAAATCTATAGACAACTTTAAAAAATCGTTTCTTTTGTTGGCCACTAAGCTACAGTTATAATTTATTTATTTGTATTTATATAGGGTGATATAAAAATAAGACCTCGCTATGATTTTAGTACTCTCAAGACATTTTCAAAACAGGAGTGTACATACCAAAAAAAAACATGCAGTAAATTTTCGTCGCAATATTTTTTGTGAAGTAAAACACTAGACACAAATACGCGTATTGTTTCACATTTCACAGTTGTTATCGAAAGCACCTAGATCTAATAACTGCCTATATTTTTGGCTTTTTTTGTAAATATCTTAAAATATTTTTTGATTATAATATAAAGAAATTAAGTTTTATTACAATGCGAAACAATTCACATAGACGTGTCTAACAGTAACTAAGAACATGACATAACTAGCGGAATTTGGGTGTACCATAAAAAGTATTATAGGTACTCCTCTGCCTAGCCCTTGAGGAAGTACAGGTGTAATGTTAGGTTATGTCTACCAATCAATATCATTTTACTTTAACAGAATATCTTGTCTCGATTTACTCGCAATAAGTAGAATACACTGACTAAAGAAATACTTGTATTAAATAAAAAAGTATTTTCGGCCATCACGTACACCCACGACCCTAAATATGTATTAGGCCATTCCTTATAACATTATGTATAGAAACACAGTGTTAGATATATTCATTATTTATGAGTGAATAATTTCGGAGAACGTTTGCGTTCTGAATTATATAATTACTTTAACTAAGAAGGTTGCGTAGTTTTCAAATCAGCCTACGATTTCTTAGAATTAATAGACTTTTGTAAGCAATATCTATGTATGTCTATGATTGTAATTCCCATTTTAACTATGTGAATGCCACGCGACCTTTGCAACATTGGATTTTCTCAGTTCGGCTTGCCGCAGAGAGTTGAAATTCCAACAATGCAATAATATTGATATATATTGATTTGGGTCTCATCCACTGTATATTTAAAACTGAAGAGCTCGTGGCCGCATGGCGTGCCTTGCAGCTCCATTACAGTTAGTCTATTTAGACCCCACTGACCGTTTTTACAAATACAATGCTACACTGCCTACTTGAATGTCATGGTAAAAGCGCGCTAAAAAATAACAGCCACTCGGGTCGATCTTCAGGTTAAGTGGCGCTTGTCTTGGTCGGTACTTTGATGGGTGACCACCCATTACATACAGAGTTTCTTCCGTGCCTCGGAACGCACGTTAAACCGTCGGTGCCAGCTGTCATATGTAGATTTTTGACAGTCGTTATAGGTAGTCAGTGGCCCGAAAGTCTGATAACCAGTCGTACCAAGAGGTATCGTATTGCCCAGTACTAACTGGGTTGTGGAGGTCAGATAGGCCGTTGATTCATGAAAAATACTGCATCCGGTAAGACTGGAAACCGATCCCAACATAGTTGAGAAATGACTAAGCAAATGATGATCTAGTGTTAGTCAAAACGGGCATTACTGAGTATTGTATAAAATCTTAATTCATCTCCTTGTACATAAATCCAATTCGCCTGTTTTCGGGCGTTTCCGCTTACCACGAACTATTGACCAATCAGCGTTGTGAATTTGAATTTTTATAACTGCAAGACATGCTTCTCTTTTTTTTCTCATTTCTGTTTTTCGTATAATATAAATGGTATAATTCAGAACACAGCGTTCCTGAAGTGTGTATTATATAAAACTTAAAACGAAATACTATAAGTTAGCATATAGATCGTAAGATTAATGTAATTATGTGAAAATGGTTCTCTTGGACTTATTTAAATCTGAAAAGAAATCAAATTATTTTATAATAAGCTTGGTATTTGACTGTGTGAAATATCTATGTTTTTTCTTATTTTTTGAGATGAGCGACTAATTGTACTGTTTGCATGTGGCAAATGTGAGCCTGCTTAGCTTCGTACAGTCGGGGAAACACATTGACTACCAACGTATTTATGTCCGCATTTAAAACTGGCTCGTTGTTCTAATGGTTGCAAGCGCGACTGCCAAGCATGAGGTCCTGGATTCGATTCCCGGCAAAGATTTATTGCGTTTTTCCATTAGGAATTTCTCAGTACCAGTCTGGATTTGTGCCCGGTTGATAGCAAAAGGCTCGCCCTAGAGGGCGAGCCTTTTGCTGTCAACCGGGACATGGGACTTAAAAACATAACTGGTGAAATGTGGGTGTACTATTTAGACACATCTCTGCCCAACCCTTTGGGGATTACAGGCGTGATTATATGTGTATGTATGTATATGTGGTTATTATACTGCAGGGCGAGCCTTTTGCTATCAACCGGGACATGGGACTTAAAAACATAACTGGTGAAATGTGGGTGTACTATTTAGACACATCTCTGCCCAACCCTTTGGGGATTACAGGCGTGATTATATGTGTATGTATGTATATGTGGTTATTATACTGCAAATGTACGCAGTGTCAATCGGCTAAGAAAAAAATGTCTGACAGTACATGTCCACAATTCTTAAATATACAACAAATTATTGGTCTCAGTGGCTGAATGATGAACTTATGACCATTTCTATTTATACTAGGTCTCTCCTAAATAAAAGGACGCAGTTGGATTTTCAAAGCTCGGCTCAGCACTGAAAGTCTGAAATCCAGCAGCGTGCTCTTATTCAAGCAATCTTTTAAATGTCCTCTGTTATCAATACTGACATCGGGGATATAAACTCTTTCACACAGTCCAATACGTAATAACAATCGAAACATAACATAAGGGTTTATTTTCTACAATAATGAACATTAATCGAGTATTATATTGTAATATAAAGGAGCGTTCTAATTTTTCTACACTATGTGCAGTGCCAAAATATATCCTTTGGGTAAAGTTGGCCATGTCCTTTGTTGGTTGACTGGGCAAAGTTAGTACTTGTGTAGGTGTCGTCTCGGCTATTATAACTGTGAGGGACACACTGACTTGATTTTTGTGCTTTGCTGTATATTTTACGAAATAAAGGGTATTAAGAAGAGCAAATTTGGTAGTGCTCAATCGCCTTTATTTCATATTTAATTGTTTGCCGATTATGTAAGGTCTAGAACTTACTTTCAGATCTTTAATGCCCGGGCAATGTTGTCACATTGTCAACTTTACCCATTTATAACTAGTTTATTTTCAATCAAACCTGAGTTTTTCATTTATTTACAGTTTATTTTTATCTTTAGGTCTCAAAATGAAATAATTAGTTGGAAAATATATCTCAAAGAAGGATTTCTTTTTTGTTTATAATTTTAGTTTACCGGATTATCAGTAAAAATTCTTGTGTTGAAATACTATTTTAAACTGTGGCGTTAAAATAATCGATATTTAACGAAAATCCTCGCATTGCCTTTTTATTGTTTCAAGGTGGAAATCCCGCCTTACAATAATAGACAAACGTAAAACTTGTTTTCCGATTATACCAAAATGTACTATAACACCAGACACAGTAAGTTCCTTTTCGGCTATCGCAAATCGTGAAAAAATCCGTATTGCGATCAACAGAGCCTGATAAATGGGATCATCTAGGGATAACCTTTGAATCATGAACGATTTATAATTCATATATTTAGGGCATATTAGTAGACTTCATTCACTTGCACTAAATGCTTCACAGTTTGGCTATGGGCCACTTTTACACAAGCTTGAATGTTGCCTTATCTGTGTACAGACATCAAACTACTACAATCTGTCAAATTTCTTTAATAGATTTTCAACTTTATTGCTGAAGCATTAGTTTCATGGGGGATTGGGAAAATTTGACAGTGTCGGGTAGTTGATGGCGTCTGTATTTCTGTTTTTTTTAACTGTTGGAAATTCAAGAGCTTGAACCTTCTTTTTAAATCCTTACTGTGTGTGCAATGGGGAAGGCAAATGTAAATCTAATGGCGCTAGCATAGCTTGGACCAAGCATCGTCATTGGTTGGAAATCAGTCAATAACATTTTATATTTCAAAATAGCTTGACTTGTCATTGGTCAGATTGGGACTAAGCTATGGACACGCCATCTACAATCGGCTTTGACTAGACTTCTCCATTTCCGGCCTCAAAGCCGTATGGCAAAAACCTTGCTAAAAATAAAAGGTCTCGATTATGTCCGGTTTGTTCAAACTAAAGGCTCGTCTGTCCTAGCCTCTTCATATATTTTGGCTTTAGTGTTGTTTAGTTGAAACGCCACAGTGTCTCAGAATGTCTTCACATCGACTCGTATGCTCGTGTCTGTAACGCTAGTCACGTTTTTTGTTACCTTATATAACTGTTTATGTATTTTGTAACTTATGTGTTATATAAGAATAAATCACTACTGTATTTGATGATTGTGTTTTTCTTTTGAACCTTTTTTGTAACCCTATATGGCTAGCATCCTCTAATCACGGCCTTAAAAATGGGGAATTTTTAGTCAATTTTGGAGGATCATATTTCTTTACTTATTATTAGTTGCTGAAGGAAAAGGAAATGACAGGGACGTGTCTACACTAGTCCTTGCTTTTCTGAAAGAAAAATGATAGCTTTAGAGGCATTATTCAGGAAGAAAAACGGGAATACGAAACGTCGATTTCGTCAAAATTTGTATGGAGTAATCGCAGCCCATCTCCCGTCTTAAGATATTCATGTATTTGTTATTCCGATACATGTATCCACCAACTAACTGTTATGCTACTTAATCTCAGACCAAATAAAAAACCAAGACATAGCACACACTCACACGCACCCATTTACACAAACTACGCTCAAAAACTAAGCTCACAGTGCACACATGTTTACAAAACCGGCTTCACGTCACTGTTGACAGTGCTGTCTTAGTTTTTTATTTGGTCTGAGTACTTTGTGAGAAAATAAATAAGGTCTGGCGGCCTTGGGATCTTGCTCTATTAGTTCTGGGTATTTTCCCAAGTGCCGCTGAGTAGTGTCAGGGAAATAAATAAAAATCGAGTTTATAAAAATAATCAATTTTAATGAGTCGTATTACATGTAGATAACATAACATACAAGTTAACATTTATGTACTTACACATTTATCCAAAACGCTAATTATCAAATAATCATCAATTAATGGAAGTTTAAAATTCACATATACTTAATGTAAGTTTTTTAACAAATAAACAGCAAAATGATTGGATTAGCTGTTTGACATCGTAGGTACTAGAACAATTACAAGTTTATTTTTTAATATATAAATGAAATATGAGGAAATTTGAAATATCAAAAGAGTTGAAAATTCTACAGCCAGCTCAAGTCCCGTCCGCTATTTCATATTTCCACCATATGACGACAACAGAGCCCGGTGATATTCCCTTAAAAATAATGATTAATATCAAATAATAACTACGTAAGAGTTAATAATAACTAATATATTATGCATTGATTACGACGTAACTTCAAATATACAAGAAATAAGGCACAAAAGAATCCTGACTAGTTTTGGCGTGTTCAAAAAGTAAACATTTGAATATGAACCTTGTACTTATGCAAATAATGTCCATATTCATATGAACAAATAAGAGTAAGCTTTTGTTTCGAATATGAACAATTGAATGATGAACAATTTAATGCTATTTATAACACATTTGCTCGTAAAGGGTCTCTTATTTCACCAATTTCAATATCGTATTGTATCTCATTACGTACTTGTGCGGTAATGTAATGTAAAACGCACGGTTTATCAAGATGATCCGTATAAACGAACGGTACTTTTTTAAATCTTAGCAAAGAGTTTTTATGTCAGAAAAGTGGTCAATATTTTATGAATAAAATTAACTTTGGGAGATAAAATATAATAAATAAAAATTTAATTCTTTAAATTAATTAATTTTGACAGTAAATTACAACCATTTATCTGTAACAAAAACACAAAAATATTAATTTACTGTATTAGTAATACTGGCTGTTTTTGTGCCTTTGCCTTAAAAAAAGCGCTGCTGCGCGCGCCTCGCTAATTTGTGTTGTGAACAAATAAAAATTATTCCGCGCGCTTTTTCTTTTCGCTGTATTGTTTTTATTTGAAAATGTCGTCAAGCAATGATGAATTTATTAATTCGACACCACCTGAAGTCTCAGAGGCAGCGAAAAAGGCTACTCTAAGCCTCTTGCCCGAAAAATCGACCGATAGATACTTGCAAGCGTATCAAAATTTCGTTTAAAAAAGTCCGAGTTTTATTTATTTCCTCGCAATATCGCCTCGGCTGTAATTTTCAACTTACCGCACTTATATCATAATGTACTATTAGCGTTATTTGTATGCGATGCTTTATTGAAGTTATACTTCTTTTGGCAGGTTAGGGAAAAATTATGAGAATACATTTTTACGATGCGCGCGCACACCGTAACGAAAAACCGACACCCTGAAGTTAGCTAGTCAACATACACCCTGAAGTTAGCTAATTTTACTTACGTTTTGCCTAATATAATGTAGATTTTTATCACACGTTCTCTCCAGGCTACTGATTGGTCAATGCCTGGAGGTTAAGCATTTCTAGACCTCTTTAATTTGTATTATTAAGGTTTTTCTACTGATTCTTGTGTTCTACCAATGTTTGTTTACTTTCGTAGTGTCAGATATTGAAAGCCTAGGTTATTATTTTTAATCTACTGCTGGACCTAGTAGGTTAGGTTTACTACTTTACTTTCGTCTATGTTCTAAAGAAGTATAACTTCTAACGCGTGTACATAAGTACACGCACGCTTTTTATTTTTTTAGTTTAATAAAGTAAACGTTACATTCGAAAATTAACCTTGTTTCGCTCCAAGCAGTGTCTATATTCGTATAAGCAAGATTAATTTTTCCCACATAACGAGCTGGATAGTTCTCAATAATATGATAACTTAGACCAACAAGTGTGTAAATTGAAAATCTGAACACGCCTTAAAAGGTAATTAACAAAAAAATAATAAGCTGACGAGAAATATTTAAAAAATAACTGGAAATGCTGGCTATTAGCCGGCTCAAGTCTAAGCATTAAAGTGGTTGCGTCAGGGTAGCCCGCGACATACAAATTTTCTTACGTTTTTTGCAATTTGCAGGTCAGTGTCAGGTTGTATGTTGATGAAAAATGAGTCGCGACAGTAACACATATGTAGGTACAGAATCACATTGATAAAAATCATCAATATAACCCTGTAAGTCCATGTAATCCTATTGAATGACTTTTTCATGAAATACTCATTGAATAGGATTACATGAACTTAGAGGGTTGTATTGATGATTTTCACGACTGTAATTCTGTAACTACTTACGCGTTACTGGCGCGACCCATTTTTAATCAACGTACAATCTGACACTGACCTGCAAATTGCAAAAAACTTAAGAAAATTTGGATTTCGCGGGTTACCCTGACGCAACCGCCTTAAAAGTAAAACATACATTCAACAAATATACAATTATAAAGATAATTGTAACTCGACTAGACACCACTATATGTATAATTCCAAAAATTCTTAAAGAATATTTTGTTTTGAATATTCTTTAAACTGATTTCTCTAAAGTTTGATGTCATAGTGTTATTTCAGTAAAAAATCAAACAATCGGTGGGTTTTAATTTTAAATTATACTGTATGTTTTAATCAAATTGTGTTGTCGGACAGTTTTAACGCAACTGCCGTTGCAAAGTTCTTTGAAATTTTAAAACATTGAATTTCCTTTTTAACAAATTCTGAAATACATTTTCATACATTGATGAATTATTAAAACAAATTAAGGCCTGCGCAAACGAGCGACAATTTACCCGCGAACAATTTGCAACAACCAAAGAACGTCAACCAATGGATGAATAACAATACAACAACCAATGAACCGGAAAGGAGATTTTTATTCGGCGGACAAAAGTCCATCTGTGCAGACCCTTTGTTTTTCGGATGGGAAATCATCAAATGACTTCTTCCGCTCTGGGCAGAGCGGAAGGGAGTGTCAGACTTGTACTGACTAAAACCCATCCATGTTCCCTTCCTTGCCCTTTGTGTTCCAGAGCCGCGGTATCTCTTTCGAACAGTCCCGCAGCCCTGGTCTACGCAGGCCCTTACAGATTCATTTTAAAGTACATTTTTAATTGGTACCGCTTTCAATTTAATATTTTTTCTTTGGTTTTCTCTTTAACAACAGAATTACACTTGCATACATGTAATACATAAGAATAAAAATATTTAGCACCTTTACGGATTGATGGGTCAATATGTACAATTAGGTAGTAAAGTATTTTTAGAAATTTTATTTATAAAAATATGTAAAAACTAAAGAAGATTGAGCAGTTTTTGAACTTGTAAAACTAAGGTAAGGTATAGCGTAAACACACGCTTAACGAGAATAGTACAATGGTGTTATTTTATATTCAGTATAGAAGTTACATAACATCGTGCCTGTAATCCCCGTAGGGTTAGGCAGAGGTGTACCTAATAGTACACCCACATTTCGTCCCCTATTGCAAACTTGTGGCTGTTAATAGGCTCGCCCTCTATTGCAAACATGTGGCCGTTAATATGCTCGTCCCCTATTGCAAACTTGTGGCCGGTAATAAGCTCGCCCCCTATTGCAAACTTATGGCCGTTAATAGGCTCGCCCCCTATTACAAACTTGTGGCCGTTAATAGGCTCGCCCCCTATTACAAATTTGTGAAATGTGGGAGTACTAACACACGCCTCTGTCAAACCCTTTGGAGAAATACAGCAGTGATGTTGTTTTTTTTTGTTTTAGTTGTTCCAGTTGGTGATTTCAATCACGTCTCTGAAGTTTCACCAGTTAATTTAATTTCACTTTGTATTGTAGCCTAAAAATAGAAAATCTAGCTCTCTAATTAGTAGGTATAAAGGTAGCATTATATACGAAACAGTATGGTATGGCTATTCAAAGAATATAAATCCCTAAATTATAAAGATTAAAATTGCATATTTTAAAGAAATATATCTCTTTTATGTACGTTGGGTCGATTCTGTGAATTCAGACCTCGGTTCTTACATGATTTATATAATTATACATTTACAAAAATACAACAAATTATTATTATACATAGGTAAGTCTTACAGTAATGTACTAAATTACTAGTAATTTTAATAAAGTGTGTACAAGATTATAAAATTGACATAGATTTACTTTATAAGAATACAAAATATTCAATAGGTACTTTTTTAATTCATCCTTAACACAGTTAAATGTGAAATCTCGCAAGGGATTGACCGTGTCAATAGATTTTCGACTTTCAGCTAAGCGCGGAGAGTTATAAATCCTACAACACGTTCACATTACCCCTTACGACGTTTTTCATGGACATGAGCATAACTATGTACTACATATTATATTAACCCATTCACTGCCCAGTACTTCGCGAAAACTTCGCGAAATTCGTTCGCGTGCTACAACCCGTATCCGAGTCGTCGTTATAATAAGCTATAGATGACGTGTATCCATACCCAGAACCCGACTAGCGTGTCCATAGCTACGGATACGGGTTGTGCGAAGGAACTAATTTATTGTTCGACCCGCGTGTCGGGTGCTGGGCACTGAAAGGGTTAACGAGATACCCTTAAAAACACAACTTCGTTGTTCTCTTACGCTGATATCTGTAAACGTTACTTAGCACATACTTTGGCTTAACGTTATCCCTGTCACTGGCGCACAATTGTCAACTGTCAAACTGTACGTGCAAGACAGAG
This sequence comes from Lycophotia porphyrea, assembly GCA_950005105.1. Taxonomy (NCBI): domain Eukaryota; kingdom Metazoa; phylum Arthropoda; class Insecta; order Lepidoptera; family Noctuidae; genus Lycophotia; species Lycophotia porphyrea. The sequence continues at coordinate 16,167,868 of OX465396.1, read as the reverse complement.
ACGGGGATATGTTTAAGTCAAAGCACGAGATAAGTAACTTTTGCAATGTTCGACCTTAGTCTATTTACAGTATACAAGGTGTAAACATACTCTTCACGCAGCCGTCAACCAAGTATTATGTACATCAAACTAAGTAACTTTACGCAAAAATTAGTGCTGGGAAACGAGTTTTTTTTTTGGGGTGAAAAATTACGTTTTACGGTAGGACTCAATGTAACGCACTCAAAACATTGTGCTCATGGGTGGATTAAATAGTAAGGGAGTCCTGGAGGTGTCTTAAGTAAAAAAATTACATTAAAACATGTATTTAAAAAAAAAATGTGAAAAAGTTGGAACTTTGACCCCCAATATCTCCGTAACTAGAAGGTTCCCAGGTATGGTCTAGAGCAAAAAAATGATCGCAATGACGGGGAGAACAAGTGTCTTTCGGCTTCGTTAAGAGTCTGTTTACGCCCTTTATATTGCTCTTTTAAGGTTCGCTGAAACCGGTACGGACGGATTGCGAAGTCCGCAGTCTATCCGTAACAGTTTGACTGGACCCTTATTCTTACATCTGTATATTTTCTTCTTTAACCCTATGTTTTTCATTCCTGTTTTCCTGGTAACAGATAACCACTTTAAGACGATTATTGTACACACGGCTACATAATATGAAACTTTTCATTTACATATATATAGATTTCATACCATAGATCGGAGTAGGTAGATTGAATTGGGGTCATTGATCCGAAATGTATTAATATGGACATTCCTCTAGATTTTCGGAATTGGTTGATTATTAAAAAGCCGGAACTTAGATAGGTATTGTATTAAAATGAGCAATATTATATTGTTCATAATTTTTTTTAACGTTACCCGGTCACGATTTGACACAACCCAACGACCAATCAGAGCAAAGGATCATGGGTGGTGCACTAACCGGTGGTACCTTCCTTTAAATGATTTGAGTAGTAATAATAAAATAATCACTACCAACATTAACAATATTTAATTGGATCCGGAAGTACCGGAATTACTTTCTTGGAAAATGACTTATCCATGTTATTGTTTCTGTGAACATTTATGATACAAGTACCAAAAATCAATCTACCTACTGCGATCACTGATAATGACAGATCCGCTTATACTGGTTTTGCATAGCAAAATTGGTCGTCGTGTGTACGTGACAGGTAGGTAACTGTCTCCATAGAATATTATCAGTTCTTAATCATGAATAGAAGCAATTTGTATTCGACATTTTTAATCATTTATTTGGCACTCGTAACATCTCTAAAATAGTGTGAAGGTGGTTGCGTCAGGGTAGCCCGCGAAATTCAAATTTTCTTCCGTTATGTTACGTACGCGGGCTACCCTGACGCAACCGCCTTAAGCGTTATTCCATCACTGTCGCACAATTGTCAAATTACAAGTGCAAGACAGAGACGGGAAAATGTGGAAGCCAAAACACGCTCTAAGTTTATACAGCGTATACCAGAAAGGTTTGGTCATATTTCAGGATGTTATTCGAACCACCAAACTGAACAACATTTTCTATAGGACCCACATCGTAATCACCAAAAAATAATCAGCATGTTACTGTGTAGTACCTGGATGACCGAGCTTTGCCCGGTTTTTTTTTTTGACGTTTTCTAAAAATGAAATCTAGCTAGATCGATTTATCGCCCCCGAAACCCTCTGCATACTAAATTTCATGAAATCGTTGGAGCCGTTTCCGAGATTCAGATTATATATATATATACACATATACAAGAATTGCTCGTTTAAAGAAAGGTATTAGATGGGGCAGCAGATTTTTTTTCGCGATTATGACGTCGGCCCCATACAAAAAGTTGTTTAGCTTCATGGTCTTAGACACCAGCTTTCTGGTACTCGCTGTAAATCTCAACCGAGAACTGTCTTCCTTTCATAGTTTCGTACTATTTGTGCAATGTTCTTGGGCAGGTCCCACTACTCTGTTACAAGGTATAATTTAAATGGCAACCAGTATATCAAAATTTCCTTAACTTAATTTGGAGAAGATTTTTTTCATTAACATCCATTACGTTACGACATAGGTAATATTCCAAAAAAAGACCTCCCAAAGATTTAGAGCAGTCGACTTTTTTTACCAGCAACCATAAACCTATATTTCTGTGTCTTCCATATACTTTAAGAAATCAAGACCCTTTAAAACCATCTCCATTTAATTCCTCCCATAGCACTGACATTGTCTGCAAGAATCTTTTGGCGCTCCACTGACATTGACAGGAGGGCGCTGATTAGTTTCGCTACCAGGACATACAAGCCCGAAAGCTTATCTTGCCCTTATAACTTACTACTCTCCATAATTTTAATGTTTCTCGACAGTTTGTTTGCTTTAAACTTGGCACTCCATTGACTGATGGTTGACATTTTGTAAAATATAGATAAAACAAAATGGCGGCGTTGGTTCTGATTTTAGCCACGCGCCAAAAGACCCTTGTACAGCTATACAAAAACAAAACTTGCGAACCAGATGCTCCATCTCGCTCATTTGACGATGAACACGACGTTGCTGTCTCTTTCCAGCTGCTCTTCGATCTGTAAGGCTGACAGTCCACTCTGACAGCAGAGCTCGTCGAGACATACCAGACCGTTGTACGTGCGCACGAGTGGTTGACTGTGGTCGCTTATAATCGAAGCTGTGTCTTCGTTGTGTAGCGTTATTGGAAACTGAAAAATAAATATTGTGTTGTATTGTATAACGGGCTGGTGTCTGCAACTCGCGTATTTTGAATACGGGTGGGAAAATTGTTCGTACCACTTCAGATTTTTCTTGTGTGATTAAAAAGTTAAAATTGCTTCTCACAGAAGAAAAAACTCAAAAATATCGTCATCATCAGTGCAGGGCCTTGTAAATATACAACATCCTTTTAAAAGGAAAACCTAAAAACTGTTTTACATCTCGACCAACAATATGTCGAAGGTTCTAGATTCGTCTGTTTTACCGTACGTGCTGAATTGCTGATTAGTTATCTCAATGTCTTGCCGCTACGTGACAGGCCACTTAATTTATTAATTTTGATGAAAAACAACTGTATTTCACCAAAAAATATAAAGACAAGGTCCTGTACTGACGTCGATGATACGTGACATCCAACATCCGCCACTCGGCTCAAGAGGTGTCCCTCTTATAGTACACTCCCTCTCAGCGAGTACGTCTGTTTAACAACAGTAGGACCTTATGATTAAAAGGTTAACCACAGGTGTTTGAAAAACACCAGCAAACAAATCAGTAGCAGCACTGTCAAATATCACAAACTTAGTTCTTTGACAGATAAGGTCTGAAATTACTACCTATAACATTATAAAATCCTGCTCACCTTATACACCCTTCTAATCAGCCCCTCCAGTACTCCAAACAGCACCAGCTTCCGCTCGTTGATGGCTAGCTCCTGAGGCTTCATCCTCCTGCAGAGATCTCTGATGGTACTGCCGTACGACATGCCTGCGTACATGCGGAATATGTCGCTGACTTTGGGCAGTTGCCGGGCTGGAAGAAGAGGAAAGGAATATTTTGAGGATCGAGAATTCAGATGGTGGTTCATGATGGTCAAGGAGCTATAGATCTGTCACTGATGGATTTAATCTAGAAGATCGGTTGAAGGTAATGGGAGGTCATGTAAGCATCCTTCTATATGTATATCTTGTTATACCAATTGACGATTCCTTTGTGAATTCCCCCGTGGACTAGGTTTTTTTAAACAATTTCAATAATATGTATTTTTTAAAAGAAGACTGTGATTTTAGTCAAGAGATTAAACCATTCAACCATTGCAAAGGTTACATAGTTATTTACTGGTAAAATAGTATAAATAAATACGCCTTGTAAAACCTAGGTAATAAAAACAAAGATGACAGATGCTTGGAAATACCGCAAGAATATTTATGATGCAGTAGCAGAAAAATAAACCTCTTGCAACATTGTAATGTGTGCAAATGCGTTACTTACGTGATCTAGCGCAGAAGTCCACACACTGTCGCTGTAGCCCTACGCATCGTGTCAGCTGCCTTAACTTAGGGGTAGCACTGTACACCTGGAAATTATAGGCAGAGAAGAATAACATGACGTACTGAAAGCCCAACTAAAGCCCATCTGTCGTAATTCGTGTATCATCGTTTTTGAGTAAGGACCATCTTGATCAGATCGATTTCTAGGTCCTGCGAATGCATGGTAGTAATAGGAACAGTGGGTATAATTTGGTAATAGTCTGATAAAACCCTCCGTTCTCCCTTTTTTATTTGCTTTTAGGATCCATGAGGATTTCCCCATGCAAAAACAAGGATAGATTTAGAGAATTTGATCACTTAAATTGGTTTAGGACTTTGGGGATCCTTGAAGCTTCTATCGTAGATAGACTGTTCGATACTCACAGCACAGTACTGGAAGATGGGCACGAGCGTGACCACGCCGTAGTAGACTAGATTCTGAACACACGCGCGGACCAAACTGATTTCCACGTCTGTCAGCGCCGCGATCTTCGAGACGTGGTTGAACCCGTCTATGTAGGGCAGGATCTGAAACAATTAAAAGATATCTTGTTAGTAAGATTTCTACACTGTGTCGAGAACTGCAGAATCTACAGATATTCCAAGTCTGATAGACCTGGGTTAGGATATAGAATTCTTTTCATCCCGGTAGACCGGTAGTTCCTATAGCGCGGGTGAAGCCGCAGCAAAAAGTTAGTACTTAATAAACAAGCGACAGGGTATAAAAATAGAGGTTTGCGAAGTACACCGCTCTACAAAGATTTATATTGGAAATTCAAAGAGTAGTAAAACTGATAAAATTACTATAGACTAGGCATCTATAAATCAATTTAGCTAATGGAATATAGAAAATCGGTGAGCCGTGTGAAAAGTGGTTTCGGGCACATGGTACTTCAATAAGTTAAGTCTGTCGGTAATTGAGATTTCAGAATTCAGCTTTCCTAATAGCAAACTTATTGTTAAGAAAACTTTGATGAGAGGTCACTAAGTAAGGGAATTTGGTATAGAACTATTCAACACAGCCTTTCCCGCCTTCCTTGGTTTGTGGGTAAAGATATTCAACGAAGAGACATTAATTGTTACTGCTTTCTGACTGCGTTCGGGACATGTCCCGGTGAATAGCTTTGCCTTTTAAATGAGAGAGAGTGATTGCCTTTTGTTGCCGTCTGGCATTATGCTGAGCTAAGGCCCTTTTGGCATTATTGTTTTTATTTATTTTGTATAATTTTTAAGGTATTTTTTAATGCCAAATAAACACTATTTTCTTTCTTTTATTCGCCCAATTGTTGTGTGTTAAGGTAAAGTTTACCACACTTTTTTTTTTGCGTTCTCCTTTTATATGCGATCGGCTGTCTTACCATAATTTGAGATTTTTTGTGATGTTCCATTAAACATTCACTTCATGTGGTTCAGTACTAAAATAACTTAAATACTTCACTGTCGCTGGTCCAAATTTAGGAATTGCCATCTCTTTAGGAGGTTTATATCCCCTTGTCTGTTTAGGAGGTTCTTGGCGAAGACATTGCTGTGCTTACTCATTCTCTGTTTGTAGGTTCTGTTTTTTCGCATATATCTTTTTTTTTTTCACCCATATTTTAGCGGAATGTGTCTGGAACGAGGTTGAACATGGTCGAACATTTTCGTAGAAAACTGTCATAAATCTATTGATGTCGGCATATATAATAGTATTTTGGCTGACTCCTTATCCAGGACATCCAAAAAACTATACAAAATTGTAAACTTAAGTATTAAGCTTTGATAGACATAAAATGACCCTATGAGGGTGGCATGGTCTTACTGATCAAATTCTCTATAAACCAATAAAGAAAAAATGGTTAGATCTAAACTGAACTCTGGCTAAATTATTATTTAGGCTAGAAGTTTTGGGGTTACGGCTTCCGTTTATACAGACGAAAGTAGAGACCACAGAAATAGGCAGTTTCTTAATTCAGCCCGCGAGGAACACCTTGAGCAGTAGGACAGTATAATAAAGGCTCTATGTTCAGTATCATCACCACATATTATAAAACAAAGTCCTCCGCCGCGTCTGTCTGTCTGTTCGCAATAAACTGAAATCTGCACCGATTTTTATGCTGTTTTCACCAATGGATAGAGTGGTTCTCGAGTAAGGTTTTAGTATATAATTTGTAAAGTTTTTGTTGCGGGAACAGGATCATTACTTTTGGTCGCGATAACTGACATCCACGCGGGCGAAGCCGCGGGCATCAGCTAGTGTATGATATTCGGGTAGCCATTAATTCGGTAAAACATAACGAGAAACTAGGAAGAGACACGACGTCCCAATTTATTTAGTAGTCAAATAAATCATGGAATATTCCGCCACTAGTTTTGTGTACAATAAACTGAAACTTTGAACTTGGCCTTCAGAATCTATTCTGATTAAACGACACAACCATGTAGGTATTTGTACAATAAAATGATAAATTAATAGAACTACTATATGTATGTTGCATCACCAAATAAATGAAAAAGTTTAGAAAAAATCTAAACTCCAAGTCGAGAGCTGAGTGTTGCACGGTACACAATGACCGCCAGGTGGTCAAGGAAAGGGGACATCTTGATGTTGGAAAAGTCAAAAAAATCAGCAGAGTGACTTAAGCTAACCTAAAGGTTTCAATACTGTTGAAACGGATCCTTAGATGGAGATCGTAAATCGCCAAGAGTAGCGTGAGACCTAGAGGAGCCAGTGCCATCCCTCAGCAAGATGGACTACCTAGTTCTACTTATAAGAGTCGGTTGAGCTAGACTAAATGCAGTTTACTGCGTATACTTCTAGAGCTTCCAAAGATGACTGCAAATTGTTCTTCAGTCATCATCATCATCTGCCTGCCTTTCCCCAGACATGTTAGGATCGGCTTCCAGTCTAACCTGATGCAGCTGAATACCAGTATTTTACATGGAATGACCGCCTATCTGACCTCCACAACTGGTTCTTCTGGACTGGTTCTTCTGTATAATCTCTATAATGATAATTCAATATCTAATCTTCGTATGCAATATTCCTTACAGTTGGCGAGGGTCCAGCCAAGGAGCGTTTATAACAAATAGTTGTAATGTTTGTATAACCCGCTTAGGAACGCGCGATGTAAAAATAAGATCACTTTTTAGTGCAATGAGTGGTTGGAAATTGGGGCTTGTTGTGATGAAATGTGCACTGCTATTGTTTGTTTTTGAAACAACCACCACGCCCCAATATTCCGAAACACTGCAACTCCTAAAAGCCAAAATAAACAGACCACCAGAAAAGTTCCGAGGCAATGTAGCTCGGTTCCGGAGAAATGATTCAACAGTCTTGGTTCCCGCAACGAAATTAATCAGAGAACAGTGGTGGAGTAAGAAAACAAATTTTCTACTTCAATCCATATCAAGGCTTATAAAAAAGGAGATAGAACAGAGCTCTGTTAACTTTACGCAAAGAGAAATGACGATTTTAACAATCAAAAATGTTTTAGAGATTATTTTGGTGTAAAGGACCGGTCCCTTCCACTTTTTTCCACCTTCCCTTCGGTCAATGTGGCGTCACTTGAGCGAGGCCTATGTCCAGCAGTGGACATCTTTCCGCTGAAATGATGATGATGATGATGAAGGGCCTGAGGAACGTAGAACAGCAAGAGAGACGCGACTCCTGTCTATCCTGCAATGTGGTTGGCAGTCCATCATTATGACAGAAATAATTTAAAGTACTTTACACTCACATGCCATCATTGATGATATAAGAGTTGAGAAAATTATCCCAGAAAATACAGACTTATATTATACTTTATTTGACCAAAAAACAACGTTTACTCAAATCCAATGGTTCAGGTTGGCAAGAAACTTACTTTATAATAAGGTAGCCTTCTTACCCTCGTTGTCAATTGTTCCATTTGTGTTAGGAGTATCTTAGTAACTTAAAAGGTAAATAACCAAACAGACAGTTTACACAAGACAAGGAACATACCGAGGAAAAGAAATGCTAAATAGCGCAGATCTGGTTCCCTGAAAGCGCTAGTCATATCAAAGTCATCAATAAAACATCCGAGCCGCTCATAAATTCATATTTGAACAAAACCACCTCATAGACGGACACATGGTCACGTACGCGACATACTCCTGCCTATGATAATCACGACATTCACGGCTGTTATGGCACGCACTTAGCAACAGCATAATAATCCGCATAGTGATGAGACTAATAGTGTTTCTGATTAGCAACCGCCCCACTTCGAGCGTAGCAACAGAGCGCATCTGTGCACTCGACCGGCGCATGCGCATTTAGGCCTCGTTCACGGCTTCGGGCGATACTACTCCTTCGCGCGAGCATTCATAGTTATCATCGTTCTGCAAAGTGCGTAGCGGTGACTGCTGGCATGGTCAATGAGATTAAGAAATTTCCTTTTTTTTCTCGGCCGTTGTTGGCTCAACCGGATGTCGCTTGAGCGTGTAAATTGAAATCGCTGATAGAATATATTTTAAAACATCTGTGACAATTTTTAAAACCACTTTATCTTCTAAAGCCAGAATAACAGCGACAGTAACAAAGCGGTGTTTTTGTAGGTATAAGTCCCGTCACGTAAAAAAAACGAAGCGCAGTCCACTGCGCTGGAATGTGTCTGCGCACGTCATACAATCGCGTGACGCGTAATAATCAAATAAAGAAATAACACTGTAATAATTGTTTTATTGTAGAATCATAATTGGTATACTTTACTAGCTACTTAGTGTTTTGGAACAGGCTGTAATTAAAAAAATATAAAGGGTGTAAACAGTCTCTTAACGAAGCCGAAAGGCACTTGTTCTCCCCGTCATTGCGATCATTTGTTTTGTTTGTTCTACACCATACCTGGGAACCTTCTAGTTACGGAGATATTGGGGTCAAAGTTCCAACTTTTTTACAAGTTTTTTTTTAAATACATGTTTTTACTTTAAATACCCCCTTACTATTCAATCCATCCATCAGCACAATATTTTGAGTGCGTTACATTGAATCCTACTTCAGGATTCAATGTAACGCACTCAACGTGATTTTTCAGCCCAAAAAAGTCGTTTCCCAGCACTAATTTTTGGTGTAAAGTTACAAGAACCGAGCTTGGGAAATAAATATTTAATTACGACACGAAAAACTTCAAGAAACATCGCAAACTTCCGCTGTGGGCCTGTCTATCTTGGCCTTAATACCAGTGTTTATACTTCTCGTATTTGATGTGTTTTGACGTCTCTTGATAACGAACCCGGCGCAAAAATATGGCGGACTCACAGATGCGCCTGATTAGCGTGTCCTAGATGGTGCATGGCAACAGTGCACGCACACAAACACAGCTGGTTGGCGCTAGCGCAGCGCAACGTGAGTTATACGACTGTTTACTTTGTGAAATTGATATGATTTGGCTGCATGATAAGGTGGCTAGTTTATTGGCTAAACGAATTTAAAACACGTATAAATAACTAATCCCTACAATCTACATGATCTAAGATCCAACCACCAGTAATCCCAAATTCGTGCGGCTCGTTTCTACCGGGGTAAGACTAGCTACCCATCAGCTGGCCTGGGGTTGAGTAGCCAGTAGCCTAGTATAGCTACAGGTGAATATTATTACAGTTTACATTATTTTTCTGCGCTCTCTCTTAACCATTGAATTCGTCCAACATTTTGCACCGTATGCAAGGGAGGAAGTTTAGCCTTCGAAGTCACTTAATCCGCAAAAATATCGAATGTTAGTTACCTATTTTTAGAACAGAGAGAAGATTAACAACTATCATAAAACTATTCTATTTTTCTCGTCAAAGTATCGTAAAAGGCGACTACTGAATTAATTCCACCAGAGAGGATGGTTTGGTTCAAACTACCATTTGTCCATAACTGTCATCAGATATTGGTGCCGATTCCCTTGTTTACAAACTAAACCAAATTTAAGTTCAGTGCATCTTTTTCTTTCTATTTAATTTAGAAAAGGACAGTCAAATTAACCAGCGCCTGACACAACTTTAGACGTGATTAAAAAGTTGACTAATAAAATTACATCAAATTGCGTCAGGTGCTGACTAATTTGACAGGACTAAACTAATATTTATCTTCTGTCCTTTTCATAATGAAATAAAAAGAAAAAGATGGACTCAACTTAAATTTAGTTTAGTTTGTGAACAAGGGAATCGGCAACAAGACCAAAAAACAGACCATCCCGACCAATATCTCCTGACTCAGAATAACAACAGCAGCAAAACTTTTCAACTAATCACATCAAGCAGTTTCCACCGGTATCAATCTAATTAATGGCCAGTTAATCAGAATAATTTATGAAACATGCACCCAGCATGTGCACCGTGTCGGTTTCACAGAACGCGTGCAGTTGCTCACGATACATTTCTGTTACGTAGGTGCATTTCAGTTTAGGGTTTCATACTAGTAAATGCGCACGTGGAATGGGTAAACAGGTAGGTAGATAGTGTGTTGAAATTAAAGGTGACTTCCTTTAATTTCAACACTGTAACTGATATCGAGAACATGGTTTCTAGGCTAGTTAAACACTACATTTGAGGAGTAGAGAAAAAGTATGTGTTTTTTCACGGTTCTGTAGAATTAATGTTACTAACGAAATTCGTAACCACGCGCTCATCAGACGCTTTTTGCATGTTTATGTTTTGTCTGTGTGATTGTGTTGTTCTTCTATACTGTTAACTGAAATGGCAGTGGGCAGTACATTGCTCGCAGAACAGATGGCCGATGGGGCTGAAAAAGTTCTGGAGTGGCGACCGCGAACCGGAAGGCTGTTGGAAAGCCTCCCACTTGGTGGACCGATGACCTGGTGAAGGTTGCAGGGATCCGCTGGATGAGAGACGCACGGGACCGGTCAATGTAGCGACACTTGGGGGAGGCCTATGTCCAGCAGTGGACGTCTTTCGGCTGAAATGATGATGAATGATAGCGTAACCAATTTTGATGAGGTTTTCACTATTTCAATGTTTTGTTAAGTTAAAACTATGCAAAGCAGCAGGTCGTTAACTAGTATTAGAAGAAAAGCTTTGAAAAAACCACCCACACCTGATCTAATATTCTGATTTATTCATGCAAAAATTCTCAAGTATGACCACGTTTTTCCAACGTATACCTATCACGTTACTATTTCCAAAGTCCCAAGACACACACAGGTCCTCGAAGGCCAAATGTTAAGTGAAACTAAGTGATTGAAGGGCATCAATCACTTAGAGCTATCGAATCAGTGTCAGGCCCGCCCCTCAATCATATGAAGCTCACTCTTAGCAGAAACAATATTGTCTGTGCTTTTAGTGTCTGGTTTTATGAGGTCTGTGTTTACCTACCCAAACTACTTACTTTACCCTTAACAAATCCCCGGAAATCGACGCGCAAACAGTTAGTTTGAATTTTTGAATTAAGAACAATGATTCTTTATGCAATTCTTTATGCATCAATGGCGAATTTGTTCAACTTTCAAAAAAATCAAGCTTGCACTTTTCTATGGATCACCAGACTTTTATGATTACCGATGAGAAAATTCCTCACCCTGTATAGTTGAGGCCTCAGGATTAGTAGAGGTTACTTTCGTTTAAGTTTCAGTAACTAGGTAAGTATTATTTACTTAGGAATGGTTTGCTTAAGTCGCTGAAGTACCTAGCTTTTTCGGAAAGCGAAAAACCTCAATCCAATAAATTATAGATTGCGAATAAACTCTTTATAAATTGACAAACGAAATAAACAGAGCCAAATTCTCGATCAAAGCGCAACGATTATTCAGTACAGTCATTCATTTTCCCCACATGAAATATGTAGTATCAAAACCCCAACAACAATAATATGGAAAAACATAGCTACGTGTTTGCAAGCATGTACCTAGCAAGACTACGAAGGAATTAAATAGCAAATGGCTACAAAGTAGTTTCGGGAAGATAGCCAAAACTTATCTGTATAAAAATCTAGATATGACATTCTGAAATACAATATATTCTTTATGAAAAAGAAAACCATTTATTTCCCTTTATTATCTTACTTAAATATTGGGTTAGGTACTTTATCAGGGCGTGTGTTACCACAAAAACATGAAAAGTCGATTCGCATTCGAACTGACAGGTCCACTAGGGTTGTCTCGAGGGATGTAACCCATAACTCATTTGATTCTGGTGACTAGTATTTACCCCTGATTTCCATGTCAGCTATTGTCTGAAACTTGGTATTATCCGATAGGTGGTTTTTGTTGAGTGAGGTCTCAGACCAAATAAAAAACTAAGACACAGCACTGTCGACAGTGACGTGAAGCCGGTTTCGTAAACATGTGTGCACTGTGAGCTTAGTTTTTGAGCGTAGTTTAATCGTAGTTTGATGTAAATGTGTGCGTGTGAGCGTGTATGCACAGAGCGAGGCTTGGTTTTGCGCATGCTTCACTGTATTGTTCGCAGTGCTATAGCTTTTCTTTTAAAATCGGTTGTGATAGTGAGTATGCTAAGCAATAAGATTGGAGTCCTCCCTAGGAAGCCCCCCCCCCCCCCTACCATGACATGGCCTAGCCCCCTGGCTACCATGACATCTTAAGGTGGTAGCGCCAGGCTAGCCCGCGAAATTCAAATTTTCTTACGTTTTTTTTGCAATCGGAAGGCCATTGTCAGGTTGTATGTTGATAAAAAATGAGTCGCGCCAGTAACACATATGTAGTTACAGAATCATAATCATGAAAAACATCAATATATCTTTTTCATGAAATATTGATAAAATAGGGTTACATGAATTTAAGGGTTATTAGAGGGGTATTGTTTTCTGCCAGGGCTGCGGGTTGTTCGAAAGAGATACCGCGGCCCTGGAACACAAAGGGCAAGGAAGGAACATGGATGGGTTTTAGTCAGTACAAGACTGACATTCCCTTCCGCTCTGCGCAGAACGGGAGAAGACATTTGATGATTTCCCTTCCGTAAAAAAAAGGGGTATTGTTTTAATGTTACTCTAGTGTGGGAAAGACGGAGCTATAGAGGCTGTCTAACGCCCTCTCTTTCCCACTGTGGAATAAAATCAAAATAACTTCATGGTAGGCCACCTGAACTTTGGCCACAATTTTGGTTTCTTTTCGGACATTTGGTAAGCGAAAAGACGCATTTTTATATCGTTTTAAATATTCTGGAATATTCCTAAACTGAATACCTGCTTGTCATTAAAATATCTTTGATAACACAATACATTTTCCTTATTTACCAAAACGAAACAAAAAATAACGATGTTTACCTAGATTCTGTAAGTACCTAAAGACTTTGACTCCACTGACCTATGACTCCGATTCCAATAATAGACGAGTTATCATACAATAGGATGACTTGCCCCACGTATCCAAATGTGAAGTGAGGCCATTCATTTCGTCAATCAGTTCATTGGAAGGGCTCAGTAACCAGTCAGTCATATAATAAACCTTATTTTACGGAGGAGCTCGTGGCTAAATTAAAAGCCACATGGGTTGATCTTCAAGGTTAAACAACCCGCCAGGGCTGCGGGACTGCCAAGGCTGCGGGACTGTTCGAAAGAGATACCGCGGCCCTGGAACACAAAGGGCAAGGAAGGAACATGGATGGGTTTTAGTCAGCACAAGTCTGACACTCCCTTCCGCTGTGCCCAGAGCGGGAGAAGTCATTTGATCATTTCCCATCCAAAAAAAAAGGGTTAAAGACCCCAAAAAAATCTCAGTTCTCTAGTGTTTCTATCTGTTCTAGTAAAGAACAGATAGAAACACTAAAACTACAACTTCTTTAGTAAAAAGAAGACAAACATTTGTTTCAACTGAACTGTCAAATAGTCCTAGTAATGAAATAGGTACCTATCGGGATTTCCTACAACCTACGTATGCTATGTAATCTTATCTTCAATTTCGACTTGAAATATCAAGTTATAGTGAACTGCTCCTTAATTTCCGGGAACTATTGATTAAATTAAACCGAAGTCCGAAGTTGTTTGTTTGTTTTGCGATAAACACGAGCTCAAAGCAGTAGCTGGATGACCTCATCTTAATATGAGACAGACAATCTAATTCCCATGTCAAACTGATAACGTGTGGTCTAAGCGAAAGTCGCTACGGCCATCTAGAAATAATTTCTGAATGAGGAATTTTCTGTCTGAATGTGATGTCTAAATCATGCAAGTTGCGGTATTCATGTTGTATAGCTAGTTAAGATTACCGTCGTCGTCATTAGCACTGGATCGAAAGAATTGGAAGTCAAAGGGAGAGGGTTTTATGCAGTTGGGATGATGCCGGCTAACAGTAACAGTTATTTAGACTGGGTAATGTGTTTCGATTCAATTTAACTTAGGAGCTGTCAACTGTGAAATGTTTTCTTCTAAGAATGGCTTGTTGATAAGCCTAAAAACAAGTTCTTCCTTTCTAGGAAGAACTTGTTTTTTAGATAAGATCCATGCTCTCAGAACACTTTATCTTCCCGCTCCCCGCTGCCGCTCACACCTTGCACCTCACACTATACACGTGGAGCACTCAGCTCGCCATAACAGTGCGCGTGCGCCGAATGCAATTAACGGCTTTATTTGTTTATTATCGTATTGTTAATATCATTAGTATTTATATCCGTCTTGATTTATTGTACTCGTTAGGTACTGTAGTGGATGGCTAGAAAGTTAATCATTTTAATGACGGTGTATTTAAACATGCTTCTGATGAAAATATTTTTTGGAAATTCAACAAAAAAAAACATAGTAAGTACGTGTTCAACCGAGTCTATCCATTTCCTTACTTCGTCGGTTAGAAACTCATAGAGTATAAGAAAAAGAGAGAAAAAACGAAATTGAAACCCAGAACAAGTACTAAGTTTATCGAATTATGTTGATCACACTACACTTACTCCGAAGCGAAATCGACACCAAATTCTACTCCCGCACATAACATAAAGGGTGTAAACAGACTCTTAACGAAGCCGAAAGGCACTTGTTCTCCCCGTCATTGCGATAATTTTTTTGTTCTAGACCGTACCTGGGAACCTTCTAGTTACGGAGATATTGGGGGTCAAAGTTCCAACATTTTCACAAGTTTGTTTTTAAATACTTGTTCTTAATGTAAGATTTTTACTTTAAACACCTCCAGGAACCCCTTACTATTCAATCCATCCATCAGCACAATATTTTGAGTGCGTTACATTGAGTCCTACTGTAAAACGTGATTTTTCAGCCTAAAAAAAAAGTCGTTTCCCAGCTTTAATTTTTGCATAAAGTTACTTAGTTTGATGTACAGACGCCAGCAGGTCAAGCTACCCGAAACTGTCAGATTTTCCCAAACTACCTTGAACCTAATGCATTAGAAATAAAGTCGAAAATCTATTAAAGAAATCTGACAGATTGTAGTAGCTTGATGTGCTGGCGTCTGTACATAATGCTTGGTTGATGGCTTCGTGAAGAGTCTGTTTACACTCTGTATATGGCCAATATTGGCCACATTTACCCAATCCATTGACGATCGAATAAGAACGACACACAAACCTTTTTACAGTAATTTTACCATTTATTTATTTATTTAACACTCAAGCACAAAGTACAGCGGTGGTGTTAATGGCATAGGCAATTTCTTAACAACCAAAAAACAGCCTTATCGTACGTATGACTATAAAGTTCACTGTGGTTTTGACAGTGATAACTTGCGAAAGGGCTGCGATTTATGAGGTGTATGGTTTTGTGGCCATCTTGTATTTGGCCTAACAATTTTCATGCGCCAAAATATCCTTGTAGCAACAGTACCGACAATTTAAAGCAGTGGATACCGCAGTAAAACCAACATAATAATCTTTTTGAAAAACAGTTCTCATATTATATTTCAACCTTGTGCAAGTAGGCACGTGTACGTTAAGATCTAGAGCATTTATTTATGCAGTCAAGTGCATTGCTTATTTACTGGCATAAATGTTTTCTTGATCATTTTAAGGTCAAATAGTTTTGCATGCAAATTAGAATGTGGCTTGCTGAATAAGAATCAATCTGGCTCTTTCCCTGATCTCGAAATGTAAGAAGATAGGTATATTGAAGGCTTTTCTGGGTGTATTTAAAGAACCGTATGCACTTATGATAACGCTTGCCTAGGACGGTCCTTGGATGGGTGACCACCTATTACATACCGAGTTTCGTCCGTGCCTCGGCAAGCATGTTAATCCGTTGGTCCCGGTTGTCATTTGTAGATCTTTGACAGTATTTACAGGTATAGTGGCTCGAAAATAAAAAGCTATCGAACCTCCTATAACTAGTTTCAAAGATAAACCAAGTCCAATCAGATATGGTTTCTGTTACAGCCTCATCCTGATCACTGCTTCCTGATTCCTCCTCGTTAAAGCCGGCACGAGCCACGTCCTGCTGTCAACGAGTCGTCACACCATGACCCTGACTGATACCGGTCGCCACGTGGGAGATCATATCTATAGGAACAGCTATAACTGGTGGGCGTTTTGTATTGAAACTGAATCTACGTTGGAAACCATAATATATATCGTAATCATCAAATTTGGGAGGTAATTTCAAACTGCGTTCTGTTACTGCCCATGTTACTTGTGGTTAGCACGACACGCGTTCTTCTGCCATTGTCCCTGTCAAGATGATGTAGAAAATCCACGAGGAGTCCTCAGTGGTCCAAAATGGTAGGTAGACTCATTTCGACAATTGATGGAAAAAAGGGGATCAAGAAATATAATAAGAGCCAACATGGAAAAATATATCTCTGAGGACTTAAATCGCAGGAACTTCCAGAACAAATTAATAACAGTTACCTAAAGTACTTAACAAAGTCAAATACTCTAGGGATCTAGTTAAAAAGTTACTCTCTCAACATAACGGAGTTAAACCTTTGTAATCCATACCAGAGAAGGGTGTAACTTTAAGGAAATTGGGATTCGTAAAGACGATTGACATTCAGAAAGCAGTGAGGCTAAATGACCAGCTGTCCGACCAGTTATATTGTAAACAGGGAATCGAAGAACTTTCGTCCTTAACGGCACCAAATCAGACGAGGTAAAACTTAGGTCCGTGTGATGGCGAGTAGCGGGGTTGATTCTGTCGTAGTTTGGATGGCAGAAGGAGCTACATTCTGACTTCAGAGTAAACCATTATTCTTTTACTTACGAACAGTAAGTCGTGGGTTCGAACCCAGGCAGGCGCATTACTTTGTGTAATTTATTTCATCACCACTGCTCTCAAAAACGGTAAAGGAAAAGATCGTGAGGAAACCGGCATGTCCTAGAACCAAAAATTCGCAGACATGTGACATCAACCAATCCCGCGCACACTAGGCCCGCGTGGTGGATTATAGCCCATTCCCTCTCATAGAGAGGAGGCCTGTGTCCCAGCAGTGGGAACATTAAACGGCTGATGATGATGAAACCATTATTCTTTTAAAGTAAAATCACTGTACCGAAATAAAGATTTAAAAAAATAAATGTTCCCCGCTATCAATACTACCGGTGCCTCGAGAACACGTTTTCAATAAAAGTTTCAATAACCAAATATTAAAGACACGAGTGCGTTTACACATAGTTTTTCAACGCGTGTCAAAATACACTGGACATCGATTAAGAACGAATGACTCACATGTGTTTTTGTAAGGTATTTTGTTTACTTACATATTCGTATTGTTATTGTTGCTTAAGAATTTGAGTTTTTGCGCCTTTTTTTTACGAATGGGAAATCATCAAATGACTTCTCCCGCTCTGGGCAGAGCGGAAGGGAGTGTCAGATTTGTACTGACCAAAACCCATCCATGTTCCTTCCTTGCCCTTTGTGTTCCAGGGCCGCGGTATCTCTTTCGAACAGCCCGCAGCCCTGGCAGGAAGTTTTTGTGCCTTGTTTTATAGTCAAAAATGATTTTGGCGTTTATTCGATGCGATACAGGTGCGTAGTACTCGCAACCGGCGTGCGTGTATGACCAGATGTATGAACGTGGACGAGGCAAAAGGAGTATGTAAGGATCGTAGCAGGTGGCGTTCTATGGGAAAAGGGCGTGAGTTTATGTATCTATAATATGTTACAAGTTAGTTTAGTATGTTCTATGACGTTATCCAGGTAACCCACCTAAATAAAAATAGGTAGGTATTTTTTTAACCAATATAATAAAGGTTGGATTACCGGTGTACCTAAAATTGTTTTCTCTGAAATAGCACGATTCCTTTGATCATAGTAACAATTTTCGTACTGCAAATCCCCTCGTATTTCAGACTATAATTAATTATTCATACACAGTGTATCTTTACGGGTTAGTTAAAGTTTAAAAGTCATTTATTTTTTCTTTATTGTGTGCCTAACCTGGTGTCAGAGTTTTTATGCCGCCCATGGACCTCTGACAACTTGGCTTTTACATGCCGTCGAGAAATAACTCTCAGGCATACTGGTTTCCTCACGATGTTTTCTTTCACCGAAACAAGTGATAATTATACATTTCACACATGAATCGAAAAAATCAGAGTTCTTGGGTTCGAACTTGACACCTAAACGTCACTTAGTTCCCATTTAAGTTGACACTTTTTCTATTGCATAAATGATGTATCAACTGACAGTAAAACTTACAGCAAGGAAGTCATGCCCATCATGTCACTAATGGTGTTTTCATGTTTTCTGAATAAATTGCCAATTAACAGCAGCGGCCTTTGACGAAAACACGACGTCAAATTGTTAATGAAAATGGTTGAACCGTAAATTTATGGCATAATTGTGAGATTTTTTTAACCTGATATATGTACGTTTTTTTCTACCTAATAAAAAAACATACGTGTAAAGTGTGACGCATATATACCGTCCCTGAAAATACATTTTATTTACAACCACGAGGTATTTTCGTTATATTTAAAGATCAGTTTTTAAGGTTGAGCCCTATTTATCACTAACTCGTGTGACGTTTGTGCGCATTCTACCGGTAAAGGGCGGTTATAAGAAGGTTGACAATCTGTTAAAAATAAATCGCATACCTTTAAAATTTCAAAGCACGCTCAAAAGGCTTGTAAATGTACAGTCGCCAGCGCGTTTAGTAACGACAAACTGTCAAATTTGTCCAAATGATTTTTAACCATAAAATGTTAAAATTATTGTACAAAATAGAATGAGAAAATTTGACAGTTTGTTGTAATTTGAGGCGCTGGTGACTTTACCAGGAACTCTTGAGTCGTGGTCAAAAGAGGAACTAACGCCACCATATTATTTTTCCAATACATTTGCACAAATGTTTTACCAACATCACGCACCGATATCAATGTCATTCGAGAACAAAAACATCCGTGTAGCTTCCGAAGCTCCCTCAAAACTCAAGAGCCCTTTTTAAAGGCCCCAAAAAAGTTCAAAACCCGTTTTTTGGCGCGAACAAAGCATTTTTTCCCTCTTAAAAACTTTGTAGAGCTTGACGGAATTAAACTACCGTAGTGAAGGTCAGTTGAGCGTTAAATTGACCTTGTGATAATCTGGTAGTAGTGTCTACTGGCGGGTAGTATATCGTGCGTGACCAACTTCCTATGTTGGGCAATGATAACGTTTGGAGGGAACTTCGGGCGTGAACTTATTTCGTTTTGAATCATTATCTGTTTAAAATTTTCCCAACTATATTGGGGTTGGCTTCCAGTCTAACCGGATGCAGCTGAATACCAGTATTTTACATGGCGCGACTGCCTATCTGACCTCCACAACGCAGTTAGTACGTTCTGGGTTATACCCCGATACACCTTGGTAAGATTGGTTGACAAACTTTGACTGTCAAAGATCTACAAATGACAGCCGGGACCAACGGTTTATCACATGAGGTACAGAGGAATTTTGTAAGTATATAATGGGTGGTCACCCATTCACGGACTAATCTAGGCAAGCGCGGCATAACCTGAAGATGGACCCGAGCGGCTGTTCTTATATTTTTGCCACGAGCTCTTTATTTCGTTTTAAATGTTAGTAGAAAAACATCATAGAGTTCATTCATTGACAAGCTTTCTAAACCGCTAGTTCTAGAAATAGCTAGTTCTAAAAACTTTTAAACTAATATTATAAATCTGAGGAGTTTGTTTGTTTTTTTGGTTGAACGCACTAATCTCAGGAACTACTGGTTCGAATTGAAAAAACCTTTTAGTGTTGGATAGCACATTTATTGAGGAAGGCTATTATAACATCACGCTACGACCTATAGGAGCGGAGCATGAATGAAAAATGTCTCTCTCTTTTGTGTCGCAGACGAAGTTGCGCGGGACAGCTAGTAAGTAATATTGAAGAATTACTTAGACAGCTATGTAAAACGAAGGTGGTGCTGGTGCTCACCTTCATAAGATCCCATGGGACCAACAGAGATAAAGGCTTATCAAGTTATGAACACAAAAAGTTTAGTTATGTTTTTGAAAAATGGAAAACCAAAATCAGCCAGAAATTATGAAACGATTATATTATTTTTGGAAGGATTTTCAAGTCAGCACTTTAAGCGAGTACTTTTTACACTATATATCGAAAATAGTGAGACGCGATGGCCTTCACACTGCTTGAGCTAATACGTACCTAATTTTAATATGCATATTTATTGTTTATTAGTTCCATGGCATCATAACGTAGCGCAGGGGCGCTCAACATTTTCGACAAATATGCAATGATATTCTGGGTTATTATTTTTTTCCTATTTTTTTTGCACACAAAATAAAAAAAATATACCTACATACAAATTGTCTTCGTTTTTCGTCTCAATTCATAGGTTGTCGAAGAGAGCTTCTCGGATCGGGATTACACTAATTCGACTTTTATGTGAAATGTATATGAGAAAATTATTTACATTAATTAATTATAGCTTCGAAAGAGTTCAGGGCCCTCGGGAAAGCCAATATTGTCTGTTTTAAATTTGAGTTCTTTATTTAAATTGTGAGTTCTGTCAAAAGGATTTATCATTCAACTCGTTTTACTGGTAGGTACGTATACCTATACGTACGGTAGGTTTATTTTTAATAAACCAATGATGTCAAGCGTGAAGAGCTTAATCGTAACAAACGGTAGGGAATCCGCTTGTTCATGAATAACATTATTTTGAGTACATAGGATGTACCTTCATTAGGAAAAATCACGCAGGTTTTTTTATAAGGTTTTTTAATTCCATGATCTAGATAAAGCTTGTTAAATAATTATGTCCTGGTATTCAGCTGCTACAGTTAGAGTAGAAGCCAACCTGTCAGCCTGTCAACATAGTTGAGACAGACATGGTCTAGATAAGGCTAGAACTTCTAAAAACGTACATGCCTATGAGCACAATCTTGGAAAGATGAAAATACAACAAGCTGATCTTTTCAATATTTAGATTTGCCTCACTCTAACCAAATGTTACTTTTTGAAAGGATATTTTGTTGCAAAAACATGTTTTCACAAGTAAATTGTATTCTAATAAATTACATGACACAAATGAAGACCAAACAAATACCTGATACAATTGTCTTTCTGCCAACCATAAAATGAAGAAAAACAAATAGAAAACAAACAGTGAGAGTTTCAAAAGAGTTTGAACAACACCACTCTACTTGGTAACAGCAAATAGAATAGAGAAAGTAGAACAAACCCAACCCTCAAACAATAGGTTTAATATTGTTAATAGGACATAGACGTGGACGTAAACATTTCTCGTCGATATACCTATTACATTCTAAGTAAATCAGCTCCCATATATTATGTACACACTTTGTACGACAATCCAAAGAATATTGGAAGAAACCTTTAATTCATTGCTTTATATGTTGGAAAACTTAGTCCGCTCAACAATGTAAATAACACAATGAATGTTGTTGAATTGTTAAAATTAAAGGCATTGCCATCATTCATTGGGTGTCATTTAGTAGCACGGAATGATGGCGATGAAGCTCACTTTAGGCAGTCTGACTAAGCCAATTGACTGACTTTTAAATACCTTCATTACGAAAGAAGAAAATACATAACAAGATCAACCCGTCGATTGTCTCAATCTCTTCGTAAGAATTCCACGGTTTTTCTTACATTTGGAATGTACTATCGTCGGTTCATACGCCATTTGTCGGAAAAAATTATCCCTCTGAGCACATAGATAAACATAACAAATAAATAAAACATTTTGGGAAAACCCACTATATCCGAACGGTTAGGATTCACACCCTAGCTAATGGAATGTAGTGACTTGTAAATAAAGCTTTGAATGATTTAAAGGGGGTGAAAAAAGCAGTATCCAAACTCAACTATTTATTCAAGATCTGATGAATATTTTATTTTTCCATTGATTCTAGCAAAGAAATACGCCTTTTACTTTATTGTTTCTCTTTGTCAGACAATGACGTAGTGCTTCCTGTATATTTAAGGCAGTAATTATAAAATAAGACATTTTTTTTAATAACGCGTATTAAAAAGGCGTTGTGTAACATAACGAAATTACCAATATGCAAAATTTTTGATGACGAAGAATTATTTTTCTAGATTTCCATTAGATTAAACATTGTAATCTAATAATACTGATACTGTTAGCCTGTGTCATTCCACTGCTGGGCAAAGGCCTCTCCCCATGACTTCTAGTTGTTTCGGTCCAAGGCTAACGTGGACCACTGAACGTTGGTTTTGTCTAACTCATCCCGCTATCTTCTACGAAATCTACCGCGTAATCTGATGATATATGATAATTTTGCACACGTGCTCACATACAATAATATAATATGTATATCTGCACATATGATACCACACGTTATACGCATATTATGTTGTTTTGAAGCTACTCAATGAAGGTCAATGTTGTCTAGGTCAGTACACACGAAGTAGTTTTTTTCCGCGCTCGCAAAAAATATTGCTTCAAATACATGACTTGCTATAAAACTGTTATGTAACAGGAAGTACTTATCAAAATTTAATTCCTTATGGAATAATTCTATGAAAACACGTGTTTGTAGTTGATATTTCACAATATTTATTAATATTATATTGATATTTATTGGGTAGGTATCGAGCTACCTAATTAATGGAAACTTTTGTATTTATTTATCTTAGTGGTATATTAGGTTAGGACTTCAGGAAAAATGTCACAATGTACCTACATAATATACAGGGTGTAAACAGACTCTTCACGAAGCCATCAACCAAGCACTACGTACATCAAATTAAGTAACTTTACGCAAAAATGAGTGCTGGGAAACAACTTTTTTTTCCACTGAAAAATCACGTTTTACGGTAGGACTTAATGTAACGCACTCAAAACATTGTGCTGATGGATGGATTGGATAGTACGGGGGGGGCCTGGGGGTGTTTAAAGTAAAAATCTTTCATTAAAACCATCAATTAAAAAAAAAAAACTTGTGAAAAAGTTGGAACTTTGACCCCCAATATCTCCGTAACTAGAAGGTTCCCAGGTATGGTCTAGAACAAAAAAATGATCGCAATGATGGGGAGAACAAGTGCCTTACCTATATTCTGAAGCAAACGAAAGTTTCTTTTGTAAAATATTACTTATTCATAAATCTCTACAGTGTAGTGACAAACATTGTGTATACCCAATCTCATACCACGGAATTTGCCGTAACCTTGTATTTGATTGTGCCCACGAACACAGACAAAACAATAGAACACCTACGAAAATATTTACGACGGGAAGATCTCGATAAAACAAGTGACTAACACGGAAATAACAATGATTTTATAACATACTATATACATAGCCCGTGGCTTCGATGTCATGGGAACATACTAATGGGATAAAAAGTATCCCATCTCCATTAACTCACGCGTACGTCTTACCAGGGTAGAAAAAAATATCCTATGTCCTGAACTGAGATACTTCGCTCGCGTGAAGGTCGGAAATTATCCCATACGATGTCATAATGGCAAAAAAATCCTTTATCTTAATCCAGGTCATGATCTATCCGTATGTAAAATGTCATCGAAATCTGTTCAGCCGTTTAGGCGTGACAAATAAACTCACTTTCACATTTAAAATATATATTACTTAGGATACCGGGGTTCAGGTTGAGCGCCCCCGCCACGGCCCGCGACTATAGACTGTTGTCAAGCAAAGTTTATACGATTCTATAAATACAAGAGGCCATCACACCATTGTGTTATATTTAGTACTACTCTTCTTTTTAGCAGGGTTATACGAAGCGGTTGGTAACCGGTATGTTTTGATAGGCTATCGTACACTTTTGTCCGATGTTTGAAGTAGGCGTGTTTGTAAAGGTATTAACGGTACAAATGTGACCCAAATAGTCAGATACAAAAAGTTTTTATATTAATTAATGTTTATCGTTGAAGTGATTGTATTGTTTTTGTTAGTCATTATTAGCCAAGTACATAGTAAATTTGAATTGTACAATGATAAATTTTCACGATTGACCATTAACAACCTCCATACCTAATAGGGACATTGAAAACGAGGTGAAAAGTCCAGTGTCCACTTGCCCAGCCACAATGCTGCAAAAATGACGATAAACAAAGAATACTTCGGTTTTTTTTATGAGAAGACCATTTATTACTAAAGCGGTCTGTGGACACAAATCATGATAGGCGTAAAAGGTCAATATAATAACAGAGACGTCCACGTATAGTTCAGTGTCAGTAGGCCGTGCTCCTTATAATATACCAAAATCGGCAACTGGTGGGCGTAGGAAGGACACATAATTTGTAAAATTGTTTGTCTGACACCGATGGCAAGTGATCACAAGTCACTGTCGGTTTCGGGACATCTCCAATAACAGTGGCATTTCAAGTGTGTTGCCATCCAGTGTTCTTATTCATCTAAGACTATTGAGATGGATGTATTATATGGAACTAGCTTTTGTCCGCGGATCCGCTCGCGTTAATTTATAATTTAACAATCATTTCGTGTTGTACACATGGCGCCATCTATTACCAAAATAACGTGTTTGTTGTTTTCCTTGGCAACAGTACTTTTTTTCAGGTTGAAAGGTACCCTATGTCCGTATCTATATACCTGACAACTTATATGCAAAATTTCAGGAATTTCAGGATGATCGGTTCAGTGGTTTAGGCGTGAAAAGGTAACTAACAAACAGACTGACTTTCGCATTTATAATATTAGTAAGGAAAGGATACAATTAAAGAAAGAAATGAGTATGTCCAAGAATATTTAAAAGTAGCACCTGTTACAGATGTAAAAAAGAGTTGTCTAACTTAGTATGTGCTGCGGAATGGCACGCAAGTGGCTAAAAAGTATATACAGAGTGGAAAATAGAACCTTCTCCTTTTTTTAAGTCGGTTAAAAAGAGCGATGATTGTAAATGTTTATGGATGAACAGGTAGAAGAAAACCGAAGAACATAACATAACATCACGCCGGTAATCCCCTAAGGGTTAGGCAGAAGTGTACCTAATAGTACACCCACATTTCGCCAGTTATGTTTTTAAGTCTCATGTAATAGGGGGCGAGCCTATTGCCATCTACCGGGCTCCTTAGCTGCTATTGAAAAATTCCTGATGGAAAAACCCAATAACACTTTGCCCGAGCCGGAAATCGAACCCAGGACCTCATGCTCAGCAGTCGCGCTTGCGACCACTAGACCAACGAGGCAGTCAAAACCGAAGAAAAATTACAGAAAAAGAATTAAATGGTAGCGTGACAGTTAACACCGACCTACTCGTTGACTCGAGCTGACCGCAAGTGACGAGATACGAGGTCAGGAAGATGATGACGCCATCACAGTGATAAAGCTGAAATAGCTCTTGTGTCTGGAACAATAAAACCCAACATCCTTCAACAAATATATCACAAAACCGTCAGGTACTCTTTCGCACGATTCTCGCTGTTGTTGCTTATAAGGCGCTCAAGGTCACAGTGGGGTAGCTTGATGTGCTGGCGACTGTACATAGAAATGGTTTTAAACATCACAAATATTTTTAACATATGGAAAAATCCACCCAGACTGTTTGGCGAGTTTGGCGATACCAGTCCACAACAAAGACGATTTGGTCACCGATATCGAAATAGTATGCAATTTGGTACGGTCGAACAAGCTATTTGGCATACACGCGGAAATATTCACAATCTAATGCTGAAGCATATAGTTTTTCAAATTTGATTTTAAAAAGCTTTTGTCATTCAGAGACTGACTCTTAATGACAAAAGCTTTATAAAATACAAGCTTTTGCCCGCGGCGTCGCCCGCGTGGAGTTCGATAATTGTCCCACGGGAACATACTATCGGGATAAAAAGTATCCTATGTGTAAATCCAGGTTATAAACTATCTGTGTTCCAAATTTCATCCAAATCCGTTCAGTAGTATGTAGATGTAGATAGATGTAGATGTAGATAGATGTAGATGTAGATAGAAGATGTAGATGTAGATAGAAAAATTGTAAACAATATTGTCAGTGTACTAGGATTGTGAATATTTCTGCGTGTATATCAAATAGCTTGTTCGACCGTACATACTCACCTTGTGTCTAATCTAAGTAGAAGACTGGCTCAAGATAAAGATTTGGAGCTGAATAAATATTCATTATCTGTGTGGATACCGGATTTTTGAGAGGGGTTAGTGAACCTTTGACATGTAACCATGTAACGGTTTAGGTGTAAGGTGGAACAATTGCTATGCGGATTTTGTAAGAAATAGATTATTTTAAAAGACGTTATTATTTTATACTAAAAGAGAAAACTCGTAGCTGATTGCTCAGTTAAGTGCTTTTCAATTTCGCATAAAGGGTGTAAAAAGACTCTTAACGAAGCCGGAAGGCACTTGTGCTCCCCATTGCGATCATTTTTTTGTTCTAGACCATACCTGCTACCTTCTAGTTACGGACATATTGGGGGTCAAAGTTTCAACTTCTTCACAAGTTTTTTTTTTAAATACATGTTTTTAATGTAAGATTTTTACTTTTAACACCTCCACGACTCCCGTACTGTTCAATCAATCTATCAGCACAATGTTTTGAATGCGTTATATTGAGTCGTACCGTGAAACGTGATTTTTCAGCCCAAAAAAAAATCGTTTCCCAGCACTAATTTTTGCGTAAAATTACTTGGTTTGATGTACTTATTGCTTAGTTTACGGCTTCGTGACGAGTCTGTTTACACCCTGTATAATATGATGTCACAAAATCAAAATATTTTATTTCGCATAAAACGTCGAAAAAAGATGCACAGTTCGGGTTGGTCGTTTCTTATGGAGAACTAATATTCGGATACTATTTACTGTTATTTAATTCTTTATTTTTTTTTACTAAGATCGAACCTTTTAACCTCATGTAGTGACACAGATATCAGACCTAGAGGAATGACGTCATATTAAAAAATGTTTCGGTACTCATGTACTATCATAATATGTATATGCATAATTTTCTTTGGCCGGCTACCTTACTTTTTGGTCCATTGTGTCAGATGTCCTTTCTGCATATTTTTAAGAACGATCAATCAGATACATACATGTTCTCTATACGATCATTAATGGGAGAAAGACAAAGAAACTATGAATGGACTGTGTAAAGAATGATATGGCAAAGGAAGATGTGTCTGATGAGATGACGAGTAATAGAGAAGTACTTATGGCAGAAGAAGACATGCTGCGCCGCCCCAAATGCATTGGGATAAGAAGACATGCTGCGCCGACCCCAAATGAATTGGGATAAGAAGACATGCTGCGCCGACCCCAAATGAATTGGGATAAGAAGACATGCTGCGCCGACCCCAAATGAATTGGGATAAGAAGACATGCTGTGCCGACCCCAAATGAATTGGGATAAGAAGACATGCTGCGCCGACCCCAAATGAATTGGGATAAGAAGACATGCTGCGCCGACCCCAAATGAATTGGGATAAGAAGACATGCTGCGCCGACCCCAAATGAATTGAGATAAGGGCAAAAGAATGACACGATACTAAATCAAATCAAAATCAAACTCGAGTAACACAGTTAAGTACCAATAAAATATGTCGCTTAGATGCGTTCCCTTCGAATGATTCGAGTATTCGAGTGCCAGTCCCTTTCCAAGGTCGCCAGGGCAAGTGAGCCAATGATGGCTGGAGCCCTACCAGTTAGCTGAAGGTCGGTATTTTAACTGTTTATTAGGAAGCACATATTTGGTTGTTGGGAGTTTGGGACACAAATTTTTTTTTTTTTAGGGTTCTGTACCCAAAGGGTAAAACGGGTAAACTATTAATAAGACTCTGCTGTCCGTCCGTCTGTCTGTCTGTCTGTCTGTCCGTCTATAACCAGGAATCTCATGAACGGTGATAGCTAGACAGTTGAAATTTTCACAGATGATGTGTTTGTTGTTTTTTTGCCGTTTTTGTCTAATGTTGTATAGATAATGGTACGGAACCCTTCGTGCGCGAGTCCGATTCGCACTTGGCCAGATTTTTTTTGTGATCTCGCAGGTTAACCTATGATGCTGGCTTCTGCTTATCCGGACTATGCTACGGGTGCCTTGACTGTAAGGCCTCCAGCCAGGGGAAGGACGCATGTAAATTAAATAAGTACAATATTTATGTAAATACAGTTAAACCAGAAAAGGTATGCGCTCCGATAAAATTCGTGTTTCCAAATTACCACAAACTTCGTGCCACTGTCCTCTGAACTCAGCAGTAAGACTATGCCTATGCAAAGTTTGTTAGTAAGCAAACTTAAGACTTTTATCAAAAAGATTCGACCCTGATACCAAATTCAATAAAATCCACATATGGTCCAACATCGATATTTTTTACGATTTTAAACAAGTTATTTTTGCTAAGATTTTCTGATATTTATAATGTGTCTATCTATAAAATTGTAACACATAAAGAGCATCCGCCATCTTGGAATTTAACGGGCCTTTAAATTTTTTCATGCCGCGATGAACCAATGGCCACTGAATGGAGTCATAAAAACATAGTAAAAATAACGTTTCCGCGTTAAAAATCTTTGATATTATCTAAGTCAACTCATATTTCGCATCATAGGTAGTTTGCCATAAATATAATGAAGCACGAAAGACAAGTCTATGTGTTATGGTTCTATTGATAAGGCTTATTTAAGAAAAACTGGGTAGGTTACTACATGGTTGTATTGGTGCGTGGCCATACTAGGTACTAACGACGCCATTTTCGTTTCAATACAAAAACCACAGACGACAAAAAATAATGTCATTCAAGAATCAAGAGCCACAATGTCATAATATTTGAATTGTTCCTCAGTAAGCAGCAAGTTCCACCGTCAATAAAGATTAACGAGTTTTGTAACTTGGTACTTTTTCAATTTAAAGTATTAGCAATACACCCTAGGTGTATTCCGTAATATGCAGTACCTATACTGGCCATGGCCAGTGATAATGACGTCATGAATCTGACGCCAAATTGCCCATATTGTGATTGTACTGGTGGGTGAGATTACCACTTACCGAATGAAATATTTCTTTTTCATTGACTATCCTTATGTAAGGTAATTAAAACGATGACAATTTAAGAGATTTAAAAACAACTGTCACGGGCAGTATTCAAGCCGTGACCTTTGTCGAACCGTGAAGTCGCACTGACAACTTATTGTTATTTATTTCTTTGAAAACTTCACTAAAAAAGTATTACAGTCCAGTAAGTGTTGCAGTAACTAGTTATCAAGTCTGCATCAATTCAATTTTTAAATCTCTTTGTATATGTACGCCTGGTCTGCATTTTTTATTGTCATTTAACTTCTTAATAATACTCCTGCAGTATAGAGCGGGTTAAAAATTGCTTTCATTATTATATTGACATGTAATATTGTTTTAATTATAATACTGCTATCGATTTTGATCTGCAATAAATAAATAATTTCGTAAATATTGTTTACTTGTGACAACCCTGGCCGATGCGTTACTGTCTAGACGTTGTCGGCATTTTACCCTAGATCAAAGGCGTCGTCCTACTGTATGATTTTTATACTGTGCAAGAACCTTGCCGCACTAAATTAAATTTGGAGTTCTAACTTCGAATTTGAACGTAGAGTAGCATTAAAACCAGTTCGCTAACGACAATAATTTTTCTACCACTTATTTTTTAATGTTTTATATGGCTTAGTGTTAGTTTAGGTACCACAATCTTTCATCACTTTAGAATTTACAGTCTGCCTAGTGTGCAGTAGGCAGGCGGCCTGTTCAAAAAGCTATAAAACCAATTGTGGAAACTAGGTCGCTCTGTAATTGTTATAATTTGCTACCAACTTTGTTATGATTTAAGACTTCCTGCTATGAAACAAAATGTTATTTAAGTTACATTTTGGCAAACAACCTAGCTTTATTATTTTCTATATGATCAAGATAGAAGATCTTTAAAATAACAGAATTTAATTTACCTTTCTAAAATATAATAGTAATGTGGTATGAATAATAAATTAAAAAATCTTAAAATGGGTGTGTCGTATTCTTCTTTAAATTAATGTTATGACAAGCTACATTCGTCCAAAAACCAGTTCAAAATAATCCTGTTATGTTGAATAATGCCAAGAAAAGTAAGTACGTAGTGTCCAAACTTGGATAGAGTAAACCGCACCATAGGCAAACAAAGTATATTCCAAATTCGAATAGCGCCGGCGCTAGTGATGAGACTGCACATTTGCATAATCGACTAAATAACTCGCTACCGTTTATTAGTCGATTATCAAGCAATAAATAACAATGAACCGTAATTACGAGTTGTATGATAATTACATTTAATTACAAGTATTTTTATAGATTTCTTTCTGATTGGAAATACCGACACACATTTATTAAGCGTGTAATTTGTTCAAGGTCTTCAGATTTGTTTGCTGTATTATTGCCTACTCGTAGAATTTAGGATTCCGTCAGGTATTTCGAGAGCCCTAATAGGAACTAACAACCGGTGTCTCCTAAAGACATTACGGTGATTATGCAACGGTTTAATAATATCAAAAAGTACAATTTTACATTAAGGATAGGAAGTGTTTTCATTAGTGTTTAGGCATAATAAAAACCTCTAGATTTCTAGAATAACTAGAACAGAAACATTTCGAATGACTTTTACGATTAGTGCAGCAAACCACAAGTATTGTATTTATTGCATGATCACCAAACAAATTAACGTTATTTTTACAGCAAAATTTATATCGGTTTTTAACGTTACTTTGATACAGTTTCAGCAATTAAAGTATTTTTCGCGGGCGGTGATCTCATAAACACATTGTTTCGCGCAAAAAATGTTTATTTACTACAAACGTATTTACTTTTACAAGTGTTATTGTATCAGTTCTTTAATCTATAAAAAATACCTATTTTTAAAATATGATAGCCTTGAAATTGTATAAATAAGTATTATTAGCTGAGGAACTGGTGTTTAATTCGTAAACACGTTATAAAACTGGTACACAAGTTTCAATTTGATTGTTATTCTTGTTTTTATCTCCCAGGATGATCTAAAAAACGACTAAATCGTGTCTATTAAAAACACAACGCGTGATTGTAGATTGAACGCATCTACATATTAATAGAAGACAATTAAAAAACTGTTAAAGTAACGCTCCAAGCGTTTAAACGAAGCTTAGAATTTTTAATTACTTGTGATTCCCGTGTACTAGGTAGACTGTGTAAACAATCAATAGACAAAGCTGAATTATTGAATGTAGCATTAAAATTAAATGCTGTAAAAGTCCTCTTGCGTTGTCTTCTCGCGTTGTCTTTTTACTTTGATTTAATAGCTGGTTCTTGTCTAGACGTGTTAGCTAATACGATAAGATATGTGTAGAATTTTAAGTCTTTAAACAATCCAATATGCGTTGCACGTCTGATGCCTACCGATTTCATCGATTTTAACGATCCACGATCGTCGCTGATCGAGAACCAGCCGCAAATTAATTTTATCAATTCTATTGTCCACAATTGCTATCGACCATCGTTTTAAGGGGTTTATAGAATAACCTTAACGATTATTCGAGTAACTTGTAAGCTTATTTACTTATATTTATAAATTTTGTGCAACCCAGCATTAACTTTGTATGTGTTAACGGAAATGTATGTAATCCGTCATCATTATATACAATTCGCGTCTATTGTACTCCTATTATTTATGTTACCCTAATACACTATACACCACACCATCATAAACAACGCATTGGCAATAGGCCAGGCAACGAAAAGGTATAGAGAGAAATGTTTGAAACACGATTTTTGACTTCGTAACTAGATTTTATACATTTTCGGTAACATATGCAAACAATAGACACTAGACAGTCATCTACATAAAACGCTAGACTGCTTGCGTAGGTGGCAAATAAAACTAGAACAACTTCAGATCGGTCTGGCTCAGGCCATTGCTTTACATACGTATTTAAATTAGACCATAAACGCAAGAAAACTAGCTCCTAATAAACACGTATCATGATGTCACTTGAGACGAGAATATAGCTTCCTAAATGGTTAGACTAAATGTCTACATACGGGCAACTATAAAGCTGAGTGTTATCTCATAGCAATGAAAAAATAAAAAAATTTGGCCATGAGTTCTACGCTCAAGTGGCACACGTCTTTCGACTACGGAGGAAACAAATATAAGAAGCTGTTTAGATCATGTCACAAGCCACCGCGACTTGCGGAGCGACTTAGGATGGACGGAGGCTGTAAACGGGACGTTATAGGAATTTCCATGGCTGCGACTGCGGTACGGCTTGCCGCCACAGCACAGAACACTGATGGCAGTATGAATCAATATTAGACACAAGTGTACCCATGGGGAAATCGTATTTTTACCATGAATAACACAGACTTATGCAAATATTTGAATAATATTCCGTATTATTAACATTTTTTTAGATGGCAAAGGCATGTAAAACATTGATATAGAGTTCATATTGATAAGATAGTAGATAAGAATACACCTAGTCAGTCTAGACTGCATAATATAAGTATTATACGAAGGTCGTACTCCCTTTTTGTAACATATATGTTTGTGAGTTTAGTAAATATATAAATAATGTATGATACCTTTTGCACAAGGCACCTGTTTTATTTATTGTTCTAATTAAGAACATTATCATATTACTAAACGGAAAGCCAATTCAGAAAAAATAGTTCAACGTCTATTTTTAATTTTCAAAACGTGGCCATTTTTTTGCTGCCTCTATTACAGCCTAAAAGTTGCTCGTCTACGCTCTAACACTTCCAAATTTAGGTTAAACTCAAGCAACGGCTCATTACGACACATAGCAACAGACATGTTTATCATTGGACACGCTCGACATACAGATTATCTTTTTTATATCTTACATTATAAACCAGCTGTGTTTAGATTATTATTATGTAGCATTGCAAAGTTTTGTAATCCATGTGTTCAGATTTTTGTTGATTTTGAGTTTTAAAACCTGGATTTTTGGGTTTTTACGACACTTTAAAACACTGAATCAAAAACGGTTTTTCCGAATCAACGAAATCATACGCAGAAGTGTTTTATCAAAAACTTAAAGCGAAACACAGAATAAGCGCCTCAGATTCCATTTATGAAACGCAAATAATAATTTTGATCTAAAATTGGCAATCAAATTCAAAACGGGTCTAATGCGGCGCGAAAACATAAAAAAATACAAAAATGTTATGTTGAAGAGCAAGTTATTATGTTTTTTATCCATATTTATCTCTACGTGGGTGATAAAAATAAACTCAGCAGTCGTCAACAATCTCGTCTCGGATATTGGATCAACATCGTGATATGACATGACATCGAAGAGTTTAGACAAAATCAAGAAATAAACTTGAATGCCCTCGGAATACTTCCACCTTAACATACAAAAAATCTTCAAAAATAGTGCACTTTTTGAGGGAATCAGTGTTTCGGTCAAATACCTATAGTGATGTGAAACAATCCAGATTTAGTCGATTCCTACTTTCAGCAAAATAAAATCGACTAAAAAACGTTTCCATATTAAGAAGAACCACTCCAAACAGTAAAGATGACTAATATGCCGTATACGCTATGCGCTGTGCGCCTTTTGACCTCGATATGGTACAGGGCCATTTATTTGACCAACCATGGCCCCAGGCACGGGTACGAGTAACAACAGTTTATCAGGTGCACAGTCTATTTAGTATTCGAATTATGAATGGCTGTTGTAAATGTGGTGTGCAGATATGAATAGTTTCGTTACCGTCATTTATTGAAGAATTAAAAATGATTAATGATGGCTTTCCGCAATAAATGTGTTGAGAAACCCACAGAATCAACGTGACAACTGCGGAATTGCAGCTATTTATCTTTTAATATATCGTGTTGATTGATAGTGGCATCCTTTGTGATTACATTTTACTTCGAAAACAACGGTTAAATCAATTTTATTTATAGTT
This sequence comes from Lycophotia porphyrea, assembly GCA_950005105.1. Lineage (NCBI taxonomy): Eukaryota > Metazoa > Arthropoda > Insecta > Lepidoptera > Noctuidae > Lycophotia > Lycophotia porphyrea. The sequence continues at coordinate 16,133,641 of OX465396.1, read as the reverse complement.
TTATGGTAATGTAAATCTATTTGCATTTGTATACAAATTAGGTTATCTTAAACCTGTTTGTCTACTTTGCAAGCGAATCATATTTAACAACCTGTTTTCACTCTTCTATATTCGAAACTAAACCTACAAAGCATACACAACAAATTAATTCAGATAGCCGAAGTCATAGTGTTTTGTTTTCGTTACACTTCGTTAATTAATAGATATTATTTCTATCTTCTCTTATCGTAAAAATAACAAGGCAGTTCCGTTGAGGGAATTACAATATAATTTGTTCTTCTTGCAGCACATAATCTGAATTTCACACACCTACCAAATTGAAGTTATGTGCGATTAGGAGCCCTACACAGACAAGGCGTCGTGGCAGACCTCGTAGAAGATGGCGGAACGAGCTGGACAAAACCAACTACCAGTGGTTCATATTGGCTGTAGATTAGATGAACTCGAAGACAAGGGGAGATGCCAGAGTAGAGCTGTTACAGTGTCATTAGGACTTATAAACCGGTTTGAGATAAGATAGCTATTAGACGTCCTATTGCTTAACCGATTTGAAAACTAGTCTGGCCAGTTTTACTACTACTGTTTGGCATTAAAGTGATGTAAAATGCGGCAGTCTAGCCTGCATACTGGGTTGTTAAGTGAGATCCGTCAATGTAAACATCACTAGAGCTCTCGAAGGTACGAGAATATTTGCTGGAAATTAGTGAGAGTATTTTGTAAAAATATGATGATTTCCAGCTTGAATAATTGATGATGCTGGAAGTAAATGCTTACAGTTTATTAATTATTTGTCATAACTGCAGCAAATTGGATTTTATTGAATACAAAACGTAAACAGCGCTGCTATTTGTAAAGAAAACATTACAAAATTAGAATTTCGAGGGCTACATTGATGGAATCAACTTAAAGATGGTCATCTGGATGAAGCAAAACTACTATTCTTTCCAGCCAATAAAACAACAAGAAATCTGAGTGAGCATATTTAACGGGCCACTTTTCCAATTTTATAGTCGCTGGCAACACTCAATAGCCATAACACCAACCAGAAATATCGATGCAATCGCCACCGCAACTAGGTGTTGTTTTAACAAATCGTCTATCCATCGACATAGCTACGTAATGAATCAACAGCTGTATCGTGGATTTTCTTAAAAAACTGGTTGGATTTCGTAACGCACTGAAAATAAAACGCATAGACACTGACAACCCGTTAGTTTTGTTTTCTTAACGTGGCACAGGGCTGCCGGTAATACCGATGTTTTAGCTTTTTTGTCTATTGCCTACGTTTTGTGCTTATTATTTACTGGCAGTCTATGTCTTAAAAAGGAAGGCTAATTGTTCAAATACAGTAGGTACTCTAGGAGTACTTTCACAAGTTACTATGACTGTAGCTTCGCCTTCTTTGTTTTACTGACATTCAAAAGTGCCTGTTATGATCTAGTTGAAATAAATGCTTTGAGTTTGAATAAAATACAGTTTAAACCAGAAAAGTTATGTGCTTCAGTAATCTTCGAGTTTATTTTTCAACGCGTTGTAGTAATGCGCGTATAATTGTGTAGCTCCTTTACAGTCCAAATATTGTACGTCAAATAAGTGTCGACACGTGCTAGCCTAATATTTTTACGAACTATATTTTCCTGTAAACATAAACTTTGGCATCCCTGGCCGGTCGGAACGCGACCCGAAATATTCAGTGTACAATATCAGCGAGTTCGACGAACTCTTTATCTGCATGCTACATTTATACATACCGCATTTACACCGAGTTCATAATATAGGTATTATTGTAACGCGCTTACTAATATTATTAATGAGAAACTAAGTTTGTTTATTTCTCACGCTTTAAGGACTAAATGAATTTCTGAATCCGAATGGCACACGGATAGACCATGATAACCTGGGTTAGAATTATTTTTTAAATATCTTCTGATAGGATAGTTTCATTCCAGTAGGTCTTCCCCGTGTAATCATTTGCGACATCCATGCGAGCAAAGCCGTGGGCAAAAGCTGGTTTTCGTGATCTGTCATACTTTTAACAGGCTGCCGCTTTTTCGATAATAGGCGACTAAACTAACCCAATAACTAGATATTATAGCATTTTTTAATCTTTAACTCTCAGCACTGAGCCGAAGGTAGAAAATTAAGGTGTCTCCTAGTGTAAGTAAAAGCGGATATAAATCTGTCACATTATTGCTTCTGTTTATGAGACAGTAAGTGCGTTACCAGCGGAAATGTTAGCAAAATAATGCAATTTTAGTTAAATATAGTAGCGACATGGTTTCGTTTCGTAGACATATTTACGAAGGAAATAATGGTAGAAATTATTACTCGAGTGTTTACACACGTGCATGAAATGAAGTATTTTATGGCCCTTGTTTTAGAAAGTAGAGAAAATAGAAAAACGTGCAAAATTACAAAATGTAAAGCGCAAACTTCAAAAAGGCTTAAGTTTTGGCCCAGCACTATAATAACTGGTAAGTTTACCATAATCACATTTGCAAATTATATATGAATATGTCAGACCAATCAGTTACAGAGTAATGAACCGAGCACATTGTGCATCCAACTGATAACTGTCAAACTGTAGATTTACATACAAAATAATTAAAATCAAAGCAAAATTATGGTAAGCAACCCAATGTAATGCAAAGTGACAGTGAATATTAAATCATGCGTTTTATGACAATTAGTTCAATATATTATTATGTTAGGAATATTTTAATATTGCATCAAAACCAAAATATATGCCAAAAAAAATATTATTCGATTCTAAACTACACTGGTCATCAAAAAAATTAGCGCACCCACGTTTTTACCGCAAATTACGTTTTTCTTCAACAAAACCAAATTAAATGTTTTAGGACTGTAATGTTTTATTTAATTGGTTTATTTACACCAATTTAATCACAAATTAAACATGAAATTGACATTTTACAACTCATTTTGATAAAAAATTCAAAATCTTTATTTCAAATTCTCTCTCTCTCTTAAAAAATTTTACACGATTTTTTAAATTAATTTTAAATACGCTCTAGTTCTTTTGTCTAAAATTTTATGTACACAATTGTTGCAATTTAATATTGCGTATTCCTCTTGCTCGAATGATGGCTTGCATTCGATATTTTTATTATCTTATCAAGATTTTGATGGTCTCTTGAGGGATTCGGTTCCATTATTCCCTAAGGGCGGTTTCCAGGTCTCCCAATGTTGTAGGGACTGGATTACGGGCTCTAACTTTTTGTTTTAGGGTGTCTCTCTTGTGCTCTATAGGGTTGAGATCAAGGTTTCTTGCTGGCCACGACATAACCCGAATGCCGACCTCTTGAAGGTAATCGATGGTGTTGCGAGCTACGTGTAGTCTTGCATTATCATGCACTAATTCAAAGTTCTCTCCAATATAGCCGGCATGTAGTACCACATGGTCTTCTTAGATCTCTGTGATGTAGCGTGCTGCAGTTAAATCACCTCTTTGTATGAAAACCAGCTCCGTGCGTTCAGTCAAAGATATCCCAGGCAAAAACATTATTGAGCCCCCACCATAACTGACATTTTCTCTTATGCAGCACTGAGTATAACGTTCAACTGGCCGTTGCATGACATTACGGTATCCATCAGAACCGTATAAAGTCATTTGGCTCTCATCATTATACAGAACTGACTCCGATTAGCCAATAGTCCAGTTTAAATGATTACGCTCAAATTAAAGCCTGGCTTGTTGATGAGCTGTGGACAATTCTTGTCCTGTTGCTGGCTTGTGTGGTCTTAAATTAAGCTCAAGAAGTCTCCGTCTTACAATACTGCCACTTATAGCCACACCCCGATCTTTACGTAAGCGTCGCTGGAGATCAACACCAGACAAGTGTCGATTTGGTAGAGCTGATACCACTATAAAGCGGTCATCCCTTTGAGTTGTCACCCTATGTCTTCCAGATCCAGATCTTCTTCGATACTGCCCAGTCTCTAGAAACCCTTGGTAAACTCGCCGCACTGCAGAAAGGCTCAGATTTAACCTCCTGGCCACGACACATTGAATTAAGCCTTGTTGGAGCAAAGCCACAGCTTGGGCCGCCTCAGCTTCAGTAGTTTCCATTATTTTTAGACGAAGCAATTAAAACTACAGCCTAGGTAAATTAACGTAACGTTATTAACAAGAAATTCCTACAATAGTCTGTTTCAGACTGATAGAACGGTTCGAACTTATTCCGTGGTAAAAACTTCAAATCACCACTCAACAGTATTTCTGTATAAAAATCTTAAGTACCTTTAAGTGCAATAAGATCTGCGACAAACAAGATGTCAAACATCATACCCAATCCTCAAAATAAAAAATAAACGTGTGAAACTAAACGTTAAAAAATAAACGTTTTTGATGACCAGTGTATTTGAATTGAGAATCGACTAAAATGTCGTCATAACGGATTTACTCGATAAAATCTATCTATATTACATAAAATAGTTGCCACCACCAAAAAAGAAATTCAAACCAAAATGTCATGCGTCAACGAACGAAGTAAGTTTATTACACGCATCGAATTTATGGTCTTCTGTACTTTAATCGATTTGCAGATGATAAAGTGCACAGTATGAGTACCAGTTTTTACTTAGAAATTACATAAAACTTCATACTGTCAAGTCTGGATATTTTTAATAAGCACCGTTATCTTTGCTTATGTAAGCTGGAGTAGTTCAATTAAGATAAGCACGGGGAATGCTGAAAATAAATCAAAAATAATTTTGCAGTGGGCCAATATAGCCACTAGGAGCCATATGGAGCCCTGACAAATTATGACGGGAGGGGCTGGACCAAATCAACCACCAGTAGTCCACATAGGCTCTACATGGGAAGTGCAGGAAGTCATGGGCAGAGGTTTTTGCATAGCAAGTGCAGGACACAGGCTAACAGTATTTTTTCTTGACATTTGCGATCATGTTCTACGGGCAGTCCTTTTAATAACTGCCTGTAGCAATATTTTAACCGCGTGTGACTAATATTTATTAGTTTAGTAGTATTACCTAATAACTAACATTATTATCCTCAATTAAATTATCCGGGAATGTATAGGTAGCAAGTGCAATGACCGCGCGCAACTTGGCACAAGTGCCATCCATAGACTAACAGAACACTTTATTCACATAACACATTGTTCCACGGCACTAAAATTAAACTTTACAGCGATACGGCGCGAATAACAGGCGCGAATGATAATAATTATAATGTGCACAAAACAAATGGGACACATCTGTTTTTGTGCAGAAGAATTTAACAGGATTGTGTTGAAATATATAACTGAGATACTTTGATAATAATGTTTCATTTTCATTTCTGTTTCATTCATTGCGTGATGGACTAGAGATTGAGTTTTAAAATTCAAATTTCAAAATAATCGGTTACTTATTGTCTGTACTTATTCTAGGTCTATTTAAGAGATGAGACGAAATCGAAAAACCTGAATCAACCGAATATTTTTCGTCATATATACCGTATATGACTGAGTTTTTGCATGTTTCATTTTTTTGCGAGTTTCTTTAATCATGCGTCAAATTTAAAAATATCTGGCACACGAACACTGAAACTAAACTAAATGAGCATAATACAAAATAACAAATACTTAGGCAGATTGTACTTTTACGAAAAAACTATTAAGACTTTGCCAATACTGAGTGCATCAATAAGTGCCAAAGATATTTACTACTCTAAAGAATTCGAATAGTACGCAAATGTTGACAGATGTGGACAGGCCTCCGACGAAGACCAAAACAACTCGTTTGACCATACTTAATCGACTAAAACTTGCGCAAGAGACAGTGAATGTTTGTAGATACCATTAACGATTTTAGGTTTGCATGTGGTTTCCCTGTAGTAAACAGAATCAACATAACATCACGTTTTCACCTAAAGGGTTAGGTAAATAAATAGTACACCTATATGTCGCCATGATGTTTAAGTCAGTTGTATTTAACAGGGAGCGAGACTAGGGCCATAAAATAGGCAATAATCTAGATTTCGAACTGACACTGAGAAATTCCTGATGTAAGCACACAGTAACACTTTGCCCGACCTGGAAATCTGACCCTTTTTTTTTTACGGATGGGAAATCATCAAATGACTTCTCCCGCTCTGGGAAGAGCGGAAGGGAGTGTCAGACTTGTACTGACTAAAACCCATCCATGTTCCTTCCTTGCTCTTTGTGTTCCAGGACCGCGGTATCTCTTTCGAACAGTCCGCAGCTGGAAATCTAACCCTGGGGTCGAAAGTGTAAGGCTGAGCATCCTCTAACACAACAAACTTAATAAAATATTTAAACAATATTATGTTTAACAGAAATTTTGATTTAATAAGCTCGTGGGGCTCAACCTCAATCAACAATTTCACTAATTTATGGAAAGAAGCCATATAACCAGTTAACCATCCACAACAGCATCATTTATTAATGAGCGGAGCAAGGATTTTATATCACAGAAGTATTTATTACTTATACCGTATATTTTACCGTGTTTGATCACAGATCGGGACAAGATAAACAATTTAATTTTTTTGTAAATATTTTAACGTTGACAGCTTATACCTTCTTTTTTCTTCATGATTTCTTCATCGAAATTAGAAAACGGCTAGTTAATGTAGTTTTATGTTCAACTAGAAATTAGCAATTGCCCGCAGCTTCGCCCGCGTTTATGTCGTCAACTATCCCACGGGAATGTACTTCTAGGATAAAAAGTGTCCTATGCCCTAGCACAGGTTGACCTGTGTGCAAAATTGTTCGGAAGCTGTTCAGCCGTATAGGCTTGATAAACAGGCGCGGATCCAGCCCTCAAAATAGGTTGAGGTCACGGTCGCCCCAAAATCGGCAAAAAGCCGTCGAAACATAAAAGAAAGGAAAAAAAATCGTGGAGTGGTAGTAATATAATGGTGAATTTTACAAGAAGAAATTAATAATATGCTCGATTTTTTTTTGCACCCGCCTCTGATATGTTATATTTTCAGAATAATCAAACAGACTTTAGACATTAGAGTGGGCGTAGCGAGCTCGAAAATTTTAGCAGGTCTCCTCCAATTTGTAACACTATTTGTGTAGAACATCAAACTATCGACCTCAATTTTGTGGGCATACCCATCGTGCCCACAACGGTGGATCCGCGCTTGTTGACAAACAAGCTCACTTTCGCATTCATAATTTTAATTAGGAAACTGTAAGTTCTTAGGTACACCTATTAACTAACGTTTTAATTAAAATATCATTACCACTTATGCTAATGTTATTGACTTGTTGATGCCCAGCAATTCTACACTGAAATTAATAGTGTAGGTAGTTGTATACTTTTTTTAACAATACATACCTACGTCAACTATACTGACCTATAAAGCCTGATTACGTCACACATTCAATCCGTTGCGGATAATCAAGTTGAAAAGCAGACAACGCGGCCCCGACCGCAAACTGATTTTACATATAGATAAGTTTCCTTATCAGACGATAGGGTAACTAAGAACCTAACCTAGATCTTTAAAAAATTTGCTTGGATGATCTCTTAGTAAAATGCAGTCAAAATGTGTCAAAGTTTTTGTCTAGCGAAAGAACTTTTGCGAACTAAGTCTAAAATTAAAAAGTAACTCAAAAATAATTGCTTAAGCCTATTGCTTGAGCCTTACAAACAGAACACAACACAAACCTTTTTTGAGGGCTCTAAACGTCAATCAAGCAAGCAAGTCAGCGATAGTTATAGAAAATGATGACAGTCAACAGATTGTCCTTAAACCTATGAACCGTGCTATAATTTAACAAATTGGTATTTTTCTTATTCACTTTTTTGTACTCTATCAGAATGCTGTCCTATTTCACCCAAAAGATAATTAGTAGAGAATGCCTTGTGGCATTAAGTCTGACTGTACCACTCTTGTACATGAAGTTTAAATAAAGAAATAACATTTCCTGGCAGTTTGGAACTACATCTCAAGATCTACCACATCTTCTGTCCTGCCTTTTGTACACAAAGATCTGCACCTCATGTCCAGAACGAGGCGAACGACATAGAGGGGCGTCCAGATCGCTACGTATAAATTAAGTCATCATCATAAACGAGAAGAAGGGAATTAGTCAGTGGCCTGCGGGACTGTTCGAAAGAGATACCGCGGCCCTGGAACACAAAGGGCAAGGAAGGAACATGGATGGGTTTTAGTCAGTACAAGTCTGACACTCCCTTCCGCTCTGCCCAAAGCGGGAGAAGTCGTTTGATGATTTCAAATCCGAAAAAAAAAAGAAAAGGGAATTAGTCAGACTTACCTGATTTGTAGTTAGGTCCCACTGGTCAGCGACGAAGGAGTGTCTGCTGTACAGGAAGACAGGGACCTGGTGGTCTTTGACAGGCGTAGGATCGCTGTTCACCCTGACGACTGTGAGATGAGTGGTTGTGGTGCCAACTGTGGACAAGGGAGACCAAAGGATAAAAACCAAATATCTTTACAAGAGTAACCATGGAGTTTCTTGTCGGTTCTTCTCCACAAGAAGCGACCATCCCGAACTGTGCATCTTTTGACGTTTTATAAGTACATGTAGGCCGATGTGAAATAAAATATTTTGATTATTGAACTTGGTTGGAAAAGTGTATGTGAGTCAGCTTTGCTACATCTAAGACAGCCGAGATCTATAAACGTTACTTATCTAGTGTTCCTGTGTGCCTCTACCTTGCACTTCTAGTTTAACAGCTGGGTAACAGCGATTAATTTTAATTAAGCCTTCTTAGACCAACTTGGCACTTGATTTCATAACTTTCTTGCTCTAAAAACAAAGCTACTGTATTCAACAAAACCTAAAAACATTCGATTAAGTGTATACGTCTAACTACTTCAATGATTTCTTAGCAGAATGGAATCAACTATGTACATATTTTAAAAGAGTCCATCAAAGACAAGTATTAGGATAAAACAAATCGCCTAAAGACACAAAAGTCTCTAAAAAATAATAATATACTAAAAAAAAAGATGGTAAACTAGTTAAAAAAAATTGCTTCGTCATATATATAATTCTTTCGACATCATACAAATTAAGTCCATCTAAAATGCATTTCTTTTCGCACTTCATCTGCAAGCGTGCGTAAAGTGCGGAACTATGAGGGGACAAGAACATAACGTGATAGGCAAAAAATGTTGCCATAAAATATAAAACCGTAGTTGCTAGTTGCGCTGTAGTGAAGATAGTGATGCGAATGATTTTAATAATCGATAAAACGGTCATTAGTCGATTTTTGGATAAGTAGTAGTGAGGCGAATAACTTTAATAATCGATTACAATATGTTTTAGTCGTTGGACTTGAGGCGATTAAAATTGTTGACGCAATAAATATCGCTTGTTATTTAAACTATAATTCGTTATATTACTGGAAACGTTTCAAAGATTTTACTTCTACAGTAAAGTAGAAGGAAGTAAATAGTTAAAGCAAGGCATCATTACCTGGGCTGCGGGCTGTTCGAAAGAGATACCGCGGCCCTGGAACACAAAGGGCAAGGAAGGAACATGGATGGGTTTTAGTCAGTACAAGTCTGACACTCCCTTCCGCTCTGCCCAGAGCGGGAGAAGTCATTTGGTGATTTCCCATCCGTAAAAAAAAAAAAAAAAAGGCATCATTACCTACGCTAAGTGCATACATACATACACAAACTCACGCATTTTTCCCATGGGGGTAGGCAGAAACCACAGAACGCCACCTGCTACGATCCTTACATACTTTTTTGGGCTCGTCCACATTCACACATCTGGTCATACACGCACGCCGATTGCGAGTACTATGCACCTGACCTTTCTGAAGAACCTCACCAATAAGGTCAGCGTATGTCCTTCTAGGGCGTCCCCTCCCGGCATTGCCACTCACATCTGCCTTGTAAATACCTTTTGTTAGTCGCCTTTCACTCATCCTCTCCACATGACCAAACCATCTCAGCATACCCTTTTCAATGTTAACTTAGCCACTAATTAGTTAAGAGCGTGAAGCTTATGTGCTAAATTAACTGTCTAATAACATTATAGCTATCACTTTGATTTAATCACATCTACTGGGAAACTATATCTTAGTTTCCCAGTAGATGTAAAAACACTTTTCTTTAATTTAAATTTAAAATGGTTGCGTGCGTATACAACTGAGCACAATGTGTACGCAAAAAATATAAATCGCGCGTTGCTAAGTGCACTCGTGGTAGTGAAGCGAATGTGCGTGCAATTGATTAGAAATATCGATAAAATACGAAGAAAACTATTCAAAATAGTTTCGATCGAAGTTTTATAAATCTAGTAAAAACTGGCGTTTTATTCCACTGAGAATTCATATTAACCACTAAATAACCTGTAGATTTTGCATACCTAGACGTTTTATCATATTTTGTGATAACAGGTGCTGTTTGGTCTTCCGCAAAATCGAAAACAATAGGTATGTAACAACAAACTATGCGTCACGATAAGTATTATTTCAGATGAAGAAGTTTTATTCAAGTTAGGAACATAACAATATTTTGAAGACACTGGTGCCGATTCCCTTGTTTACAAACTAAACTAAATTTAAGTTGAGTGCATCTTTTTCTTTCTATTTCATTATGAAAAGGACAGAAGATAAATATTAGTTTATTCCTGTCAAATTAGTCAGACGTAATTTGATGTAATTTTAGTAGTCAACTTTTTAATCATGTCTAAACTTGTGTCAGGCGCTGGTTAATTTGACAGGAATAAACTAATATCTATCTTCTGTCCTTTTCATAATGAAATAGAAAGAAAAAGATGCACTGAACTTAAATTTGGTTTAGTTTGTAAACAAGGGAATCGGCACCAATGTTAGCCTGGAGCCTGGTCTGCTTACTTGTCTATTGATCCTAGTTATAAACGTGATTGTGAAAAAAAAGGCAAAAATATCCAAACCTTTTTTTAATTCAGTGACGAAACAACCACCGATAAAATAATGCAGTCTATTGTCATTAGCACTTTAAAGATTTTTGTTTTGAATTACGAATGAATGGTTATAGAATCTAACCTACCCTAATAATAATAAAATTCTTATCAGTAAATCGAAGGTTATTGGGATAACGTACACAGTTACTAAGTGTGGGCGAAGGAGAATGACTGTGACCAATGCAATTTCTTTCTTTATGAACATTTTATTAAAACAATATGGAAATGAGAAATGTTTTAGATTTTTTTAATATAAGTAATATTTTTGATAAACGGGTATTTTATTCCATCATATAAATTAGGAACTAGAAAAAAACATAGTAAAAGCAAATACAGAAATACCTAATTAAAGCAAATACATTACTTTTCCAATCAAAAAGACAAAACTTCTACGTATAAAATTAAAAACTAAAAAACTTATAAATCAGCAAAATGATGATGACGAATGATGTTGAACTGGCTTATAAAAATGCAACTATCACTAAAAATTACATCAGCCCCATCACTAAACAGACTATCGATTAAAAAAAAAATCTGTTAGTAACAGTACCTACGTGTGTATAGAGAAACTCCTTCACTAACTAATTGCGATGCGTCTGGAGTTGCAGACGGTTTTGCTCGCTTTTCTCACAGAAAATAGATCGTTCATTGTTCGACTAGCGTGCACTTCTAAATATAGACGAAGACTCTAAATATACACGAAGACTTGTGGCGCCCTCCGGCTTGACTCTTTTAGTTCATGTCATATCTTTTTCCTTTCATTTTGACAGTTCAACATCATTCATTGCGGTGTTTAGGTTCATTAAAGCAAGCAATGAATTAGGTTTTTTGTTTTAAATTGTACTCAGAACGTGTGAAACGTTTAAAAAAGCCTAGACACAAAAAAAAATCTGTCATCTGGGAAAATCATTAAAAATGGAAGAAACACACAACTTTATTAAGTTATTTCACGTTTCTGAATTCAAAACTTTTAAAAGCAAACGAAGCTGTGTTTAATTATCATATATTAATTATAAGTTATAAAAGTTTCCACAATAAGAATTGCAATAGCGAAGTGAACAGCAATTTACAAAATATTCTAATGTGTCTCATATTTTTAGACTATCATAAATAAATAGCAACAGACATATTTTTCAGACTCTGTTACATAGTGAACTTATGTGGAAAGTAGATTAGCTATAAAACACAATGACTAAGCATGCCTTTAGATCACTTTTAATTCTATTCAACTAACAATCGCTTTCTGACAAACAATCGCTTCGGTCGCTTTTTTTTTCAATTTTACACGCTTTTCTTTGAGTTTACTTTGTGTAAAACAGGAGCTCGTGGCTAAATGATAACTGCCGCTCGGGGTTGATCTCCTGGTTAAGTCTAGGTTGGTTCGTGGATGGGTGACCACCCATTACATACCGATTTTCCACCGTGCCTCGGAAAGCACGTTAAGCAGTTAGTCCCGGTTGTCATGAATAGATCTTTGACAGTCGTTACAGGTTGTCAGTAGCCCGAAAGTCTGACAACCAGTCATACCAAGGGTATCGTATTACTTCGAAGCACCTGCCTATCTGACTTCTACAGGTCAGATAGGCAGTCGCTCCATGTAAAATACTGGTATTCAGCTGAATCTGGTAAAACTGAAGGCCGACCCCAACTTAAAGTTTTGTCAGGTGATGACAGTGTTTCAACAATATAATTGTTTTAACAATGATATTTATTGTATTCGTACTGTTGTTGAATATACGTGGATTTTCATAATTTCTTGCCTTTCTTAATTTTAAAGGGAGTATTCCCATTTGAGCACCGATTTCTAGAGCAACCAATGCTTCGAGCCAAAGTTATTCCCTCTACTCAAAAGGGAAAATCTTTGATGCTTTTGAAATCGGTGCTCAAATGGGAATACTCCTTATATTTGAAGTTTGATCGCAAGGAAAATTAAAGGTCGAATAAAATTTATGTAAACGAAACACCACAGACAAGATAGAACTGAATGAGCTTCACTCAGATTTACTTGTTAATTCAGTGTTACTAGTTGAAAATATTAAAATTCAGGTTTCAAAGATTTTAACAATGGCCCGTAATCTAGAAAATAAACAGTCCATAATTTGCTTGGAATTACGATAAAGCTGCTTACTTAATGCTTTTTATCGGCACAATTTATTAGCCTTCATTTAAATATAATCTCAGTAAGTAGTAAGTATAGAGTAGGAATTATGCGGGCAGATTTATTCTGACATAGCACTTAGCAACATAATATACATATTTATGCTACTGATAATACTATGTAGTTGTAACTCAAGTACCACTACATATCAATCTGGCCTGAATATTTAGATAAGTGAGTAGACAGATATGGGTCGTCGTTAGCCTGCTTTTGTAAAATGATTATTTTATTTTAACACTAGCTGATAACCGCGGCTTCGCCCGCGTGGATGTCGGTTATCGCGACCAAAAGTAATCATGAAACTTTGATCCCGTTCCCGCAACAAAAACTAAACAAATTATATACTAAAACCTTCCTCGAGAACCACTCTATCCATTGCTGAAAACAGCATGAAAATCGGTGCAGTAGTTTTTGAGTTTATCGCGAACAGACGGACAGGCGCGGCGGAGGACTTTGTTTTATAATATGAGGTGATAGCGATAACTTCACTTCAAAGGACTGGGCCCAAATAGCCAAAAGCAGATATAAATGGAAAGAGGGAAGGGGGGCCTATGCTCAGTAGTATGTCACATCAGGCTTATAAAAACAAAACCTGACACCACCGACCGGGCGCAATTCCAAAACTCTAGAAAAGCTCAATTTTTGAGGTTTTTGTCAATGTTAGGGCAGGGTCATCGAGGTCGAGAACTTAGGGTAATCTTTCTAGTGTACCCCCGTTCGGAATACTTTTCAATTACCCTTACGTTTTTCAACATGTCGACTGGACTAATTTTAAAATAGAAATTTTCAAAGCCTATCTTACAAATACATACTTAGAAAAATTAAAACTTTCACGTAGCTTTAAATTAAATACAACCTACGTGTGAAACTTAAGTGGTCTACATCTAATCAGAGAGTAGGCAGCCGCTGCAACGGGAACCGAATGTTTTATTATAATTATAGCCATAGATAATGATAACGTAATCACTATGATTTTCCACGAATATTTACTAGTACATATTAAAGTAGACGGTCACCCGATATTATACAGGGTGTAAACAGACTCTTCACGAAGCCGTTAACCAAGCATTATGTACATCAAACTAACTAACTTTACGCAAAAATTATTGCTGGGAAACGACTTTTTTTTTGGGGTGAAAAATCTCGTTTTACGGTAGAACGCAATGTTACTCATTCAAAACATTGAGCTGATGGATGGATTGAATAGTACGGGGGTCGTGAAGGTATCTTAAGTAAAAATAAAATCATTCAAAACATGTATTTAAAAAAAACTTGTGAAAAAGTTGGAACTTTGACCCCCAATATCTCCGTAACTTGGTCTAGAACAAAAAAATGATCGCAATGATGGGGAGAACCAGTGCCTTTCGGCTTCGTCAAGAGTCTGTTTACACCCTTTATTAGTCGAGGTGATCCGACAGAGAACCAGAGTTGTCGACATAGCTCACAGAATAAATAAGCTGAAGTGGCAATGGGCCGGTCATATTAGGCGTAGAACCGATGACCTTTGGGGTAGACGTGTTCTTGAGTGGAGACCGCGAATCGGCAAACGTAAGGTGGGACGCTCTCAGGCTCGGTGGAGTGATGATCTTCGCAAGGTGGCTGGTACCAACTGGATGAGAGTTGCTGAGAATCGAATTGAATTGAATGGCGTGCGATTGAGGAGGCCTTTGTCCAGCAGTGGACTGCTGTAGGCTGATGATGATATACTAAACCAGTTTAAGCGGATCTCTCATTGTACGGGAAATGTATACAAAGCGAGGCCATGTTATACTGGAAATGTATAGTATGATGTATCGCCATCTGTACTAGCTGTAGTAGATGTGAGCCGGTCGGTGCATACGAATTATACTTGTTTATCTACCCAATGTGGAGCAAATCTAAGTAGGGTAAGAGAGAAGTTAGTCCAAGACGAAATGCTTCAAGAAAATAATAAAAATCAATAAAACATAACATAACATTAAGCCTGTAATCTCCGAAAGGTAAAGCAGAGGTGTATCTAATAGTACACCTACATTTCGCCAGTTATGTTAAGTCCCATGTAATAGGGGCGAGCCTATTGCCATTTCATCATGCGACAGGGCACAAATCCAGACTCCGAGGCTGAACTGAGAAATTCCTGAAAGAAAAACCCAATATCACTTTGCCAGACCTTGGAATCGAACCCAAGACCTCATGTTGCAGACAGTTGCGCTCACGACCACTAGACCAACGACGCAGACGATTTTCATGTCTCATTATCCTATGTAATAGGGGCGAGCCTATTGCCATCAACTGGGCACCAGACCAGATTGCTGACTGATGCTCTGGAATTTATTACGTTGCAGATTTAAAAAAAAAACCGTTTAATATGGTCCCTACTTACTTCAGTAATTTTAACAAAGGATGTACACAAACAAGAAATACATAATCAACGACAAAAGTATCACGTAGGTGTACTCCTTCACTTACAGGAGACCACAGCATGCATAATAGAATGTTTAACTACGATAACAAAGTTGTAGTAGCATTTAAAAAAAGTAAATAAAAATCAAAACACATTTGGTAATAAAAAAAAAATATTAACAATGCTACAGCAGAAATTAAAAAAAAAAAAAAAAAACAAAACACATTTGGTATTAAAATTGGAAAATAAAATTAAAAGAATTTAACTATAAGATAAATAAGCTGGATTGGATTACCTCCTACTCCCCCTGCTACTGTGTAATGCGATAGCGATCACAAATCAAAATTAATTGTCCCTCTTTGTAAGGAATGAGTAGAGAGGGAGGCCAAAGAAAAGATGGGTGGATTTTGTGAGGAATGATATGAAAGCGAAACGAGTAAATAGTGCCGTGACGTCTGACAGGGGAGAATGGAAGAAGAATACGTGGTGCGCCGACCCCAATTAGCTTGGGACAAGGGCAGGAAGATAATGATGACTGACACACATGATTTGGCTTATGGTGGGGAGTACATACTTTGACTATTCAAACCACCATTTGACATAAATGCTTTAAGTTTTGGGTCTTAAGAATTGCAAAAGTCCCATTAGAACTTGCCCGGCTTTGATCCCATAACCTCGTGCATGACCTTAACAAGTGGGTCATCATGCCAGACATAATATGATACAAATACGTATTCTAAAGAGGAATATTCCGTAATTCACACGGTAGGTATACCAGTACACACACACATCACATTCACATTCACACATGTATACTAAGATACATATCTTACGGAATATTTCTATTTTAAATGTCTTTATGTCATAATGATTCGTTATCACAGTAAATGTTCATACAAAAGAGCTGTTAACAGTAAATTACATAACGACACATGTAAATACATATCTCAAGAGATATCTCGAGTACGCACATAAATAAGATGAGTAGGTACTTATTTACTTTAATTAGAAGTTCTTTCTCCAACATATTTTATCACTAAACTGGCTTCGCCGGCTTGGAGTTCGGTAACGGTATTGTCCCACGGAATCGTACTACCGGGATAAAAAGTCCTATGTGTGAATCCAGGTTATAAACTATCTGTGTGCCAAATTTCATTCAAATCTGGTCAATAGTTTTTGCGTTAAAGAGAAACAAATATCCATCCATGCTAACAAACTTTTGCATTTATAATATTAATAATAAGTAGGATAGAATATATGTAATTAGTTACTAAATATATAGTTAACGGTGGATTGCATAGGGCACGCCACAATAATGGCGATAAGTCCCCTCTTTGAGGAGTGGCTAGAGAGGAGCCACGGCACCCTCACCTTCCGCCTGAAGCAGGTCCTCACCGGACACGGTTGTTTCGGGAGGTTCCTGCATCGAATCGGGCGGGAGGAAACGCCCGGGTGTTATCACTGTGAGGATCGCCAAGAGGACACGGTGGAGCACACTGTGGATCTCTGCCCTGCTTGGGCGGCGCACCACCGTGTCCTCGTAGGGGCGATCGGCGGCGGCGACCTATCGCGTCCGGCCCTGGTTTAATCTTTGGTCCGGAGCGAGAGGAAATGAGACGCCGTCACCTCCTTCTGCGAAGCAGTCATGCTAGCGAAGGAGGTGGTGGAGCGCGAGAGGGAGAGAACCTCTCGTCCCAGTCGCCGCGTGAGACACCCCGGGCGACCTGTGGACGGTGAGTAATGGGCTAGCTCGCCGTCCGTCCGTGTTTTGACGACAGGCCGTGTTGACGGCGCGTTCGTGTTCCACGCGCGCCTCAAAGAAATGTCAGCAAACAGGGAGTGGGGCCACTCCCTGTTTGCTGACATTTCTTTCGGCAAGGGCCGATGCTGACGCCCATATAAACAAGATATACAACTAAAATGTTTAGTTACAACTAGCAGTACCACCCCCCACCGCCCGCAAATATATACACATGCAGAAGGTGAGATTGATATAGTGAAACATGTCAGAATGACGTATTTAATTTGGTCGGACTCGGGGGGGGGGAGGCAATTGCACCCGTTGCGGCCCCCTCCTCCCTCTGTATCCGCACCTGCCTAACCATCTAGGCACCGTTTACACCAAACGAACAGCCCGGTTTATAATAGGGTCAGTGTTAGCTTGCGTATTTTCGGTTTAGTTTGAAGAAGTTGAAAGAAATGTGTGGAAAAGCAGGGATCTGCATTAACGCTCGCTCTCTGATTGTCGCAGAACTTGAAAACTCTAATAATATTCGGGTATATCTCGCGGAAAGCTGAATTGAATAAAACTTATACATTCACCACGATAAGATTAAAAGGTTTAATGATAATATTTTGTTATCAACCATTGATAAAGTTCAAATTGTTTCTAGTTTTACTCTAGTACTTCCGTTATTTGGCGACCACTTTGCGATATTTACCGTTTATCAGCCATGGTTGAATTTGACACAAAGGCATAAAAAGTGCTAACTTATTTACTTAATGGTAGCTGGAGGCCTTACACTCAAGGCACCCAAAGGATCCGAAGGTCCGTTTAAGTCCTAATCTATATCTATCTATACATATAATAAGACAGTAAAAAAACTGTGTCTGTACATTGAATATATTAAAAAAAAAAATTGGGGGGTGTTTAGAAACAGTAATAGAGCAAGAAACACGCTAATCTTCGGATCTACTCGACGGATTTGAATGATTTTTTTTTTGTTGTATAGGTATTAAGTCTGGGCAAAACATAGGCTATAATTTATCTTGGAAACTTGAACACCTGATGCAGAACCGCAACAGACCAGCTAAACTATAAGAGATACAAAAATGGTACCATAGCAAAAATTGTTCCACGTAATGAGCATTTTCTGCTAAGAGAATAAATTTGAAGATCTGGAACAGCTGATGTGGAACTCCAAGAGCCCAGCCACACTATAACATATATAGGAATGACGTCTTAGCAAGAGTTGTTCAGACTGATAAGCCCTCTCTGTTGACGTATAAAAATTGAAGATGTGGAACACCTGTCGTGGAGCTCCAAGAGCCCAGTAACACTATAATATATATAGGAATGACGTCTTAGCAAAAGTTGTTCAGCCTGATGAGCACTCTCTGTTGACGAATAAAAATTGAAGATCTGGAACACCAGATGTGGAAATTAAAGCTATCACTAATTTCACTGTATTTCTACCAAAGGGTATCGTATTACCCAGAACTAACTGGGTTGTGGAGGGCAGATAGACAGTCGTTCCATGTAAAATACTGGTATTCAGCTGCATCCGGATGTACTGGAAGCCGAACCTAATAGCACTACATATTATAACACAATGTTCTCCGCCGCGTCTATCTGTCTGTTCGCGATAAACTCAAAAATTACTGCACTGATTTTCATGTTGTTTTCTTAACTCGAGGAATTTTTTAGTATATAATTCGTCAAGTTTTTGTACAGATTGGCTAAAATATAATGATATTTGTTGGAGGTGTTGGAAAAAAATAAGCCATCTGGAGCTTTCAACGAAAACGCTGCCCTTTAAGATATAACAAAATGATGAATGGTAGAATTGTATATCTTATATAGGTCTACAGAAAAATCCACTATGGCTTATGTCTATCTCTTAAGGATAATATACTATATCCATTTTAATACTTTGAAAATGGGCAAACTAGGTTCCCATGAGTTGAGGGAATGGGATCATCATGAATACTTTTGGTCGCGATAACCGATATCCACGCAGGCGAAGCCGCGGGCATCAGCTAGTAGGTAATAAAAATATTCTTGGTTCCAATAGTTTGGCCCTTAGGAATAATTTCAAGGATTTTCGCAAAAAGTCGTTTTTTTCCAAACTAATCGATTTTTTCAAATCTGTACATAAGAATGAAAGAGGACGGATCCAGGGTATTTACCATAGTACGGTTTCAAGGGAAAATAAATGAGAATGTTTACCTCTTGAGTACTTTAGAAAAAGAAAATTCTTGAAATGTTCTCTCAAAAAAAATATGTTGAGGGGCAAAGTTTTTAATTAATAACTTACCTATTTTCATATGAGAATTTAATAATGTAGATAATCTACGAGAATCGGTTAATAAAGGATAAGTACCTAGCCTTCTCCTGTATCGTGTGGTTAGTGCCTAACCTGGTGTCAGAACTTGAATGCGCCCGCATGGAGTTGGCTTTACATGCGGTCGAGAAATATCTCTCTGGCATGGCAGTTTCCTCACGATGTTTCCCTTCACCGAAGCAAGAGATCATCATCATCATCATTTCAGCCCGTTGCTGTCCACTGCTGAACATAGGCCTCCCCAATCGATTTCCAGCGTGTCCGGTCCAATGCCACCTGCATCCAGCGGCTCCCTGCAGTTTTTACAAGGTCGTCGGTCCATCAGGCAGGTGGCCGTCCCACGCTGCGCTTTCAAATGCGTGGTCTCGACTCCAGTATCTGTTTGCCACATTGGCCGTCCGATTTTCACGCTATGTGGCCTGCCCATTGCCACTTCAGCTTGCTTATCCGCTGGGCTATGTCGATGACCTTGGTTCGTCTACGGATTTCCTCCTTTCTGATTCTATCACGTAGAAAAACACCGAGCATAGCGACTTTGAGCTAATTATTAATTTAAGCAAGAGATAATTATATACAATACGCACATGAATTCGTAAAATCAGGTGCGTGGCTTTGGTTCGAACCTGAGACGTATGACTTGGCAGTCCGACGGTCACACCACGAAGCTATCATTGCTTTCTAAAGCTACCTACCTAACTCTGCTCTTCCTAGTACCTAGTTACAGTCCAGAAAGTAAAAAAGGATAAATTAATATGTCTTGTTAATATGTAGGAATAATATGATGTACCGCATCAGAACCTCCATACTTCGCTCCAAAACCCAAATAGCTGATGCTGGCCTTGCAGCTGCTAGGTTGAAGTGGAACTGGGCTGGTCACGTCTGCCGCATGTCAGAGGAGCAATGGGCAATAATTACCACTCAGTGGATACCAAATGGCAGGAAACGGCAACGCGGCAGGCCTAGAAGCAGATGGCGGGATGAGCTGGACTCGCAAAGGATTGGCCTGCAATCGCACTGGATCGCGAAATGTGGAAGGAGGGAAGGGAGGCCTTTGCCCTGCAGTGGGACAACATAGGCTTATAATAATAATAAAAAAAATATGATGTAAAATCTACAATGCAAGCTTAACCAAATATTAATCAACTGCCGCTTAAAATTTTGCAGTTTGATCCATATTTGCAGAGCCATCGAAATAGTCGGTATCTACGTTTGATAACAGATAACAAACAGGCAGACGAGTGATTACACTGTGTAATCGCAAAATAAAAAGCTATAGAGTATGTAAGTACTTCAAGAAATGGCTGATAAGAAGTTTATGAATGCAGCATTAGTTATAGAGAAAGGTATTCATGGACATAGACCATACCGAGCATATAACACAAGATCCGGCTACCACTGAAGACAAACAGAGGAATCAGAACTTTAGAAAGTAAGGTTCAAGGAGTCAGGTTGCTTGCCCACGACACTCTTTATGAAAAAGCAGAAAATTACCAGTTCTTTTACCTAATCCTGCATTGAAGACAGTCAATATGTTGATGGTAGCACAAGTTTTAAAGCAGTTTCTAAATCATCAATAAAAAAAGATCTGCTACTTAGCCCAGTTAGGATACAAAACAAATCATAACGTTTTGGTAGAAAAAGCCAGCCTAGTAATCACCAGGTTTATCTATAAGTGGATTAGTTCAGTGATTAAAATAATAAGACAACATTTAAAAAAAAAACGGCAAATTTAAAACGGTATTATTCAATTTCGAACTTGCCTGTAGTGTACTTGTGTTGCCTCTAATTTTATTAAGCATGAGATATAAGTGCTGCATCTATGTGTGTTTTGTGATTACAATAATATTAATATCATCATCACCGGTCCCGCGTGACTCGCATCCAGGATATTAGTATTATCTATACTAATATAATAAAGAGGTAAGATTTATTTGTAACTTTATATGTAGGGAATAATCTCCGGAACGAATGATCCAATTGTAAAAATTCTTGCAATGGCAGAAAGCTACATTATTCGTGGGTGCTATAAATTATATTTATATCATGCATATTAGCCGACCTATCGCATTTTTGCGGACGAAGCCGCGGGCGAAGTGCTAGTACAATATAATAAAAAAAGTTATCTCTCGTCAGATAACGGGTTATCGCTACACTGATTACAATGTTTTTTTAGTAATTAACTCTGACAGATTTTTCTGTAATGAGTTTGTTAAGGAGTTTCATTAACTTCCTGTGTTTCATAAGATTTTATTGAATTGTTTTTTAATTTGGAGGTCTAATTTACTTAGTTATTTTGTTATTTCGCAGGACTTAGCTATAAGATAGGAAATCAACTACGTATTCCAATTTCTCTAAACCAACGGCGCCCGCCATTTATATCGTATTTATCATATACGAAAACGAAATAAATGGGTATGGTACCTGCCTACCCACTCAAGCGTGACATTATGTTTATGTTAAATGCATAATATGTCTTCTTAGTATATATGACAATTGACAAGTATTCCTGCGTGACAAGACTTTACATAACAAGCAAAGACGCTTGCATATACATAATAAATCGTTTGTAATAATGTATTCAAATTTTCAAGCTAGATCTATCAATTAATTTGCATGTGTGTTTAACAATACAGTTTCATTGTTTAGACAAATGACTCGCTCTGTACTCAATTGGTATAAAATTCATTAATAAAGTTGGTAGTTTCAAGTTGGTAGGTAAAGCAATTTAAGTAGTAATAAGGACCAAGGATAGTTCCTTGGGGTACAACAATTGCCGCTAAGAGTAATTACTGCCAAGAGTGGTAGAAAATGAAGATAGAATTTTAATGAACGTCCTAATTATTTTTTATGTAGTAGAATTAAGGAACACAACAACATCTAAATGTATTACAAAATGTAAGATCTACTTGACGACATAGTCAAATGCCTTTGACAAGTCAAAAAATACAAGATACGGTGACGTTAGCCGAAGCATACTTTTCAATAGCGTGTGCAGATAGTATTTATGATTTAAAATGAATTGATTCAAAGCAGTCTAGACTAATATTAGTAAGCAGCGTCTGCATGACAGCCTACATTAAAAAAATAACATGATAACATGCTAATTAATGGTGAATCGTTTTAAAATGATTTTTTTTAAACATGAATGAAACAAATTACTATGTAAGACCGTTTGGTATAAATTTAAAGTTCCTCGCAGTTCCAACAGGAAACTTGAATCGTCACTACAATATATGAATGTAATTATTATAATGACGATTTACTTATAATTCTTAGTAAAATGTCGGAATACAATTCGTATGCCTATCTACGGCAAAATATTAGTCGTAAATAAGGATAAATATGACATTAAGTGGCAAAGTAACCACGTGGTTATAGCCAAGATTAAACACGGACCATATAACAATATACTATACATACGTAATATACTACTACATAAACTAGGTATCACATTTGTATGCAAATTAAATTAATACAAGGATGAGCAATTGCGTGCCAGTTGTAATTTATTATCCCTTATGTACACATGGAGAATTACAACACGGTAGCAACACGGAACTTTAAATTATTATTTAACAGTATCTACAAATTTTTTGGTGTTTTCGATCATTTAATATTTTAGCATACTACATTTATTTTCCATCGATATAGTCAGAAGTCCGGGAACAATCCCTAATGCTATGGAACCACGGGTAATTAAAATTACCCATGGACCCGTTAATGGGTCGACCTACTGGGACCACGGGTAACGAGTGCATTTTTTGGGTAAAGTAATAATCTAATTCTTATGCAACATTTTTTTCTTTCTTCATGTATTTATGTGGTAGAATTGTAAAATGTTTAACTTCAAATCGGGTTGTTTGCTGCTGCTGCAGTGAAACCTAATCAGCCTATATTGTCCCACTGCTGGGCAAAGGCCACCCTTCCCTCCTTCCACATTTCGCGATCCAATGCGATTGTAGACCTATTAAAACCTATTTAGGGAACTGCATAAAACGACTTAATAGTATAATTAGTACAGTTTTGATGCTAATATTACTTACGATTACGATGCAACCGTAATCATAATAGATACGATACTTGTTAATAGTACTCTTTCATCTTACTCAGCAGTGGGTACCTATTTCAATAATTTTTAAGTTTTCCTTGAGAACTGCGTATTGCTAACATCCGCAAACAAGTACCTACTTGCTAATCACGTTAATTAAACGTTCAAATCTATAAAACTCGAGTTTTGACAGTTGTGTCAGCACTAAAATTGGGATATTCGCACTTTGTGTATTTAGACAAGCTTTACGTATCTTGGCAAGCAAGTAATCTTGCTGCGGTTTTATGACAGATAAAGTTATTAGCCTTCCGGAAAATGAGTTTTTACCAGTATTTTGATATTCGATGGACCCTCAGTTCAGGCATCGTCTTTTCCCTGATCTGTGCAAGTCTTAACCAGGCTCAAACCGATACTCATCCAAATGATTGCCAAATCTCTGTCTGATCAGCCTAAATCAGATTCGATTTATCCTCCTTCGGTCAGACCAGCATAGCTATTCACAAATGTTTCGATTCGATTTCGATTCGGAAACTGGTCTGTCTATCTCGCTCGCTTTCATAACGCCAAAAAAAGATAGACATACGACTTGTCGAATCGAAGTCGAATCGAAGCGTTTGCGAATAGCTATGCTGGAGTCAGGAATATTAAAAGATGGCATAATCCATGGTTCATACGATTTACTGATAAAGGTTCGAGGGTAGCTAACAAGTAGATCTTTTAGCATCATGGCGCAGTGTGGAAAAATTAAAATCCAACACGTCTTATTTAGGCATTGATTGACGTGTTGCCTTATGTTCGTGAAAACGAACATAAAATAGACAATACTGTTCCTACAGTAACTAATACATACCTAGCAAAATTTAATGTTGCGTGAAGATGGAAAATACAACAATATTGTTGAATTTGATATGCGTATGCACAACAACACGTTATCTACACAACAGAGGAACAAGTTCTAGAAAAGGTTAATTGACCTGATTACGTTAATGACCCAATCCGAGAACTGTTGCTGATAGGAAGTAATCAAGTTCCAATATTTACCTTTTGTGAACCATGAAATTATTAAGTACAGGCAGGGGGCTACAATGGCCGCTGTAGCAGACTCGTACTAGGATAATAATATTGAATCACGTTAAAATTCTTAAAACGACCATAGACGAAGTTCATATTATAAATTGTCACTTTGTGACTTTTTTACGAAATGTTTCGTAATTGTTGATATTATGATTTTGCTAAAATTTGAACTCCTTGTGTAATGCATATTATGACTCTTTATTGGCCTTAGTTTGATATGCTTAGGTATACCTACTCAAGTTCTTTCTTTACTAGCTGCAACGTAATTGTCTTCCTCTACAGTCCAACTTCGTTCACTGTGGGGTACTATAGCCCCCTTTTAGGTAAGGTCGTGCCAATATCCACGCTCCACTGCCAGCCTCATCCAGGTTTTCTTGCGATGTAACTGTACTTATTCTACTTTTTGGATGTTATTTCTAATCTATATTTTGTTTTACCTTTCAAACTCAAAATCAAAGCATTTATTTCAATTAGACCATTACACGCACTTTATAATGTCAGAAAAACAAAGAAGGCGAAGCTACAGTCACAGACACAAGGCATAATAACTTGTGAAAGTACTGTAGTTACCCATTCCAAAGCGTAAACCTCTATGGAGAAGAATGGGCAAGAAACTCCATGGGCACTCTTTTCAATCAAAATATTGTTACAAGATCTTGGTTACATCATTCAAACCATTCTTTTTTTAATCATTGCCCAACCCTAAGAATTTCCCCTGTATCGTCGGTGCGTTTAACAACATTTAGACTCACTTAAGTTAGGCCACACAAGTATTTGTTCCGTACAGGAATTGAATCCGCAACACGCAGCGCAGCAGCCAATCGATCAGCCACTGCGCCAATCAAGTTAAATATTAAAAACTAGGTTACACCTAATTGTTTTTGACATTTGCTTTTGATAATCAAAGGCTGATATCTGACAAGAATCACTTGGCGCCTAAATGACATAGACCGGGGGCCATTTTGGTAAACAATTTGTGAAATTGTTTAGGAAAAATAAGATGGCAGAGTTGATTACTATTTTGGACAAGCGCAAAAATGAACGATGTTGGTACTCAATATTGGTAAAAACATGGTTGTATTACATCAGCATTTTTCCAATGTGTAAATATACAATATCACATCTTCGCACAGTTGATTAAAATAGGTATATAGCAGTTGACATTTATGACACCCTATTGTTGTTTGCCCAATGTATTTTGAGCTCTCACATGATTTTTATCCTAATAAAAATACGGGCGAGTTTTGAATACCGCAGCAAATTTTAAACTGGGCAAGCTCATAGCAACAGCTTTAAGAAACACGGTATTCTCTTGTTTGAATATGTTATGTATTCAATTGTATGGACGGAAATTTCTATTTTGAAGGACCGGTTTGACGTGTGGGCAGTAATTAATTGCAAATACATATTTATGTCACCATCCGCTTATATTGCGGCGAAAATCCATAAATTATAGGTAAAAAAACGGGCTCAAGAATCGAAACGAAAACTGCTAAAAAGTTAATAAATTAAAATTTGCACCAAACAGGGGTAAATTTTTAAAGGGTAACATCGGTTATTTAGCCAAACAAATATAATTTACTCGTAGTGTAAGGTGTTGTTGAACTTTTAGACTTGTACCGTTTAACAAAAATCCGTTAATTTTGCAAACACATAAATAAAACATGAGCAATTTTCTATTTAGGGAAATATCTTGTTTTCAAAATCATAATGGTTTTTATGATACTTACTTAACGTTATGTTAATGAGGCAACAAAAAATAGCGCTGA
Source organism: Lycophotia porphyrea (assembly GCA_950005105.1). Taxonomy (NCBI): domain Eukaryota; kingdom Metazoa; phylum Arthropoda; class Insecta; order Lepidoptera; family Noctuidae; genus Lycophotia; species Lycophotia porphyrea. Next base: position 16,107,217 of record OX465396.1, on the reverse strand, counting down.
TGATGTTTGTTTTAATACATATTATTCTAGAAATTAAAATATTTCGATTTAAATTGTATCTATACAAATAAATAAAATTGTAACGCATTCAAAATAAACGCATTAAAATTGTAACGCATTCAAAATAGTTTTCTTGTCCGTCTGTTAGTTCCGGCTAATCTCTGAAACGGCTGGACCGATTTTGACGGGACTTTTACTGTTACATAGCTGATGTTCTAAAGATGTATAAGATAAGAGTAGAGAAAGGCTAAAGAAACGATGGATGGATTGTATAAAAAATATATGGCAAGAAAGAAGGTGTCTGATGAGATGACGAGTAATAGAGAAGTATGGAAGAAAAAGACATGCTGTGCCGACCGCTAATGAATTGGTATATGAGCAAGAGAATGATGATAGCTGATGTTCTAAAGGTTACTTTTATTTTAGAAAAAGGATTAGAATTCCGCGCAAAAAAATTAAAACCCTTGAGATTGTTAACAAAATCCGATTTAAATAGGGAAATAATATTTTTATAGTTTCACGCGGACGAAGGTCGCGGGCAACAGCTAGTACATGATAAAATGTGTGCGTATCTGAGGAAACTTTTGCAGGTAAACTTACTTGCTCAGAATGATTACCTACTGAGTTTTAATTAAAACAGTTTCTGTGGGGTTTTATTAACACAAAACAACAAAGAAAAATATTTACTGTTACAACTAAAAGGTCAATTATTGATTTATAAGTTGGTAAGATCGTTTCATTGTAATTAAATTAAAGGAATTTATTGAAGGGTTTCACAAAAATAACAAAGAGAAATCTGTTTGATCTCGTAATTGTTTTAAGGCCTTTTATTTGTAGCTCAAAAGAAACTATTATGGGTTCTGCTATGACAAAAACATTTTTTTATGAACCGAATGCAAAGAGTATCGAGTCCTGGCCAGGATTTTGCCATGTCCAAAATCTCCGAGGAACTGTACCTAATTCCGCAATGAATTCAATACCCGGTTTCAGCAAAGCTTAGAAAGTAAGAGTGAAGTTTATTTATGCAAGTGGCGTGGGATGTACCGGATGATGGTACCATGATTAAAATCTGGCGCAGAGTTTGGTCGTTACCCGAATGTCAGTTGTGACTCCCGAGATGAACGTTCGTCAGAATATGTAATCATAAACAACCGACTAGACTTTTAGAACATTTTGTGAATTTCAAATCAATTTATCCTAGGTTCACGAAACCCGCAACTTCACAACTGTAAATCCCCGAAGGTGTTCCGTACAGTACATCCATTTCGCCAGTTCTGTTGAAGTTGTAACGGGGGACAAGCCTATTGCCATCAACCGGGTACTAATCCAGACTGCGTTCATACTAGGTGTGTGTAATTATCAATTTACCTGTAAGTGTGCACATCCTTCGGCTATTGATGTCCTGCATCACTTGCCGCATCACACCGCTGAGTGCCTTAGCTTCGCCAGATATGGACTGTTTCGACAGCCATTCTGTCTCCAGCTCCATCGATAACTGTGTCAAAAGAGATTATAACATTAATATCATCAAGATTAAGGTGCTTATTGTTTGTAATGGGTTTACAGGATAAAATGTTTTGAGATTGGAAGCGGAACTTTATAACTTCCGGAGTCTAAACGAAAACATCCAAATCTCATTTCAAACAAGATCTTTGTTTCTGTAGCTTTTCAAATTATTCAAAATATGTCCCCGTTTCTAACTTTCTTCCATTATATGGTAAAGAAGATTGCGATATAGAATATATGAATACTGGAAAGTATTGACTTTAAGGCAGAGATAATACATTTAGTTGTTTTGAGACATCCGAAACGATTGCAACAGTATTATTATGAGAGACCTTTTGGAGACATCAAAATCTTATACATAATAATATGCGTCGAATCGAGTGAGTATGCCATTTATGCGTAGTGCCATTGAGCAATAAGATTTTATCATATTATTCTAGTTAGGTCAACTGGTGAGAGAGGTCAAATGGATCTTTTGTAGACAAGTGAGAATAGTGGCGCGAGAATAGTCATAAAAGGACCATTAGGATACTAGTATTATCGTTATCAATATAAGATATATCCTAATTTAAATAACTGTTATTAGGACTTGTCAGTCCTGTGATTCGCTACAAAGACTTGAGATCATTTCGATTTATGGCTCGCCTCTATATGAGAAGTTTTGCTGAAATTTCTGACGATCATAGTATCAATCAATGAATGGGGCAAGAGTTTGGCAATATAAGATGGATGGAACCTAAAACCAGTTAATATTAACGTATAAAGAACGATAGCCAATTAAAAACTTAGTGAGCAGGTCACTGCACCTTACGAAGTCTTCAATAACTCATTGTATCTTTGTAAGGACAAAATGACAAGATGATGATATAACATCATCTTACATTTATGTGTGAATGTAATTTCGAGAATACTAATATGATAAGCTGTGTCTACTGACCAGGTATTCTGTAAGCTTCTTGACGAGAGGCTCGAGATGCACCGTCCTGGCCCACGCATCGCAAACAAAGCAGAGGTTGAAGTAGAAAGCGTTGCGCGCGTATTTCTTGTTGTCTATCCGCACTGGGAAGCCCAGGATTTTCGACCCCAGGAGGGTTCTGGGGAAAGAAACATGGTTAGACGATTGCTGCGGTAAAAACGAATAAAAGTTATACAATTGAGAGACTATACTTTTAAATTGCCATTGCAATCGGAAAAGCGCGATCAAAACCAGCATGGCCCTAGCGTAGTAGGAACGAAAAACAGACTTGTACTGACTAAAACCCATCCATGTTCCTTCCTTGCCCTTTGTTCCAGGGCCGCGGCATCTCTTTCGAACAGCCCGCAGCCCTTCTTTCGGGTCTCATGTCCGATTCCATTGGTATTTTTCACTAAACTTATTAGAGTCCACACGCGTAGGGATAGGTAGGATACAATCACTTATGAAAACTACTCACACAAACACACAGGAAGCCCTAATCAAGTTTATTGTTATATTTTCTATTGTGTTAAGTTCGAGAAGACGACAATATTACAGACAGTGATCTGGAATTAGCGATGGTTTATTCATTTGTTTCTATCCAGGCAGGTGCACGGAAGCTAGTGGAGCTGAGCGCAACGGTAACGATTATTAGATAGTTAGGCACAGCGTGCATTAATATCGTTCCTAAATTATAGGGTAGTATCACAGTTAACGTCTTCTAGGTATTTTGCATATGCAATAACGTTATTGAATTGGAGAAATTTGCCGGTTTCTTTATAAAAAAATCGCAATGACCAAAACGAATCGATACACGAATAATATATGTATTTTTTTACATAGGTAATATACCTACATTAAGTACATGAAAGTCATGTTGATATTTTACAGAAAAAAAAAATCTGATTTGCAAAAAAAAACTTTTCACTTCTTCTTTCTTGTTTTTCTTTTATTCAAAGTATAATAATATAGTCCTCAAAACTTATATATTAAATTAAATATAATTAATTAATGTTGGTTAATTGTTTCATTGTTGTATCGATAGGCAGGTAGGTATGCAAAGTATTTAATGAACAAAATACAAATGAACGATGGCGTAAATATAAGTAGGAAAATCAGTAGCGCTGCATGAAAACAATTGACTACGCTCTTTCGAGTGGAATTCCAACGCCTTTTCATTGCTCGGTAGGTGAAACATGCACGGGGAAATAAGCAGCTGAATCTCTGCATTCCTTTCATCTCTACACAAATATAGAAGTGAAAACGAAAATTCAATGATATGTTTACAAAATATTGTATTTTTATGTCATAGTTTTGCAACTACCCTCAATAATACTTACACTGTCAAAGTGCATCTCTGAAGTTGTACTTTCGGTATGATATAATGACTAACTGTATCAAAAATATCTTTCGATATATAATTTTCTGGCACTTGGCATGTTATCTTCGGCCCAGCAGTCGGATGGAATTCACACAAAAATATACAACGAATCGGCCCTTCCTGTCCACAACCTTCGTAATACTTCACTTTGCCATCCATCGTAAACAAATAAATTTCAGTCAACACATCACTCACATATTTCTATTTACACTTTAACAATTCACAAATAAACACAACGCTGAAACTTTTAACAAGTACACACGAACTTTATTTTCATTAACGTAAATAAAACCTGTTTCCATACACTAATTGAAACACCCACTCCTTCCGCGTATTTTAATCGACTGACGTAATTTTATTGTGGTTTTTTGTTGATAATAAAATGACGTTTCAGTTTAGTGCTGCCAGTAAAAAGACTCAAAATTACCCTTCGGGATTACCGGAACATTGTCTGGGTCATTTTTGGAACTGTGTTAGAAAAATATCAAACTAAAAGTACGTATAAGAAATCATTATTGAAAAGAAACAATGGATAATATAATACAAAACCAGTTTGGTAGAACGCTTTCTGTTTCTGAACGAGCAAAATACAATAAAGTGAAATGTCATTCATAGCATCTGTCATTATTCTACTGTAAATATTTAGGTTTTTTTAAATTAAGTTTAAAATGGATAAACGATCTTGCAAAATATTGATTGCAGCGACAGGTAGCGTGGCTGCCTTAAAAATACCGATTCTAATAAAATCCCTATTAGAAATACCCGAAGACGAACTGACTTATGCTTTTGAGGTTATGTTTACATTGTGTATTTCGAGTTTTGTGTAAAATTACAAAAAAGTTACTAATAATACCGTTATGTATTCGTAGGTGCACCTTATAGTCACGGAACATGCTAAGCATTTCTTCAAAATGTCGGAACTGCCATCAGATGTGAAGGTTTATGATGACAGCTTGGAGTGGCAAGCCTGGAAGTCCAGGGGTGATCCTGTGCTGCACATAGAGCTTGGAAAGATGGCTGACATCATGGTGATAGCTCCACTGGACGCCAACACGCTGGCGAAAATGGCACAAGTAAGTATAAGGTATGCATTTCTATTAAATAGTGTTGAAAACAGTGTCTAAAAATCAATATATTTAACAAAAATCTAATTTTCTTTTGACATCTATTGACTGGTTTATCAATAGATATACACCAAATCAAATAATGTCTCTTTTAAAATAAAAACAATGAAGATGACCTTTCCATACCATTAAAAAAAAAAAAGTTATACTTTCAATTCCAATTCCAGGGCTTATGCGACAACCTGCTAACCTGCACAACTCGAGCGTGGGAAATGTCAAGACCTCTTCTCTTCTGTCCTTCAATGAACACAAGGATGTGGGAACACCCCATCACTTCACAACAGGTGGCAACACTCAAAAGCTGGGGCCATACTGAAATACCACCAATCAGTAAGAAACTAATGTGTGGTGACACCGGTATGGGAGCTATGGCTGAAGTTGAAACCATAGTGGAGAAAATCAAAAGTGTTGCCAATGAGAAATTCAATGTCACATTTGATTAAAAATTGACCTGTTTTTTAAATGTAGCTCTTGTGATTAACAGTATTCTGCCACAGTTTTTAATGCTTTTAGGGTTTTCTAGGCCAGATATAGTTTTGGTTGGATTGGGGCTTAGTAGTTAAGCTTAATTAGCAGGGTGTTTGAAATGCAAATAAAAAAGAAAATTTTACAAGATTGTGGCCTGTACTTCTGCTCATTTTTATTACTTTTTTTATAACTTTTTATACTGTTTTGCAACATTAATAGCACATTTTTTATGACTATTTTAAATTCCAATAATCACTTTATTACCACTCATTTATAAACACTAATTTATTTTTAATATTTCTATTTACCAACTTTTTTTTAATAATTAGGCTGTGGGCTATGACTTATTACAATATTAATCACTGTATGTGAGCGGTCAAAAGACTAATATTCTATTTTAGCGTATTTTAGGAGCTTTTTAGCTCTACGCATTGACAACTGGTCAAGCTCTCATTGTACGGAAAATTTATACAAAGCGAGGCCATGTTATACAGGAAATGTATAGATTGATATGTCGCCGTCTATACAAAATTAAGGACCAAAGAACTATGATCAAATTGTTTTAGTTTTATATTCGAATTAGGTTGTCATAGACCAATGGCCATATTGTTTGTATTTTTATTTACTCTATGGTCTTACTAGGTATATGAATATTTTTATGGTGAAGGATAGGAAATAAATCTTGACATTTTGACATGCATAGAATAAAGTAGTTATATTGTTTATTATTTAGTTCATAGTTTTAACTTATCACATCAATATATCATCATATACAACGAAGGGAAGGTAGATCTTTATGTGACTATTGGCTTAACACACCAGTGTCTTTATTTTCACATTCACTGGACATTGGCAGAATAGTCGACATCGTCTTTGCTTGCCATTAAACAAAAATATAATAGAATAGAATAGACTTCGTTATTGATATTTATCTGTAATCGGGGGGCCGAAAGTGGCCGCTTTAACAGTAACATAATATAATAATAGAATGAATCACGTTCATTAAAGGGTACTGAACTGTCACTTAGTGCCCTTTTTACGAATTGTGACGTAATAATTGATCTGATTCCTATTATGATTCTGCGGCCTGTTTAGATCCGCTGGCCATAAACAAATTGTAAATAAATGTCTACATGGCTATTTAAGCACCTGAAGTAATACTATTTGCTTGTTAATTTAAAAATAAAACTATTGGTAATGTTCCTTTATCAAGTTTTATTATTGCTTAGCTTCTGTATTTCAGTTCGCTCTCACACATACTACAAAATGTCAATTAATTTTCTGAAAAATTAAGGTTAGGAACCATCTTAACAGTTTTGTGCTAGCCAATCCACTGCCTTGATAAATAGGCAAAAGTTTCACCTATTTGAATATTCAATATAGAAATAAGGTGCTACCAAATGACACATATATTTTTTTTATTTTCAAAGTTAAATAAAATCACTGTTAATTAAATGTATTTTTTATTTATTGCATCCGAATACTGTCACTAATGCTAGCGTACATGCGATACTAACATAAAATCAGAAATCGAATAAAAATATACGATAACTATACACAAAACGTTTCTATAAATTTCTACTAAACTTAAATAGTCCCCGAATACACATGAAAGTATAAATTAAATATTTATTATGAGAGATTTGGGTAAAAAAATTGAAGGACCTTTTGAACGCCACGTCAATAACGAAAATCTGTGTACTCTACGCCAAGCAAATGTAAAAAAGTGTTATTTTCGACGTGCCATGCCGTCCGTGGCGTCGCGAGCACTTTTTGATTTAACATCTATAGACGTCCGCCGAGGTCAAAATGTCACATTTCATTTTTGTGGGATTCAAATGGTATTTATAATTAATCTATTTAAATTTAAATTTATATAGCACTTGGAATATTTAAAACAAGTTATAACAGTAGAGTAAAATACAAAAGTAGGTATATCCTACACGGGACAGCATAGTCATATAATTATCTTGAATAGGCACATACTGTTTATAATTACACTAAATTACAGATAAATACTATTAAATTAATACAGCTTAATTTAGTACAGTGTACAAATACGAATAGTATAAAACATAAAGATTGCACATAGATCGCTAAATCATCGCCAAGAATTAATAATTAAAACAAAACGCCCAACTATAATAAATTAAAATTAAATTCACATCCTAAAAAGGGATAACTTATCAAAAAAATTATAATGTAATAAAGAATTTATATCCTGGCAATACTAAAGCGATCTATGGTCTATTTTACCTCATGGTGGGGTAAAATGGTGGGTAGTTAACTATTTTAAAAAACGCTTTCATCTGTATTCGGGAAACAATAATATTCAAAATGTATAACTTGAGAAACCGTATCGACAATAATACACAACATTTTAATAATAAGATTCATTTTTATAAAGGCTACAGTCCACTTTCGCAGTCATTTGAAATTAGAACATTTTGTGCGATCGATGCGTTTGTAGAGTTGTATCTGTTTGGGAGTAAATGATAAAGTGTATTACATATTTCCATAATAGCACCGTATTGTGATAACGATGATCTTCAATTGTGTCTTCGTATCCAACATATATCTATATATATATGGATGCAAGACCTTAATTTATCTGTCTTCTTTCACTCCCAAATCAGTTTTCTAAGATGAACGCAAAAAGGAACTGCAACCATATTTGTGCATACTCGTTATTAAACATAACCCTGTATATTTTATACAACTCCCGAACGAATGAATTTAATCATTTTGTCATGACTTAGCGAAACGAATATTAAAAAGCTAATGTGCGGATAATTTAAGCACCTCTATTAAATAACGTAAGCCCGAGTGCGTAGCTATTTAAATTATTCAAACAACATACCTAAAGGTAAATAAAGATCTTTTTTTTATATTGTTCATTACAAAATCATATTTTCTTTTTGGTTATTGAAATAACTAACGAAATGAGTTATTTTCTTTAAATAAATCATATCAAATTAAATTGTAATAATTTTATTGAATTAAAAGTATAATTTTAATCGTTACGCGCTAAGGTAAGTGCTCAAGCATAAATATATTAAATATTCACTGGATCAATTAAATTATTAAACTTATTTATTCGACATTACAATGTAGAAGTACCGATTTCAGGCATAATATGAATTATATACGTACCCTAAAAATTATATTGCCCGCTTACATTCTCAATTAACTTGAGTAAATACATAATAATATAAAAAATACAATATTTACATTTTTCTATTTAATGCGAATACAGTTCTGAAATTGGAACTTTCACAGGCAAAAAAATAAACATATTTACAATAATAATTAAAATAACTTAATCAAAAATTCAATCAGATTATTACCAGATCAAAAAAAGGCATTTATTTTATTGGGGGAAAAGAGTTCGTATAAAAAACTTAACCTAGATGGAATTTAATCGTATAAATAATTACAGCTAGAGTGTCATGTTAAGAGTAATCAGATACATAATAGAGACGCAATCGTGTCTCACCATTGTGTGGCGGTAATAATACATATATGCAGTATATACTGGTACGACATCTAGCGGCTTTCATGCAAGTTCGTATTAGAACCAAACTGCCACGTGGTAGGAATTTGAACTCAAGTGTAACACAATAAACTTCATTTCCTTTTAGGTACACAAACACATGCAATTAATACAAATGGCTATATACTGTTAAGATAAAAATGTAATAATAAAACTAGGTAGCCGATAAAAGTCGTACCGTGCACTAAAAAAATTTGAACTATCACAAGTAGGTAAAAAATGCTATATTATAAATGCGTATGTTCCATACTATAATATTAAATATTACTAAACATCGTTTATTGGTTCGTAATCATGTATATGTGTACATATATAAGGACACTGTTATTAATACCTAGTCTATATGTAAATCGAAAAATCGCGGTACAAAACCTGTGCGTCTATTTTTAAAGGCCATTTTTGATCTAGCGGGACTAACTGCCCATAGCTCTTTGAACTATTTTACTATGAAATTCTGGTGTTTTGGTCCTATTCTTCGATTATCTGTGGCTGAGATTCGCTATGAAAAACTTTTGTTTTTCACAAGTTTAAGTTTCCAGCTATGGGCATGTAAACGACACTCAAAGCTAAGCTTCAGTATTGAAAATGAAAAACTCGTGTAAATGGCATCGTAGCAAAATACTGGTTTTTGCTGTCACGTGTGGAATGGTATGAATCGTAGGCGTATCAAAGTTAATATACTCTTACATATATTGCACCCAGTTTTCGGGGTAATTATTTATAAATGGCAACACTTTCAACGGTTACAAAAATTCAAATGGTCTGTTTCCATTGGACGTTTATAAGTCCGCACCTTTTAGGCCAAAAACTATAAGCCAATAACATTGAATATATTTAAAAAACGTTTTAAATGAGTGCAATATACGCGCAATACAAAATAGGCACATCGTTCAAACGACGGTTTCGTTTTGTTTGTCGAACATGGCTCGTGTGTACTTCGAAATAACTTCGTAAGTAGACTTGATGAGCTCGCAGCGTTCCTCAATCTCACAGTCCGTCGGCGCGGGCGCCACTCGATACATCGACTTCTTCCTATTACTCTCGACATTAACGGGAAACTCACTCACATTATCCTCGATATTATAGATAGCTATCGACTGTTTGGTGTGGACCATCTCTAGGTCCTTGCGGCGTTTCTTTTTGTCTGTGTTGCACCTAGCGTTGATGGATTTTACGGCGTTTTGTACGGGGGATTCCAGTGCATCACTGGAGTCAAGTTCGTATCATACGTCCAGTTCTTCTAGTCCTTTGGAGAGTCGGTGTGAGTTGATGCGGCGGCGGTGTGAGCGTCGCACGGCGTCAGCGCGCCGGTAGGGCTCGCTCCGCAGCCCGTGTAGGATGTCCTCTAGGGCTCCGTTGTACACCTCGTCTTGGTGAAGCAGCTTCTTTTCGCCGACGGCCTGAGATTTCGTTTTTAATTCGTTGATTACAGCCTCCTGTTGAGATAAGGATAATTAATATTTTGATGTTTTTTTTTTATTTTGATTTTGGGATAAAACAGTGATTCTAATGACGTTTGCTACAATGGCGGATTTAAAAGTCATGCTTAGAGCTGCTAACTAAATAAATCCTATTCTACGAATAATCAAGCCAAGGGAAATAGGGTTTTAAGAGCATGACTTTAAGGTTGATTTTGAATAGATGGATTTTCTATCTACTAAAACAGCTTTATACCGAGACTTAGGTTATTAAGATCTGAACATAGGTAACAAGGAGAAAAAAAATGTTTGTAGCATTATATAATAAGTTAAATAACAACAGTTGGGTTTTCAAGTCTACAAGAATAAGAAAAATATATAATAATTAGCATAATAAGTAAACACATTCCCTGTTAAGTCCATGCAAGTGCAGCGTTAAGACAAAACATATATTTACACTCAATTTCTTTTGAAAGGTCATCGAACTCAGAAGAGTTGCCAGACGAAATAATATCAACCAATTTTCTGTTTTAGAGAACGTGTCAAACAAAAGAATATCGGCACAAGAACGCATTTAGAATTATCATTTGTAACATGCAAGATCTAACTTACATTGTGTTTTCATAGCTCAATATGCCATGGTTTTTCCTTTTGTCTGACACGCATTTTATGCTTAATACGAACTATTATGATGATGCATGACAACTCAATAAAATAAAATTAATCTGTCTGTCTGTATAATCTGTTTAAATAAATAGATAAAATAAAAATAATAAATTCTTGTGCGTCTTGAAAATGCTTTAAATTGAGTTATTAATATTCTCTGATAATTCGTCAAATTTGGCTAGTGACTTTCTAGACTTTAGTTTCAATTGGAAAACCTTAATATGGGTCCTAAGGTTCAATAACTAAAGTACTAGTTCATAATAAGATAGATTCGCCATACAATAACAAAATAAGAATTCCTCTTTTGTTCGCCACAGACAGAGCCGCTTGATTTTCTATGTTTTTCTTTTGTTACATAAGAAGGGTAATAACTAGTGGCTAATATCCTTAAATTAAAATTACGCCCAATCCATGCACCATACCACAACCTACTATACCTATGATACTGCGACTATTATTATTGTTTTTCTTTGGAGCGCGTTTTCATGTACACTCGCCAGTGCACCAAGGTACCACAAAGTGTCAAATTTTCTCATTCGATTTTGAACTTAACCATCAACATTTTATGGTTTAAAATCATTTGGAGAAATCTGACATTTTATGGTAACAACATAAAATTGATCCATGCACTGATATGACGTAATTGTGTTAAGAGTGTGTTGTGCATTTGTTAATACCTTTGCTACCCTCCAAACCACCATGTTTAAGATAAAAACAACTTCCAACTCCAATATCACACTTCTATTTTAGGGTTTACTCTTGTTCTTTATGTTTGGTGTCAAACGAAACTTCAGAAAATTGAATGCCAACTGTTAGAGACATAGATATGGATATACTTAGATAACGCAAGACACTTACTTCGTGTGCCCGGTGTAAGCATTTAATGCTTAACGTAGCTGCTGTCACAGCATGCTTGTTTAAAGCCACAGTGTTACAACCCAATGAATTAACTCTAGACATTTAACGTAAAAAATGTAGTCTATTGTGTATAAGTCAACGCCGTTGTGATCTGCTACAAACAGTTGGATCTAGTACTGCACTATACAAAAACAGTATTTTTGTAATGGCTCCAAGGGTCTATAATAAATTACCAAAATGTATAAGAAGTGAAAATAATGTCCGCAAATTTAAAATTAAATTGCATTTATTTCTAATAGATAAGACGTATTACTCTATCGAAGAATTCTTAAATGATAAAATATGACATTTAATATAATTTACCATTGACATGCACGTAAAAACAAGTTGTTATTGATTAATTATTTCTTAATATTGACATTATTTTCAATATGATAAAATATGACATTACTAGCCTTTTATATAATTTACCATTGACATGCATGTAGAAAACTATGCATGTGTAAACTATAATTGATTAATTATTTATGAATAATACGTTTAATTCACACTTTTTACTCGAACTTGTCTTTGTATTGTAAGTAACTTATTCGTAAAAAAAAAAAATATTTGTACACCAATTTCATTGGTAGGACATAGAGCTCCACTAAAATGTATCCATAAGACCTTTATTGTAATACCTGTGTTCACAAATAAAGATTGATTTGATTTGATTTGATTTGATAAGAACTTGTTTATTCAGTAATTAAATAGTGCTTTTGACGTCATAGTAGGTAGTCAAAAAACAACGGGTTGCACTCCGGGAGTGCCGGCAGAAGAGAAAACTTGAAACAACGCCATCTAGCTTAAATATCAGAAATTTCAATAGCTTTCTGCAAGAACAATAGATGCCGCTGCCGTAGAAAAAAATTGAAACAACGCTATCTAGCTTAAACTACACGCACACTCGCACAAACGCCCTGCGCCGCTGATTCGATCTGACGATCTGACACAGGTTTAACAGTTTTTACCCATCCCAAAAAGTGAGCAACGCCGCTGAAGAAGTTTTCACTTCAAAAACGGCACGCTTGGTTTTCACACGGATCGTACGTAATACTTGCGTTATCTAGGTATATCTATATCTATGGTTATAGTGCAACGTTGTATAATGCTCCATCTTCTGTCAAAAACGTTAAAGATGTTTTAATTATTTCAACTGCTTTCAAACTTAATGTATGAACACCGTATTTTCAAAGTGAACATTTTTGAAATAATGATTACTAAAACCGTTTTGGATGAATTTTTGTGATTCCAAATGGTCTTTTACTCTGATCTTTTAACAATGCATGTTATAAATTTCGTTTAACCCCAAAAACATCTCCCAAAACAAGAGCCTATAACCCGTGCAACGGCACACCTACCCCAAACAATCTAGACCTAACCCTATCCCGGTGAGGGTTACTATGGTCGTGTGCATGCTAGGCGCGTGGGGGTTAACAACCAGTCCAGACTTGCCCCAAAACATGCTGAATCTTTCTCATGGTCATTAGTCACACTTCGGCCCAGTATTGGTGTGTAATAGTAGTAGAGCCTGTTGTTTAGAAGTTTTTTTTAACTGTTTACCACCTGAAATGTTCTGGGTACTGATCTACCTAATTTTATTTGTAAACTTATTTTGGTATTTAACCGTCTTCAAAAAGGAGGTTCTATGTTCGGCTGAAATTCATTTATTTGATAGATGGTGCCTTCTGATATTGATAAAAGCGAATTAGGCACATTGTAAATAAAATTTGAGCATTCAAATTCTCACAGTGGATATCTTCAGAGATAGATGCACTCGTGGAACGTGTATCTTTAGGTGCAGATGTGAAACTGGAACTTCCACCAAGTGTCAGTCGACTTATTTTATTGAATCTGTCCAACCCACACATACGAGTTTTTTTATATATTCGAAAGCACTAAATTTTTTGATGCTTTTTGAACACTATTTCAAAACATTAAAATCCGAAAGGAACTATTATGTAAGCCATCTACAGCCATTACACACCAACCCACCCCACCTGTGGTTAGTACACACGCACACTCAAGTGTCCCCGTCAGTGTGAACTGGACTTACTCCTATAAGTTAGGCCTTTAGCCTGGGCCCCGGGAGGCCTACACGGGCTCTAGACTGTGCCTCAACTGTGACAAGTGTTGCTGCAATAGGCCTGCGCTGACGGTCGCGTAGTTAAACCTCTGTGAGAAAGTTTACGGTGTTACCATCACCTACTACTACTTTTGGTAGTTTTTATGTTGGGTTATGTGGCAACACTGATTTTTTTTCAACAAATAAGTTTTTTTTTAATTATTGCTTGGATTACAACTGCACTGAATAAAAATACTTTTTGTTATTTTTTTTGAGTAATAAATTGCATTTTAATGTTTTTTTTGCTTTGGACTGTACCTTTTTACTCATAACTTCTATGGCAATTCTTTGTAGACTTTACTAGACATGGAAATAAATCAATCGATTTCTACCAATGTTGCCACATTCACCGTTAAATGTAATACACCACCACCACTAAATGACATGTTACATCATGTGTTTCAATGTATAATGTAGTCTACCTGTCACCTCAAATATAACAAGATTAATGCACATACTCACTCACATCTTTAAGTAACAGATTGTAAGTGAAATAAAATCAAACACGGCTTTCTTAATCACCTTGGGAGTAAGTTAGTAAAAAATAATTTATATTGGAAAAAAAAAATAGCATTAATCATTAAAAAAAAAACCTCGGGGTTAAAATATTATAGACAATAAAATAAGGACTTTCTAAAAATAATATCATTTGCATTGAATAACACAAAAAGCAACATCGCCAAAGGTGATTAAGAAAACTCAAAAAGTAAAAATAAAAAAAAAAAAACAAAATTAGTGGAAAATATGAGTACATTATGTAGAAACAATCGAGTCACGGCTACTGTAGACAGACTTTGATTATTGCAACTTGTGAATAGTGTGAATGCAACGAATTGCTCAGTATTTTTGAAACTGGGTTCTCAATTTATAATTTTTTAACAATATTCTGATTTATGCGCTGTATTTTTTTTTAACTGTTTCTTTAAAGATTGCTGCTGTTTCTTATACGACTTTAATTCAATCCCATTTTTACTTTGGAAAAAACCAGGCCTTATACAAATTTCATTGCTGCTCATTCGAGTGGCCAGCATTTGATTTCACCAAATTTATTGGACGTAT
The DNA here is from genome assembly GCA_950005105.1 of Lycophotia porphyrea. Classification (NCBI taxonomy): domain Eukaryota; kingdom Metazoa; phylum Arthropoda; class Insecta; order Lepidoptera; family Noctuidae; genus Lycophotia; species Lycophotia porphyrea. The sequence goes on along the minus strand of OX465396.1, from coordinate 16,092,065 downwards.
ATGTGTCACCCGCGTATTTGAGAGACGCGTTATTGACAATTCTTATTTGGGCCACCAACCGCTACATATTTTGCATTCCAACATTTTTATTAAAGTACGCTATATTAAATTGCTGTAATCAAAGTGTATCTGGCTAGGAACTCTACGACAAATTACTGTCCATTCACCTTGGAAGCGTTATGTAGAGCCATCGAAGCGAATCTAACAATTAATGCAACATCGAGGTTTAGGAGTCAAGCGCTGTTTAGTTTTATGGACTAAAATGAAGTTAAGATTTATTTCCAATAGTTTATGTCTAGTACAGGTATAAACAGTCACGACTGTCAACTACAGCCAGTTGAAATGAAATAGTCAGGAATTTGCAAAATTGCATAATTAAAATTGTATGGCTTTAACACATCGCGTTTGACAGTTACAACATTTATTTTACCTCATCGATAATGCAATTTGTTGAACTGGCAAAATGACATCCAAATAGGTTATTTAAATGGGCCGATGACTTATTAAAAAAAAATTAAGGATTTTATACTTAAACAAAAAAAGTTTGGTTTTCAGATGAATTTGAATCAATTCATTAAGTTCCATCACAAAATGTACAGTCCTTCCTAAACAGCGCTTAGCTCCACTACTCCTCCCCGTACGTGACCACGCGACAACCGCCCGTACTCCCCGCACACAAGGTGCACAATGACATACCTGTTGTTTCTTCTGCATGATCTTGGCTTTGTTAGGGTCGACATGTTCGGCCTGTTGTGCTGCTTGCTCCAGTCGGCGACGTTGCTCGTTTTCGCTGTCCGCTTGCTGTAATGGTAGGTGGAGATTTTAGCTTCGGGTTTTAATAATGGTGTATCAAAGACGATCAGCTTGAAATAATGAGTTTTTTTGTGTGTTTTATCAATTTATTTCGACTCTTCAGTTTTGTGCAATTGATTATATTTTACGTTGATTACTTCATGGTTATTGTATTAGACATCACTACATAGTATAAAACAAAGTCGCTGTCGCTGTCTGTCCGTTCCTATGTATACTTAAATCTTTAAAACTACGCAACGGATTTTGATGCGGGTTTTCGAAGTTATACTTCTTATGGCGCGTTAGGGAAAAATGATGAGAGTAATTTTTTACGATGCGCGCGCACACCGACACCTAAATTTAACAGCATGAAGTTAGCTAGTCAACATACACCCTGAAGTTAGCTTAGTGTCAGATATTGACAAGCCTAGGTTTTTTATTTTTAATCTACTGCTGGCTGAGATAAAGCGACAGATAATTTTTTTTAAAAGAAGTATAACTTCTAACGCGTGTACATAAGTACACACACACACTTTTTTTTTTAATAGATATAGTGATTCAAGAGGAAGGTTTATGTCTAGATTGCACCCGTGCGAAGCCAAGGCGGGTCGCTAGTAGATAATATACAAATCCCAGATCCTATTTTTTGAAGTGAAAACTTCTTTAGGCGGATCAGGCATTGATGAGATGGGGAAAAACAATTGAACTCGCGACACCGCTAAACGACCTCTTTTTGTTTTGCTACATATTACAAGCCCAAAAAATACAGTGTATAGCCAATTGTATAAGACTTCTGCAAAAATATTTTCTAAAAATAATCCCGAATCTTGAAAAAAGGGGGGAACCTCCACCACTCGTCTCCCACTCACAGAGTGGAAACCGAAACAGGAGTCCATAGCAGTGGAAATGGCAATCCCAAATTGAGAGAGTCCAAAAATTCGGACCTCCAATAAAAGGCAATGTAAATAATATAATTGTTGTGCTGTACGTACCTTGAACGCCCTCGTGAACCTGACGAGCAGCGAGAAGAAAGCGTTGGCGTCACATCCGCGCGGCGCCTCGCCGAAGTACTCCACGCACGACGCGAACGAGTCCTGCGGGGGGGGGGGGGGGGATGAAGCGTTATATTATTTAACAAGTTGTTGCTGCAAGTAGTGCAAGCGGCTCGGCACAGGGGGCTATTACAATTGGACGACAAAAAAAAAGAAATGAATAAGATTGAAGATGAGTGATGAGTGGTGTGTGATGACTTTTTGATGATGATGGATTGAAGGACCTAATCCACATTAAGTCACATGTGGATTGAGTCCTTTCTGCTTAACTACGTCCAATTTATTATTACATAATTAACGTAACATCACGCCTGTAATCCCCGAAGGGTTATTCAGAAGTGTATCCAATAGTACACCCTCCTTTCGTTAGTCAGAGGGCGAGCTTCGAGCTTATTGCCATCAACCGAGCACTTATCCAGATTCCGTAGCTGATATTGAGACAGCCTAGCAGTCAAACCCAGGACCTCATATTCAGCAGTCCCGCTACCGCTAGACCAATATATAAAAACTACTTGTACATACCTGTGCATGTTTAGTCTCTGCCCTTAATCTCCTCAGTTTATCAGCCGCATTCGCTAGGAAGTCTCTGAGCACGTGTGGGGACGCTCGCATTCCATCCCTGGCTTCTGCCTCCTTTTTCACAGCCTCCATGCCTCGCTCTAACTCGCACACGTCTCCTGCTACGTTCTCTAGGGATACTGGAATAAACGAAAGCGGTTTAATTTTAAAGCTTTCGTCATAAGCAATAATGGTTCGATTCGAATGTGAAAATGGTGCTTTTAATACTCCTTCGAGACATCCTATTCAGTAGAAATTATATCGTATTTTGGTCAAATGTCCAAAAGTAAAAATAATCGTATTTTGGTATAATCGTTTTTTGGTTTTTGCTTTTTCATTCTATAGAATGAAAAAGCAAAAACAAACAAAATGTGCAGTGTTGCCTTACTAAACAAATATTATTACAAGGGGAAGGCAGTACGCAAACAAAGAAATGCTTTAGATAGGTAATGAATAAAAAAACGGGTTACACTCTGGGAGTGCCGGCAGAAGTGAAAACTTGAAACAATTCCATCTAGCTTAAATATCAGAAATTTTAATAGCTTTCTGCAAAAACGAAAGATGTCGCTGCCATAGAAAAAAAACTTGAAACAACGCCATCTAGCTTAAACTACACGCTCACTCACACAAGCGACCTGCGCCGCCGATTTGATCTGACGATCTGACGCGAGTTTAACAGTTTTTACTCATCCCAAAAAGTGCACAACGCCGCTAAAGAAGTTTTCACTTCAAATATATTTGGATCGGGCGTGCTATATGCGCGTTCAACACAGCCGGACGGCAAAACATACATCCGAATCAGAGCGACCCGAGCATGTGTATAGTACCTCTTGGCGGGTCCATATTACTTGAAAATGCGAATGATCAATTCTATGAGAAAAATAAAGGAGTAAGTGAAAACTCACCTTGAGCAGCCTTATCAATATACAGCAACTCAGTATCAAAGTTCATCAGCTCAGGGAAGTTCTGTCTGATCGTCGCCACAATATAATGCAGTAACGATATCCTCTTATCAGTGGACTTCGTATCCATGAGCGTATCTAACGACTGCAGCTTGAACCCGTACGCCGGCCCCCTCTTACTGCTATTCAAGTAGTTCCCGAACGCAAGGATGATCTCCAATACATTGCGCAGTTTGGTCGAGGACTTTACGGAGGAAGACCCAGAAATAATGGCATGGATTTGTGGCGTTATTAAGTGTATGTTGTCGAAGAAGTTTCCCATGTAACTCATGATGGATAGCTTGGCTGATATTCTTTCTACTTTTGCTAGTTGCATCAAGAATTTGTCTTCTTCCGTGAGTTGGTTTATTGGTTTCTTCTCCGCTACGTATTCCTTGTAAGCTTTTTGTTCGGTTTCTGTGGGCACCATTCGCTGGAGAATCTCGACGCTTTCTAAAGGTAATTGTTTGAGGTCTAAGTTGTTTACTGCTGCGATGACTTTCTCTACTGGCGTGTCGAGTTTTCTTCTTGATATTGCTGTAAAAATGAATACTTGGTTAGTGCTGTTTGTGGTCGTAAGCATGTATTTTGATTGTTTTGCATCATTTAGAAGTGGTTATAACAGAGGTACAGTTATAACAGAAAAGGTATGCGCTTCGCTAACCTTCGTGTCTCTGAATGTGTTCGCACTTGAATAGTAACCGTCCACTAAGGCAAAGCTTGTAAGTTTTCCATTGCCGCCATATTTTAATAATGCAACTATTATTTCGGGCTTGGATGAAGTCACTCAAGTTATTTCGGGCTTGGATGAAGTCACTCAAGTTGTGAAAACTTTTTTTGGAATTGTATAAGTATTACTTATAACTATGCGGTTACGAAATATGTAAGAACTATGGTTCTTTAAGCGATATTGTTCTTGTGCATTTGTAGATTCACTAACTCGTGATGATGAAACTAAAAAGATATAGACGATAATTTCCCGAAGCGCATACTTTTTCTGGAAGATATGTAAGCGGTAGATATAGAGTTAGTTATATAAGTTTATAGTTACCTATATTCCTAAGTCGGGTGTGTTCCAGTAGCGACACAGTGTCAGGTTTGCGGAACCGCTTGCTGGGGAAGGACGCGAGTGTGTCCGTGTCCGTGTCCAGCTGAGGACACGCGCCGCCGATGCGGAACTTCTCTTCGAACTCTGTGAAGTTTATCCGTCTTCGGGGTCGCTCTTCGTCCAGCTCGTTGAAGATTGTTCCTCGGACCTGCAGGTAGTGAATGATTTAGTGACGTATTCATTAATTTTTGTACAGGTGATCAAAACTTATTGGGAAACTTAGGGTATCAAGTCATTTCAGAATGTATGCAAATTAAATTCGGATCCAAGAGTCTTCTACTTTTTCTTTCCGTGACGAAGATAAATGTGAAAACCGATTTTGTGATAGTTTGTTGTGATAGTCACAGACTTCCTTTGTATTTGAGCAGGTGTTCGTTGATATTGAACTGCTACTGAAATAAAATAATATTGAAGTACTTAATATCGAGACCCACCTGGTTAGGCTTGAGCGCGATCCAATTGAGCGTAGGCAGCTTATACTTAGTATCCACCTTCCTCTTTATAGTCATGGCGTCCGTGTGCATCGGGGGCGCCATCATACCGGGGGCGGGGGGCGCGGGCGGGGGGGGCGCCGACGCGGACAGCGGGGGCGGAGGGGGAGGGGGCGGGCACGGCGCGGGGGGAGGCGGGGCGGGCGCGGGGGGCGCGGGCGGAGGGGGCGGGGGCGGGGACTTGAACGTGGGCGTGTCGCCGTTCGGTAGGGGAGGGGGAGGGAGGTGACCGTTTGCTGTGCCGTTGCACATGGCGTGTGCTGATATAGCACCCACTGGAAAGTAAACGTAGCATTTAAATAAATAGTAGAAGCCCGAGTAGAAGACTCGGTCGGAACAACACTTTGACATTTGTTGTGATGCCTTCTGACACAATGTTAGACAATAGTCGCTGTCCTCAATATCCGTCTGTTGGATCACCAAACTGTTTAGACAGTCATCAGTACTCATCAGACACAAGGTTCAATATTGCATGACTGGATAGCCCAAACTCATATTTATGGTACTTACTAGAAGCTCCTCGGGGCAGTGACTTGGTGAGAGACTCCAGTTCCTGCACCTTGGACTCCAGCATCGACTGACGATTGCGCGAGTCCTGCTGCGCGCGTCTTAGCGTCGACACCTGATAAATAAAGTAGTATAAAAATATTGTAATATTACAGTATTGAAAATACAGCACTCTGTATTGCTTCCCAAAATAAAACATGATATTTTGAAAATTTCACCAAATTGGCGGGGTTGACATTAGGCGTGACCAGAAACCGGTGTGACCAGAAACAGGCGTGACCAAAAACCGGCGTGACCAGAAACCTCAGACTTTTCGTAGTTCAAAAACTGACCACTCGAAGCTACCAAGGGGCAGAAACTATTACCATCAAGAGGCACGTAATCCCAACCAGAGTACAGTATTTAGTTCGGAATCTTCAGTAGTGCCCATCAAATAAGGAGGATGCGCCTAAAGTCTGAATTTCTTCTTTATTACATTTTTTACAATTTACAGATCAGTGTCAGGCTGTATGTTAAATAAAATATGAAGCGCGTCCCTAAAATTTGAATTTTGCGGGCTTCCCGTGCAGGCAACAAACCGGTTATTTTTTTTTGACGTGACAACGTTAAATTAATCGATGAACCCCGGCTGCATGCACGAAAAAGTGTCCCGTTACGCTAATTGTACGGATGCGCCGCATCTATCTCTCTTCCACTCGATTCGATCGATTTTATGAGGTTGTCACGTTAAACTATCGTCCGTAAACCAACTTTACAGACAACCAATTTTTTTTTTTTCGGATTCGACATCAATTGACTTCTCCCGCTCTGGGCACAGCGGTAGGGAGTGTCAGACTTGTACTGACTAAAACCCATCCGTGTTCCTTCCTTGCCTTTTGTGTTACAGGGCCGCGGTATCTCTTTCGAACAGTTCTGCAGCCCTGGAGGCATTAAGCCCCTGAGACACGATATTAAGTGTCAATCGTATCAATTTGCTATACAATCATATGCCTAGCCTTTTCCAAACTTTATTGAGGTTGGCTTCCAATCTAAGCTGATGCAGCGGAATACCAGTATTTGTCATGGAGCGACTACCTATCTGACCTCCACAACCAAGTTAGATTAGCTCAATTACGAGCTCGTAGCTCTTGATAATCAATATCCCTCTCTTAGAGAGGAGGCCTGTGTCCCAGCAGTGGGAACATTATAGGCTGATGATGATGATGAATCAATATTCACTGACCTCTTCAACCACTTGTCTCCTAGCTTCAGCTAGCTGGTCTCGCTCCGCTCTGACGGCAGCCAGTTCCGACTCCAGCGTCGCCAGCTTCGCTATCGCTTCTCTTTCCAACGCCGCCATTCGTTCGTGTGCCTGTAATAGTGCAAGTAAAGGAAATTGTAAAGAAGTGAAATGTTGGACGGACAAGGGTCCCTTTGTTCGCATACGAATTATGCATAAATTTGTCGACACCTTGGGGAGAATGATACGCCCGGTTTTGCTTCCGTGTATATGTACCACTAGATGATGCCCGCGAATTTGTTTGGTGGAAATTTTGATGTGTGAGAAAAAATAAATACAGGGTGTAAACAGACTCATCACGAAGCCGTCAACCAAGCATTATGTACATCCAACTAAGTAACTTTACGCAAAAATTAGTGCTGGGAAATGACTTTTTTTTTGGGGTGAAAAATCACGTTTTACAGTAGGACTCAATGTAACGCACTCAAAACATTGTGCTGATAGATGGATTGAATAGTAAGGGGGTCCTGGAGGTGTGTAAAGCAAAAATCTTACTTTAAAAACATGTATTTAAAAAAAAACTTGTAAAAAAGTTGGATCTCTGACCCCTAGTATCATCGTAACTAGAAGGTTCCCAGGTATGGTCTAGAACAAAAAAATGATCGCAATGACAGGGAGAACAAGTGCCTTTCGGCTTTTAGAGTCTGTTTACACCCTGTATAATAGCCGATGTGTGAGTGACAAAAAATAAATATCGGGAGGAAAGGACACCGCACCGACGCGAAAATGGTTACCACGTTAAAGTATTTCTATGTTGGGGGGGGGGGGGTCAAGATCATGTACTGATGTTTTGATTGGCCTGTTGGTCTAGTGGTTAGTGACCCTGACTGCTAGGACGGAGGTCGTGGGTTCGATTCCCACACAGGAAAAATCTTTGTGCGATGAGTACGATTATTTGTTCTGTTTCTGGGTGTATAATTTATCTATAATATGTATGTATTTAGAAATATATAAGTATGTTTATCAGTTGTCTGGTTGCCATAGTACAGGCTCTGCCTAGTTTGGGATCAGATGGCAGTGTGTTGGTTGTCCCAAGATATTATTTATTATTATTACTGAATACGTGGTAACCGTGTCCGCGTCGGTGTCCCCGTCCACCCGTATGGGTTTTCCAGACTATAATCTATCTCTCTGCCAAATTTAATCCAGATCCGTTCAGCTTTTTTGGCGGCATTGAGTAACAAACATCCATCCACCCAAATTTTCACAATTATAATAGAAATGTGAAAACTGAAATTTGAAAAAATAAATTTAAATTGTTTTTTTTTTTAATTTTTGATTGATTTGAAATTGGAATTTGATTTGATTGTTTTTATACTATTGTATTCATATTATCAATGTGAAAATTTGGATGTATGGATGTTTGTTACAATTTATTTCACTATAACTATCATGTTTTAATGTAATTTTACCAAACAATTATAAGTTATGTTATAACAGATCTCAATAAAATTAATGTTATAATTTAAATTAATATGTTTTAAAATTGTAAGTTTATTTAGTATTAATTTAATTTCAAATATAAATATTATACTTTTTGCTGTGCACTACAGGGTCCGTAATCGTACCTTAGCTTTAAGCCCATTGTAAGATCTTCACACATTATGGAATGCAAATAAAGATATGAATATGAATATGAATATGTATGTACATTGCACTTATCTTTCAAATTGTAAATTAATTGTCGTTTTTAGACGGCAAAAACCATGAAAATGATAAAAGGCGTTATCTTCTAATCAATCGTTTCCGTGAATTCTACTAAAATCCTTCCAGAGTTTCAGGTGACGTCTAGATAAACTTACATGTCCTAACTCATCTTCTAGTTCGTTGACCTTCTCCAGGGCGGCAGTCTTGGTCTCGCTGTCTTCCATCAACGCGGCCACGTCGAACACGTTGTCCAAGTACGCTGAGATTTGAACCTAAAACCAAAATATTTCAGGAGGTTTTATTTAGGGTGTATGTGTATGCTTCTCAAGTAACTGCATAAGCAAAACCTATAATATTCCCACTGCTGGGACACAGGCTTCCTCTCCATGAGAGGGAATGAGTTATAATCCACCACGCGGGCCCATTGCGGGTTGGTAGATGTTACGTGTATTGTCACCAAAATAAATCAAGTGACTGATTGTCACCAAAATAAGTCGGTTGCTCATCGATAAAAAAACCAGACACCAACAGAAGCCGTTGTATAAAATTCGCCACAGGCATAAATGTCATTGTAATTGTTTGAGAAACTTTTCATGAATGCAGAACCGAAAGATCTTCTAAATTTCGCTTGCATAAAAAAACTGACGAAAGAAAGTGTCACGGTTTTTTTTTATTTTTTTCGTATGGTAAGTCATCAAATGACTTCTCCCGCTCTGGGCAGAGCGGAAGGGAGTATCAGACTTGTATTGACTACAACCCATCCATGTTCCTTCCTTGCCATTTGTGTTCCAGGGCCGCAGTATCTCTTTCGAACAGTCCCGCGGCCCTGGCAGGAAGAAAGAGTCCCTTAAATAAGCATATGTTTATCACACAAGGCGTTGACAGATTGTTTACCTGTAAGTCATCACTCTCACACAACCGCAGCCTCTCGAGATAGTCGTCCAACTTGAGCGCAGTGAACTCGTACTGCAGATGCACCCTGAAGTTCATATCCTCCACCGAATGGACGATTATGTTCACGAACTGCATGCACGCCACCTGGAGGACAAAAATCAAATGGCTATTCCTCTAGATTCCAGGTCCTGGGTGCGATTCCCAGGTCAGGCAAAGTGCTATTCGGTTTTTCCATCAAGAATTTCTCAGTAGGAGCCACGGAGTCTGGATTTGTGCCCGGTTGATGGCAATAGGCTCGCCCCCTATTACATGGGACTTAAAACATAACTGGCGAAATGTGGGGGTACTATTAAGTACACCTCTGAATAACCCTACGGGGATTACAGGCGTGATGTTATGTATCCTCTACGATTTGACTTAAGAGATAATTAAATAAAATCATCTGGATTTGATAAATAATAAGTGGAAAGTTTTGCTCAGAAATAGAACAAGAAGAAGTAGAAGTTTATAGAAATACAAAGAAGTTTAAAAAAAAAAAAACTCACCATAAACTCAATATGAAAATTATCATAATTCATAAAGTATTCCATAAGGGTGTGAAACCGCCTCGGTTCGCCGACCACCTCTTTGAAGTTGTCGAAAGCTGACAGTATGATCTGATGGCCGCCCTTCACCAGGCATATGGCGGCCAGGAGTTCCAGGACTAACGCCTTGGTGCGGAGGGAGTGGTGGACGAGTGAGAGCGCTATGCTGTTGATCGCTTCTCGATGCTGGATCACCATGTTGAAGCCATACTGGAATTGAGAAAAATACTCCAGATTATTATTAAAGTCTTTAGATTTTTAGGAAATGCTATGTAATTTATCCATGCGTTTCAAAGAGTTGTCTTTTAGAAAATAACTGTTTGCTTTGGACACTTTTAAGTCTTCTGTAGCTAGAACCTAAAATAAGGTTCAAATTCCGGAATGGGACGTTTATTTCATGTTCTGTCAAGGCTGATAACAAGAATCTAGTTGGTTAAATGCAATGGATTTATTCATTCACATAAAACACGTAAAGTCTGCTACACAGACTACCCACATGCCCTTATCGGGTTCCACCGGCTGTCGCGAAACTGCCGAATGCAAGTACTCCTTATACTAAACTAGCGAGCCGCCCCGGCTTCGCATAAGTGCAATGTTATACATACAAACCTTCCTCTTCAAATCACTTTAATCTATTGTTGAAAACTGCATTAAAATCCGTAGCGGAGTTTAAAAGATCTAAGCGTACAGACAACGGGAGCGACTTTGTTTTATAATGTTAAAGTAGTATTGATATTGCAGAACACAAAGATAATTCTTATTAAATGACCTAATATTGTAGTAGCTGATATTACTTTTCAGCTTAAAAGACCAAACGAATCCTGCCCCATATCGCACAACCATACCTTATTGTTCATGATAGCCCTCATACACATGATGCACACATGTATATCATCGGTGGAAGCTCCCATGTTCAGCCTGGCGGCATGCCTGGTGCGTCTCCTGGCGACGGCCGGGCTGGCGGCGCCTTCGCACTCGGCCTCCGCACTGCGCGCTCGTCTCCGCCAGGATGCTGACATGGTGGAGCCGGTCTCTGTTGGACCGCTGCATTCTGATGTTGTGGTGTTTACTGGGGATAGAGATGAAGGGACCTTAAGAACTGTGTTGACTCACATAATATGTAGCAAGGTAAATTAGACGGGTTTGAGACTAAAATAGCTGACCGGTAAATACCCAAATAGCTGATGCTGGCCTTACAGCTGCTAGGTTGAAGTGGAACTGGGCTGGTCACGTCTGCCGCACGTCGAAGGAGCAATGGGCAAAAATTATTACTCAGTGGATACCAAATGGCAGGAAACGACAACGCGGCACGCCTAGAAGGAGATGGCGGGATGAGCTGGACTCTTTCGCAAAGTATTGGCCTGCAATCGCACTGGATCGCGAAATGTAGAAGGAGGGAAGGGAGGCCTTTGCTCTGCAGTGGGACAACATAGGCTTATAATAATAATAATTGAGACTAAAGTTCAGAAGGTAGGATGAAATAGTTGAAGGTGTCATTTGTCATATTCAGAACTTTGTCTTCATTTTCTAGAAATAAGGGCAGTTTCCGTATTTAAACACGTGTGAGTGCGACGTGCCTGCCGCGTGCTGTAAACCATACTGTGGGCGAAGGCGCAAGTTTCCAAATTAAATGACATAGGTAGGTAACTAAAAGTTTGTCCACTTAGAATTAATATTTCACTGTTCGCCTTATAACACGTATGACGCGAACATGTTTGAACGCAGGAGTTCTGAATTCTGAAAACATTGGCCCCAAAAAAAAAGAATCTCCAAGGATAACAGTAGCGTCAATAACTGACGATTCCCTTTCGTTTCACAGATTTAGTCTAAACTATAGATATTAAAGAAGCCACTATCCGATTTCAGGCAAAATCAGAGGGAGTGGTATCCTACCTTGGTTTATCCCATCGCTGGACTGACTCCTGGCGAGCGCGATCCTCTGCTCGTGGCGCATCATGCTGAGCCTGAAGCTGAGGTAGTCGATCAGCACGTCCAGACCTTGGTTCTGCTCGTTCAGGAACTCGCGCACCCATCTGGAAACACATAATCATGATTATACATGGTGTTAGGGATATCGACGCGCAACTGTGACACATTGTTACAGCATATGATTTAAAACCCCAGTTAAGATTTTTTTAAACACAACAGCTGTTTCGTACAAAAATATCCTTTCTACACGGTGAACATATTTAATTATTTTTACCGTCGTATGTGCTGGAATAATATTTGCACATAAATAGACCATGTTATTTCATCAAGTAATTTTCTTAGAATTGGTAATTTAGGCAATTTGAGTGAATCCGAAATTGAGAATCAAACTGCTATAACACTCATATTTCAAACATGTGAGTTTCCACAATAGGAATACTTATGAAGAAATGTATTCAGCCCCAGTTCTCCCTGTCAGGGAAATATGCGAATCTATCCTTAAACGGTACATAATTTCCTGGCTGCCGTCCAGACAGATATGGGAGTGCACTATATTCCGTGCCAGGGCTCGATGGGCTGTAAGTTACACGCGTGCTTGTAGTGGTAAGGCTACTGTCACACCCGACGAGGAAGCGGCTAGCTGACCTAGCTGTCGGGAGATCTATCCTTTAATATTTTAAAAAGTTACGATTTTGTTAAGGATTACCTAGAATCGCATTAGATCGCGAAAAGTTAAAAGAGGGAAGGGAGGAGTTTGCCCTGCAGTGGGACAATATGTATAGGCTTAAAATATAATAATAATAATAACGAATACAGTTTATAAGTTTGGTTGTAGGGTTAGGGATGATCAACGGAACTACTCATTCGATTCTGAAAATCTTTTACTAAGGTGAAGTTACATTTTCCCTGAGTGTCATAGGCTATATTTACGACGTTCCCGTGTGATAATAACCGACCATAAGGCGAGCGAACCCGCGGGCAGAAACTGGTACATAATATATTAATAGTTGATCGCTGCCTGTTGACTCTGTCAGAGTCGCTGAGAACTCTATCAAAGACCTCAAGCTTCCAGGGCTGCGGGACTGTTCGAAAGAGATACCGCGGCCCTGGAACACAAAGGGCAAGGAAGGAACATGTATGGGTTTTAGTCAGTACAAGTCTAGCACTCCCTTCCGCTCTGCGCAGAACGGGAGAAGTCATTTGATGATTTCCCATCCGAAAAAAAAAGACCTCATTGCTTGCTCTATTCGCTTCACACTAATCGCTGGCAGTGGGACGGGTGCCTTACGCAGCTTACGCTACTATTTCTGCTTCATCCATAGTTGTGTCCACGTTAAAACTTACTTAGTTTGCAGAATAGAAACAATTGGCCTCGGTATTGATCTGTCACTATTTATATTGTTTTTTCCTTAATTTTTCTCCCTTGAAACAGAGTAGATCAAAAGAAGTACTCACTCTATGTGGTTTGTTCGTAAGGAAATCTCCAAGTCCCTGAGGACTTGCGTCGAAGTTGAGTCGCCGACCATCTTCCGTTTCTGAAAAATAATAAAAGACTTATCGTTAATTTAAATGGAATCAATAGTAAGATTACAGGTTTTGCTAATAAATAATAATAATTTCACCTACCATTTTGTCACATATTTGTGTCGTTTGGCGTACAGGGCACGCGCTTGCTTGTCCCGTGTAAGTGACAATGGCGGTCAAAAGTTTAATGACGATTTGCTACTAATGGTTTTGCTAATATATTGGTAGATTCATCGTCTGGTGGTCAACAAATCCCTTCCTGATTTAAATCTCTTTCTTGTTTACTACAACTATTTTAATCCATACAAAGGTTGTCTGGAAGATATTGCTATCAGCGGTAAAACCGCTATTGCACCCATAGAAGAGCTGGCGTGCAACAGCTTCGGTGTACAATAAAGTAAATTCTATCTATCTTATGAATATTTCATCAAAACCGAATCACATATTTAATCCATTATATCTAGAATCATCATAAAGCCATGCTATAAGAACAACAAGTAACAAGTAGTAACATTTAATAAACAAAGCTCAACATAAACAGATAACAGTGCCGCCAGCTAATCACGAAGTCTACAACTAAACATCCGGAGAAAGTCGCAGATATTGCTCCTCCCCGTGCACCCTGAGACCTGACTGAAGGTATGCTTGTATGTGTGGCGTAGATCACGACTGCACGAGCTGAGGCTAACATCATGTTGATCGCGAAAGGTCAGGTATGCACCATACGGCTCTGCGGTACGGTGGGCAGGGTTAACTTAATAATAAACTACAACAACTACAATTCCTGAAATATTTGGACGGGACGAAAGGAGTTTGTAAGGATCGTAGAAGGTGGCGTTCTGTGGTTTTTACCGACCCCCATGGAACTCACGCATATTGCGTGAGTTTATATCGGTATGTATAAAAATTCCTGATATAGACACCACGAGTAGTGGTTCGTAAAAGTACGCAGTGCATTACGAATAATCAACCCCGCTATTTATGTACACACGGCGGCACATCAAGCTTTACATTTCTAGTATAACGTGGCCTCGCTTTATATATATTTTTGGTACAATAAAAGATCCGCATTAACTGGTTTTGTATAGCTTGATCAGTCATCGTGCGTATGACCTTACATGTATACATGCTATATATAATATTGCTAATACTTTATTCATTGCATGGATATTAATTTGTGCCGATGCGAAAGACGCAAAATTCCTCATCACCCACTGCTGAGTTTACGCCTCTTTTTTTCTCTAAAGAGAATTGCTTGCGTTTGGCTGCAACTCGCCTAATGTGAAGCGATGATACCAGAGATGTTATGGATATGATATTTCGGATCTGGATACCGATATGGATAACCGTATCGGAAACGTAAATAAAATGATATCGGTTTCGGATACGGTTACGGATATGTAATTATTTCGGATTATCCGTTAGTTTCGGATAGTTTCGGTTACGGACAAAATAAAAAATCTAACTAGTTATGAAAGAGGTTATGTTATGACTAGAAATAACAAACAAACAGCAAGATTCAAGTGGCGCGCGAGCGGTGAAACGAAAAACTATCCGAAATTTTTGAAAGGGATACGGTTACGGATGTATTTTATTTCGGATATCCGATAGTTTCGGTTACGGTTACGGAGCTCCATAACATCCCTGGATGATACGGTCTAGTGTGGCACGCTTACCTAGAAGAAACTGATTCATTCAGCCTCCCTACCTTTCTGTCATACTTCCCAGTTTAGTTTGTCCCTTAATCAGGTGTTTGGAGTTTAATATTATCGCCAGCATTATTCATGTCAAACTTAAATAATGAATAACTCCGAATCCCCCGATACAAAAACGCTATGGCAATTTACTATCCTCCCGATATTTAGTTCCCCTCCAAGTTCAAGTGTTCCATATCAAGCGAAAGTTCAGGTATATCACGAGGAGATAAGACAATCTACGTCCATATACGTTGCGCTGGCATTCATCTCGAGTCTCGACTGTGTCTGCATTCTGTACGCCCCATTCACGTTGTGGCTCAAGAAAGGAGAAACAGCGTTTTTGTTTTTTGAAAGACATACATATATGATACAGTAATAATCATTATCATCATCATCATCATTTCAGCCGAAAGTCGTCCACTGCTGAACATAGGCCTCCTCCAAAGGGGAGTTTTGCCATAATCGCCACGCTTGGCAGGCGGGTTGGCGATCGCAGTACGGTTGTTACAAAGGCACAGAGAACGCTAATAATCATTAACATAGTCTAAACTAAAGGATTACCACAGCCGGTCTATGGCCATAGGATTCGCCATATTGCCTTTCCTACAACGATCGATCCTATGCTCTCCCATGTATAGCTTGCTCTTACAACCTTCACAAGGATTGGGGTCTACAGAAGACGATGAAGACCCTGGAATGCTAGATTAATTCCATAAAACTCCTGCTCATGGCTTCTACCACAAGCAGTCAAAAGCACGGCGCTGCAATATGTGAGTCAGGCATGAGACGCGATCACGCGACCTTTTCGGTAAAGTGACACGATTGCCGTGCGACCTCAATAATTTAAATAAAGGAACAGGTCAGAGATTATCACCTCGCTCCAGTGATCTAAATGGAAGATTGAAATTGGTGTTTTATTTAAAAAAAATATAGATTAGATTTGTGTAGTGACGAAAGACCACCCAATTAGTTGCGATTTTGTAGCTTCATCACAAGGATGATCAGCAACATTTGCTGCTTTGATCATCTAAATAAAATGAGGGTTTCTCTCTTTTTCCTACCTTAGATTATTAACAGTCTTATTTTCAAATGGTTTGAATGTATATGTACAATATAACACTATTTTCTGAAGAATTTTGTTGCAAGATGCTTAGCAGTAGTCATCATGGAATTATGAAAATGCACTAGAAGCGGAGCACATAAGATACAGTGGCTTTCTTCAGTTTCTTCACAAAGCTCATTCAAAGCAACCTCCATCATGGCAAGCTTCCACATCCGTCTCTGAATGAAAACCTCTCCGTCTCCACACAACTTTACATGTGCCTCGTGATCTTGGAGCCCCGAGGTCAAGTGGCGCGCCGTTGGGGGCCTCGCCTATCTTTTGTTGTATCTCATCGGGATTTACTGTTAGGCACACGCTAGTTTAATTGCCAGCTTAGTTCTTGATGGATTGGTGTTTTCGGTGAAAAATATTCTCCATCAAGTGTCTCGGAAAATTCTTTTGAAAATTTGTGGGATCCTGATACCTTTAGTGTTTATTTTGACGAATATTCAGATTTAGTATAGGGTACTGGTTTAGTTTCAGAGGGTCTTAGCAAAATTTGATGAGTCTCAGACATTTTTTTCGGGTCACCCATGAGGTTTTCCATTTTGGTCAATTACACATCCATTAATAGTAAATACTATGATCAAGCCTAAACCAGTGGGGAATGGATGGATCGATGGAATAAATAAATATGCTGATTTTTCGATACTTCTTCAGTCAACTTTCTGATTAGGTCCTTCAGCTTCAGTACAACTGTCATGGGACTATGATGTATTGATCTTCTAACTTTTCAGATAACCTGATACCTGACCTGATGATTGTCTTTAGCGATAAGACCGCCCATTGTTTCACCCTATGTGAAATGTTTTCTTTTATATAAATTGATATTTGTATGGTGTAATAATAAGAAAATTGTCAGGAGGTTCCTCTCTCAAGAACCCTGACCACCGGTAGCTCGGACCCAGTTCCCAATGCTGGTGGACTACTAATTTTTATATTTTGACATATTTTTTTTGTATTGTTTTGTATTTGATTATTTAAAAATGTTATTAATATGTATAAAAATAAATAAAGGGAAGAATATTCTATCGATCTATCTATTCTGATACATTTGACGTCACACTACTTCAAGTTCGCCCTAGTTCACTTCCTCAAGAGTACCGGAGTACTTTACAATCGAACCGCTGATTCTCGCGAGTGTATTGTAACATCACACGGGGTATCTCGTTACACTATATACATATATTTATGCACTAAAGCGATGTCGATTCTCACGTACTCATCGATAACTTGAACTGTGTGAGGTTTGAGTATTTGGCGATTGTTTTATTTCACAATATGTTACTTGATTCTGGTTCTTGGAAAAATGGGTGGTCTTAAATGGGAAATAATCTGTTTTATTTAAATACTGGAGTCACATAATCATGGATCAACTCAACCAGGAGAGCACTCCCTGTGTCACGCAGGGACACAGGACTCCTTCCTGTGGAAGGGAATGGGCCGAAATCCATCACGCGAGCATAGCGAGGGTTGGTGGATGTCGCATGTTTGGTTCTGAATGGCGGTTTCCTCACGATGTGTTTCTACACCATAGGCACCTGCCTGGGTTTGAACCTACAAACTACACGACCGTAAGTCAAGGTCCATTGTCTCTGGGCCTCCATTGCTCTCATACAAAACTGTTTCGAGGATGATGCAGTAAAAGTTGACGCATTCAGAAAGGCTATTGGCTCGTAGTAGCTGGCCAAAATTATAAATATTTTTTTAAACTTTAATATGCTGTGTAGTAGTCATAGTTTGCTTTAATTTACATAAAAATATATCACTAATATGTGAATGGCTATCGCAAATATAATAATTACTATAAATAGAATACTATCTTTACTCAGAAGACAGAAAATACATTAGGTAAGTACTTATGTACAAACTTGGATGTTGGAATCACTTACGAAGTGTGAGAAATGTGGGTAAATAAAAGCGACACTCGTGCGCCTGTTTTTGTCGCCATTGGCAGGAGTAGCTAAAGATGGGAGCATGTACACATAGTATAGTATGTAACAAGAGCTACTCGACGATAAAGTCTCCTACTGTGGCTGTTTCAAGAGCTGATCCATGGACATGGATATCTCATTCTGGAACATCTCATCATCATCATCATCATCATATCAGCCCGTTGCTGTCCACTGCTGAACATAGGCCTCCCCAATCGAAACATCTACTCCAATATAATTAATGCGAAAGTAACTCTGTCTGTCTGTTGCATTTTCAAATATATATATATTTTTTTTTAATAAAACGTTGCCCCATACTAGGAATTTCTCCTGTCTCGTGGGTGCGTTTACAAACCTTTAAACTCACATACACAAACAGCCAGACCCGGAACCACTATCTGTAGGCCATACAAATATTTGTTCCGTGCGGGGATCGAACCCGCGACACGCAGTGCAGCAGTCAATCGCTCAACCACTGCGCCAACCGTGTCGTCGATTTTGCGGCTGAATGGATTCGGATGAAATTAAAATCAAAATATTTTATTTCACCCAACCCAGACGGGCTCTTATAAAACGTCGACAAAAAGGTGCACGGTTCGGTTGATTGCTTCCTATGGAGAAGAACCGGCAAGAAACTCGGGGCTTGGGTACACGGATAAATCATGACCTGGGACATAAGATTTTTTTATACTGGTAGTACTACCAGGATAAAAAAATCTGTTACCGTGGGATAATTTCGGAAATGCACACAAGCAAAACCGCTGGTAAAATCAAGATATTATGCCTATGGAACAAGAACTACACGACTACGATAATTTTGATCAGTCTCCTTTCGTGGCCGTTCTAAAATTTGACTTTAAAATATTTTATATCATTCTGATACATATTTTTTATGTGATTTGATTAGACCGGAAACTCCGAAAACAATTGAATAAAGTCCTGATTACATGCTTGAATTCTATTTCTATACCATCGCCCCAATCAAAAACCAAACTTAACCAACATGTGCACACGGACCAAAATCGTTTAACCATACAAATAACACACGTTTTTATAGCTGTTACGCTATGTTCTTGAATCAAGTGCTTGTAAAACATGGATTAATCAAGTCTGTATGTTTGAAGCACCGTTGTTGCTAACGGTACCTTCTATGTAAAAAAAATTGTTGATTTATTTTAAGAGGTAACTTTTTTTGTCAACCCTACGTTGAGGTTTTCATGATTCATCATCATCTGCCTAACCTTCTCCTAAATATGTAGGGACTGTGGAATCTGTTAGACAGTCGCTCCATGTCTCTCTCTCTAGGATCGGTCCCCCATGTCTGAGGATCGTGGTCAGCATTAGAGTTGCATCTGGAGCAGATAATCTGCCTCCACCGGTTTCTGTCCAGCGCGTCTCTTACAACCGTGTACATCCGTGTGTTAGATGACGAGTCATTAATTTGGTCGGTCCATCTTGTTTGTGAACGACCGCGCGATCTTTTGTCTTCAGTATTCCCAACCACAATTAGTTTTTCCAAATTTTCGTCGCCTCTGCGCACTGTGTGGCCGAAGTACGAAAGAATACGTTGCCTGCATAGGCATAAGCATCAAGCATCGCTCCATGTAGAATACTGGTATTCAACTGCATCCGGTTAGACTGGAAGCCGACCCCAACATAGCTGGGGAAAGGCTAGGCAGATGATGGGTCTCCAAGTTAAGGTCACAGCATACTAATCAAATCGGCACCGTATCAACTCGAGCCGTTCAGTTATCTAATTCCCTACTGCAACGCACACTAATCGGAATCGTAACGTAATCGCCTCGGGACAAGCTCACGGCCGGCGAGCCGTAGGCGCGGTATCGCCTAGCCTTAGCCGAGTCGACGTATCGAAGCTGCTTGATCCGCTTGCTTACGATAGGTTGTCGCCTGTTTGACGGTGAGGCGATACGGTGCCGATCCCTTTCCGATCTGATTTATTTATTTAATTACAACAGTTGTATTAATAACCAATTACAGTAACTAAAATTATAAAAATAAAAGAGACAATTATAACACATTAAAATACAAAATAACAAAGTAAAGCAAAATTTGACACTGATCAGTGTGCTCAGCAGTAGCGAAGGTTCCATACAACTCGATTCCCACTGGATTCCCTTTGAAACAGTCAGTATTCTATAGACAAATAACAATCACACGAAAGACATGTACTCCGGCTTACCTCTTACAAAAATTTACCCTTCGCTACTGGTGTGCTGTGTCCTTGTATGACTGTATGCAATCCAGCGGTCCGCCTGTCCGTTATGAGAGTGACATTTTTGCCATTTGGTTACGGAATTATCACTCTATTCGTCATCTCAGCAGTCTCTCCCTACCCATATCATCTTTGTCCATCCATCCTTTCTTTGGCCTTCCCCTACTCTACTACTTCAATTTTATTACGGATCCCTAAAAAATACACGCTTTGCTGTTTTCATTTTAGTGTTAACGTTTTTGTCAAGCCTAAGTTGTGGTTTAATTGGAAAGCGTTATGAAAGGTGTCTGGTTCACAAGTTTATGTATAACGAGCTTGAAAGAATAGGATTTTATATAAAAGCTGCTCACTTTTTAATTAATTTGGTCTTATGGTACAAAAATGGTTCTTACGGAAAGGTGTTTCTACTGGAATTTATATCTGAACTTTATCTATCTAACTTAGGTTACGGTACTTCATATTATTCGGGTAAATGTACAATGGCGGACACCTGATCACCACTAAGCTCATTTTTGCTTGCACTCACAACGTGAAATCGCTCTCTAGCCGAGGGGGCACCTCCACATGATTTAAGCGATTTTTTTAACTGATCAGGCGGAAAAGGCCGCGACTGTATGTTCCATTTAATCCATACTAATATTACAAATACAAAGTAGAAAAAACAGTATATTTGATACCTTTTCAAGCCTTAATGGCTATTCAGCCATTAAGGCTCACTATTCAGTGAACAGATAATTATCATCTGCCTAGTACCCCTTGCACAGATTCCTTGGGATAAATTTCGACCACCACACGCGCGCATAAAGCTAGTCATGCAAGTATTCCTTGAGATATCAGAAGTACACCATAGAACTTATTTTCCTTTCCAGAAATAGTCAAAGCCATCTTTCTAAAATGCACAAGTTTAGTGTATTTCACATTTCACCGGGTAAAAGGCTTTTTTACTCGTCTCCAGCGAAGATTTCTACGGCGAAGGTTATGATTTTAGCAGTCTATGTATTTATGTATATTTGTATTTACGTCTTTTCCTCCGTAGCGCCTAAAATATTCATCCGATTTTGATAAATAAGGTGTCAATCGATTCATTATTATGGCCCGGGTAACATAGGCTACATTTTAACCGACTTTGTAAACCCCGAATTTAATTAGAGCTTGATTTTTCAGTAGGGTTTTTTAGTTCTATAATAGAACTAAAAAACCCGACTACTGAAAAACCACCTTCGCCACTGATATATAATAGAACTAGCGAAGGTTCTATACAACTCGATTCCTACCGGCTTCCCTTTGAAAAATGGCACAGTCAGTATTCTATAGACAAATAATATAATCTCATGAAAGACACTACTCCGGCTTCCCTCTTACAAAAATTTACCCTTCGCTACTGGTATAAAGGTCCCATTAAAATAGATGGACAAACTTTTAGAAATCATTCAGACCACCAAAATAAGGATAATGGTAAAAAAAAAAAAAAACGCATTAGAAACTTACAGGAAAAAAAATCAGCTTTCGAAAATACACTTAAAATGCCAGCAGTTTATTAGTTTAGGTCAAAATAAAATCACTTTAATCAGTGTTTTTTTTGATTGGCTATCTTTGGTTAGACGTTCTGAACGCTGTTTTAAAATTTGTCCATCTATTTTAATGGGACCTTATATACCATACAAATTCTTGTCTACAATAGCAACTCGTATCGCAATTGGTATCGAGCACCCACATTATAATATGAATGACGTATCGACACAAAGCCGCTGCAACACCTGCGTATCTACATTTACGTAAAAGCTGCCAAACCACAGCACAGGTGTTTTGTATACAAGCTTTACATACGATACTGTACGGATTTTGCTAAAAATATCGTCCGCAAGAAGATTAAAACCGGAGACTGGAATAATAAAGAACTAAAATTCATATTGGCATAATCCTACTAAGTATATAATTTTATAAATGCGAAAGTTTGTGAGGATTAGTAGGACTTAATATTATAAATGCGAAAGTTTGTAAAGATGGATGGAATTTTTTTGCTCTTTCACGCAAAAACTACTTGGACTTTCTACTTTGATTTGAATGAAATTTAGCATACAGATAGCTTATAACCTAGATTAACACATAGCATACTTTTTATCCCGGTAGTATGATCCCGTGGGACAATTATCCGATATATATATCCGGTATGTCCGATGACAAGATTTGGTTCTACCACCCTAAAGATTTTGAAGAAGCCTGACATGATTATCTTAATTGCCATCCTCTGTTACGGAAGGTAGATCTTGAGAATAAGAGGCCAGCTTCAGCTAGTTTTATTATCACTGACGTATGTCCTACTGTATGTGTATGTTAGTTAAGGTATTCAGCTTCTATTGTGCGATCACCATTCAGATTTTTTACTTCAAATCATGTTTGTCAGTCCTTCAAAACTTCTTCCACCATATACATGGTCCTCTTTTTCTCATACACAGGCCGTCGGTTGCTGCAGTCAGTAGGTACTGTGATTACACGATTATCGTGTAATTTTTCCGTGAGATTATGAGGGATGTTGGTAGGAAAACAGTCGTTACCGTGCCCACATAGCTAACTTGTGATTATTTGCAATATTGCTGTTGCAAGCCTTGAGCTAAATGATCACACCATAATTTGGTATTCTACTCTTCTGAGTAGAACATTTTAATGATGGTGTAATAATTTCGATGCGTCAAGTTTTTTTTGTGATGAATTAACTTAATGAATAAGGACGATAATTTCGTCCATATTCATTAAGTTAATTCATGATTCAAAGCACCAATGAGTGTTTATGATCGGTATAAGAGTAACATCATTCACCATAAACTCCAGCTGGTAGATCGGCCTTTAGGGAAATTATTAAAAATCTTTATTCCGTCGCTCTTACGGCCACAAAAATAGGAACGTTTCGAGCCAGCAGGATTTGAAATACATTAGAGCCTCCGACACGAAGAAGACGAACAAGAATAATTCTTGAAAACCAGGATTTAACCACTTAAAAAGAACACCACGTCCCGTTTCTTTTCGTCTTGATAAAATAATAAACAGTACCTGGATGACCAAGCCTGGCTAGTATTTTTTTTTGACGCTTTCTAAGAACCTAGCTAGATCGATTTATCGCCCCCGAAAGCCCCTGCATACTAAATTTCATGAAAATCGTTGGAGCTATTTCCGAAATTCAGATTATACTATGTACACTAGCTGACCCGCGCAACTTTGTCTGCGTCACATAATGCAATTAAATAATATTAACAAACTATAATATATTCGACTATAAATTGAGATGTAAGCGATCCTATCTTTCAAGTTGGATCAAAGTACACACGACGTGCAAATTTGATTAAAATCGGTTAAGTAGTTTAGGAGTCCATCGCGGACAAACAACGTGACACGTAATTTATATATATTAAGATAAGATATATACAATAATTGCTCGTTTAAAGTATTACATAATGAGACTACGAGATGGTACATTAAATCTTCAAAATCCAATCACTTACATCAGAACAAGACAAACAATATCGCTAGCGATTTTCTTCCATTCCTAAACCAACAGTATAATCAGATTCCGCTATACACAAACAAAACCCTATACATGGTAATGAAACGTGTACATAAAATCTACTACACCATTGCGCTTAGCTAAGGGCTTTATCACATTAGAGATTTGTAAGCCCTTTCCAGCAAGGCAATCGTATTTAAAGGAGCTCCGGGAGCATTTGCCTATAATGTAACAATCGAAGATTCAAATTTGTAGAGAAAAAGTGAAACTGTTGCAACACATTCAAATGCTCGCGGGGAATACCGTAACACACCCGCTGTGTGTAGCGTTTACGACGTCTTCGTCGCATTGGCGTGACGAGAGCGATTGTGTAGAAGAAAGAGGGCAACAAGCGTGTGCAATATTGTCAAAACGCGGAGACATTCTTATTCTTTATTGCACACAAAAAGAGAAATACACACAAAATTATGACAATATAGCTATGTACAAAAGCGAGCTTAACCCAGAATTGGGTTTTCTTACAGCAAACCTAAATTCGATTGCGAAATTTGCAGAAGAGGGTATCCTTATGTGCATAAAGAGACATCGTCGCGTAGTCACGGCTAGCTCGCTTCTCAACCGCAGAAAGCCAGTTCACGTATCGCCTCGCTGGAAACACTCTGGAAAATCGTCAGTGTGAAAATGCTCTTAACACCTACAGCACAGCAACGGGAGTCTGTTTATTTATTAGTCCCGAATCTCGAGGTCATATCAATAACTGGTAATAGGTCAAGTTTACTTTGTGCTCAAAAGTGGGCCAAATATGACGTGGGTCATTATTACTATTAAATATGTGAAGGTTTCGAATCAGCGGTTAGTACTGATAATATGCTAAATTATAATGCTTAAGAAGATTTCTTATTTTTAACTGAGAAACCGTCAATCATTAATCTTTTCCAGAATTCTGGTCATTTTGCACTAACTGCAATTTAAATGCAAATGAGAAAACTAGAAATAATGGAAATTGCACAGCTGTTAGTCAAGTTCGTAATAAACCAGACAGCAAAGAATAAACGAATATCACAAAAAATAATCGAATAAAGCCAAAACATCCCCGACAGTGCTTTCCAATTTTGATGTTCAGTGTAGATAGCGTCATGTTAGAGCAGACACTGATAACTGAATCAAACGACTATATCACGTCTGGGTTTCGCGTCGATTGTAAACTACAGTGACTAGACTAAAACTCCTAGTACGCCTGCATTTTGTCAGTTTTGTTTAAGTCATATGTACACCGGGCACAAAGCTTTCGGACTGTTACGGAGAAATTTCTAATGGAAAAACCGAATAACACTTCACCCGACCTGGGAATCGAATCTAGTACCTTATTCTCGGCAGTACTGCTTGCGGCCACTAGACAAACAACACAGCCCAGTAAACGACAGTAGTAACGCAAATGAAAAGCCAATAAAATTGTGAGCAGAATTCCTAATAGATACGAGTTTTTTTAAGATTCCCAGAGCATTAAAAGCACCTTAAAGGGCAATACCCATTAGTTGTAACGATCACTTGAACAGAAGCTTGGGAAAGGATTGCCCACAAATTAGAGCCGGCCAGCGATCCCTATCGATAAAACGTGATGTATTGCTCATTGTTCGCGACATGTAACGGGACCAGGAGCTTGAGGGCTTTCCTATGTTGTTGTGTAGGAAACATGGTGTTTTGACGTTGGAAGTTACATGGGCTCTCTTAAGCAAAACATTGAGATAATATTAAAATCATCAAGGAAAAACTTAGGCGACTGGAACAGGCTGAATGCGAAGGCGGAGAACTGTATATTGAGATTCAACTAGGGAGAGACCTACATTATGTCCTGTCCACCACTGCACTGCGATAGGCTGAATTTATGGGCAACAGATTAAACAAGAAGAAATTAATTAGAATGAAAATTAATAAGAGCTGGGACAGACTGGGTGTGAAAGGCGATGTTGCACTCAACTTATGAGAGGCTTATGGCCGGCATTAGACTGCGACAGATTGAATTGGCTGAAAACTGCATATTCAGACACAAACATAATTTATGATTTAGAAAAAGACTCGTCATTACTCTTCAGCAAAAAACGTAAAACGACACCAAATCAGGAAAACCCAGTCCTGTGTGAGTTTGAGTGCACAATAGTGTCGTACCCACAAATTGCCAGGGGCCACAGATCTCTATCGCTCACTAATGCCGCTCATTGTTTACAGACTGTAACGGTATCGCCGAATACGGCGAGCTTGGCAACTTTGTTCAGAGTTTGTGTAGTATCCTTTGACGGTGGAGGGAACAATGTAGTGGACTTGTGACTACATCATCTACACGGCTATATAAAATCTAGAAAGCATTTTGTCTTGAATATGTTCATAGACTTCAAAGCTGAACCAGGAATGAGGATTATTCGCATAAAGTTAGGCAGAAACTACAGGTGGCGAACTGCTACGATCCTCACATACTCCTTTTGCTTCGTCCACTATCACGTCCATTAGCAGTCATTGTTACACGTTTGTGTTTATTGTTGAACATATTTTCGGTGTAATGGTGTGGTGTTGGTCTTTAATAGATTTCTTACTTCTTAACTAAATCGTTTGTTTTTTTCCGTTTTCTGTAGTATACAATATAAAGTGTTTAATAAATAATAATATCCGTTTTAATACATACCCTGTGACTCCTGGAAGCTTTAGGATCAAGGTACGTTCTGAGCTTGTTGAGGTAGTGTGCTGGCGAGTCCTTAGCTTGCACCATGTCCTGGTCGCAGATGATCTCCCATTTCTTCTCCAGGTCGTAGTTGCGCAGGAGTTTCGCTTTATCCGGGGGGAGGTCCATTGACGCCTGGAACAAGAGATAGGATAGGTACGTTAAGATTTTGTTATGCAGAAGCAGGTTTAAAGGAATAACGTAAATATAATAGTCATATGCTTTATTAGGTTTCAGATCCGCAACATTGCGTACTTTATATCAACTTTTATTTCCTTATTAAACACCTTAGGGGATAAATTTTCAAAAACCCTTTGCTCACCGCCACACAGAAATGTTTGGGCTTCTAGAGCCAGCAGTTTAACCTGTCCATTGTCTGTCAGTGACAGACTGAATTTTAAGATTTATATTAAGTAGAAGTTCTCCTAAAAGTATTTGATGGTTGCGTAAAACATTGAAGACTCTTATAACACTGGTAAGAGATTTATGAAAGCATAATCGTCAACCCAGGCGATAGAAAGATTCAGCTATCTTTTCCTCTAGATCCATTTCCATCAACAAATGCCTATAAAAATCCCATCGGCATATACATTAGGCCGATGTTATAACAGCAAATTGTATTCAATCGTGATGGATTTAATATCTGAACAAGGATCGCTAGCATTGAACCAGTTTCCAAGATATTGGCTTATACGTCGGTAACGGTATACGCAGACAAACAGGGCTGACACTTAAGTAACTAGTCATTTATATTTTATGATACCCATGTCGGTAATACCCGATTAGGAGGTGACTTCTTTCTCGTAGGTGTCATAAAAGGGTACTTAAGAGTTTATATGTAATTATGTACTTAAAGGTTAATATGTCTGTATGTTAACCGCGGCCCTGGAACACAAAGGGTGAGGAAGGAACATGGATGGGTTTTAGTCAGTACAAGTCTGACACTCCCTTCCGCTCCGCCCAGAGCGGAAGAGGTTATTTCATGACTTCCCAAACTTAAAAAAAAAACATATGTCTGACACAGTTGCGACCAAACTTGAATAGACTAATGCCCCTTTTAACTAACTCACTGTTGGATTTTCAACGGATGGTTTACTGCCGAGGGTTGATTTCCCTGTTTATCAAATAGAGCAATAACATTTAGGTGTCAGGTTCACCGTGGTGGAAGGCCAGCACAAGGAGAACAAGGACGACCACGGCAGCGCTAGCTCGTGTGGCAGAACGCGCTGCCCGAGGGTGCGGTGATGCGAGACTACCATTATTATATGACAACCAACCTCAACCATGTACGAGTATACCAATGTATCATGGGGTATATCTATCCCAATTCCTTAAACACAAATTCCTCAAGCTCAATGAACTGCCTAACCTAAAAGGTGAATGTTCCCGACTGGACACCTGATCCAATGCAATCGCTGAGTCGTATCTAATCTGATACAGTCGTTCCGACGCTTCAAAGTGAGTTCAAGACGTGTCGAGAACTTCAAGAGATACTTCACTTAAGAGTTATAAGAATACGTACTTAGGTAGCTGAAGAACTCTTGACTCCTTGAAGTGCTTGCTAATATCGGAAGCTCAAGTAATGACAGTACTTATGGGACTACCTATGGGATAGCTTTAGCAAAAACGCCTTTAATCCCCGAAGGGTTAGGCAGAGGTGTACCTAATAGCACACCCACATTTTGCCAGTTATGTTTGGGCGGGCCTATTGCAATCAACCGGGCACAAATCCAGACTCTGTGGCTGAGCTGAGCTACTGAGAAATTCCTGATGGAAAAACCCAATAACAATTTACTCGACCGCGGAATCGAACCCAGGACATTCAGTCAGCAGTCGAGATTGCGATCACTAGACCAAAAACATTTCTTTGCAAAATCATCATCATATTGGCCTCTAGCCCTTTTACTCTTGCGTTGGGGTTACACAATTATCTTGGCCACTTAAAACTACAGGACACATCCCGAAGCGATTTTTTGTTAAGATGATTTCCTGGACACCTGTCTAAAGCCTGGTCCATATTCCAGCCCTGTGCCATACAATTTCCCCCTCATACAAACATGATTGAATACCTGACATTTACTACAATTATTATTTATTGCCAATGTTTATAACCAATCGGTTCGCAAACTTACGTTCGAAGCTGCGTCAACATAAATTGTTGACAAAGTCGATAAACTGCGCTATCGTAAATACAGATTTTTACTACAGTACTGACAAAGAGGGATTCTTTATTATTGCTTAGGTTTTATGAAGACGGAGTTAACGGCAACCTTGTAACTGAAGTTTATGTAAAACCATCACTTGGCCCTTAGGATATCGTCACTCAGCAGTGACAACCTAATAACGCTTATACCTATGTTATGTGAAAACCCTGCCAGTGACTAAAGGGGATGATTTGTGAGAATGGTAAAAGTTTTCACAAAATAATATAAAATCAAGGTTTTAAACAGCTTTGTCTAACTAAACCCTTGAAACCTAAATATAATTTACTAGAGTGCAGGAGACAAAAACAAGAGGGACTCGAGACTCGAGGGGGAGTCTCGTAAAACTTAACACAAAATGAGATTTACATACATACATACGAAAACTCACGCCTTTTTTTCCATAAGCGTAGGCAGAACCATAGAGCACCACCTGTTACGATCCTTACATACTCCTTTTGCCTCGTCCACGTTCATACATCTGGTCATACACTCACGCCGGTTGCGAGTACTACGCACCTGACCTTTTTAGGTTCCCGAGGAAGGTTTTAGTATATAATTTGTCAAGTTTTTGTATACATTGGCTAAAATATAATGATATTTGTTGTAGGTTCCAATGGGTTGCGGAAACGGGATCAAAATTTCATGATTACTTTTGGTTGCGATAACCGACAAACACGCGGGCATCAGCTAGTACAATAATAAAAATGAGATTTAATCTACGTTTTAAAGCTGAAAGCTGATTTACAAATCCGTGAAACGGCATGATGTACGCAACTATTTCATACAAGTTTGCAGGACAGTCTCATACATACTTTAAATATAAACAAGTGTAGAAAGTAATAAACTGAATATTGCTGTACAAAACTCGGGGTAACCCTATTAATGGCGGCAGTAGCAAAACTCGTCTACGCGTAGCGCATAGACTAAGGACAAACTGTTTAAGTACACACTGTACACTAATTGGTAATGACCAAACTAAACTGGACTAAATTGGACAGTTTGGGTTTTGCTACATTCGACCTAGTCTAGATGATGAAGTGGCCAGATGGCTTAGAAAGTTAGGTCGTTGTGGAGTTGAGTACTGCCAGAATTGTAGTTGTTTTGGAGCCTTAATTAGTTTTCTTTGTCTAAGCATTGTTTAGGTTATAGTTCAAGCATTTCGTTTTTATAATTTTCGTATAAATATTCTACCAAATTATCCAGAGCTTCTTCATATAACATTACAAGCAGCACAACAACACTGCCTCGTCGGTCTCGTGGTCACAATTGCGACTGGTGAGTATGAGGTTCTGGGTTCCACTCTCAAGGCGACCAAATTGTTGCGTTTTTCCATCAGGATTTTCTCAGTAGTCCAAATTGATGTGCCCGGTTGATGGCAACAGGCTCGTCCCCTATAAGTAGTTAAACATAACTGGTTAAATGCGGGTGTACACGTCTGCCTTGCTCTTTTGGGGATTACAGGCGTGATGGTATATATGCATATAGAGTACCTAACTCCTTAGCGGATTGAAATCTCCAAAAACTAAAATATCATTGATTGAAATCAAAAGCTCGGTAAAGCTGGAGCTTATCAGTACGCCAATATCGAACCAGTTTCGCAACATCTAGCTAGATGTTACCCAGTCAATTCTCAAAGCGTCCATCTCAATCGTAAGCCGGGCACGTGCCAAGTGGACTTGACCCAAACCTGTCCGGAAAGCTTAAGCGTCATTGTAATCTGACTCAACATCTAACACTTGGAGGGTGTTACGGAATACAGAAGCACCTGCGGTTTCTTAAACGCAATATGATGAGCTGCGTTGATTTGGTCCTGAGTGTGTGGTCTTTTGGTCTAAAATAAGGTCTCTCTACTAACATAAGCTTACGCCTTTTTCACATGGGGTATGAAGTCTGCACGATTCTAGTATACTCTTTTTGCTTTGCTCAAGTTCAAAAATCAGGTCATATTAAGATGTGTTATTGTGAGATCCTCATTCCAAATCTGTTACTACCAACTTTCCGTGGGTGTCAAAAGACGAGATCAGGGTAATGAACATTAATGATCTTATAAACGCACCAATTTACGTCGTCTGGATGGCACAGGCTATCATGCGTGTGGTCGTTCAGCAAATCCACTTCGTTACTAAGCCCATATTTCGTTAAACCCCAATAATTATCATAGACTACATTAATTGGCTTGATAACATTTATGGAACATGCTCACGCCCATGCATATCGCGAACAGCCTCTATTACCCGGCTTATTACTGCAACATTGCCTATCGCGGCGAATGAGACTCATCTTCCATGATTCACTACTTCAACACCTGCAATTTTACCAAAACCTTCTATCCCAGACCCTCACATCTTATTGTAAAGACGTAGAGGTTAGTTTCCAAGTGGCTGGAGTGATTAAACATGTTGGTGTTATGAAGCTCGTATTAGCATAGACGG
The DNA here is from genome assembly GCA_950005105.1 of Lycophotia porphyrea. Taxonomy (NCBI): domain Eukaryota; kingdom Metazoa; phylum Arthropoda; class Insecta; order Lepidoptera; family Noctuidae; genus Lycophotia; species Lycophotia porphyrea. Next base: position 16,060,945 of record OX465396.1, on the reverse strand, counting down.
TGTGTTCTCAATTATGATGCTATGAGCGTGATCCCACGCATTGAAGTCTTAAGTGTGGTCCTAAATTTAATTTTGTAGGTAGCAAATACCGCTGTCGAAATTGCACATTCTGTTTGTCTATTCTATTCTCTATTCTAAAGGGTTTGGTTTCCGCACTTAGTCCCTAAAGGTGGACCATTGTGCGTGAGCCATAGTGGCCGTTACTCCAACCAGCCCACCTCCCTCCAGAAGCAGATTAGATTTCGTGGTCTTCTCAGGGCATCCGCGAGGGATCTCGGTGTACCAAGAGTCTCCTCGCGGATCTGGGTGACACCGGTGCACTCGAGGAGCACATGCGCCACCGTTTCCTCCGCCTCCATGCACGCTCTGCACAGAGGGCTATCCGTGATTCCTAGGGTGTGGAAGTGTTTATTCAGTGAGCAGTGTCCAGTGATGGTCCCCGCCACCAGTCGCAGGCTATCTCTATCCAGGCGCAGAAGGCGCTTGGTCAGCTTTGCATCCAGGGATGGCATAGCCTCCTTGGATTGCCTGCACCCTGGTGTCGAGGTCCACCATATTCCCGCTTGTGTCTTAGTGTGTTCCCTTAGCCAGCCCCTTAACTGCTTAAACGGAAAGGGCACAATGGGTTCGGGTCCGATGGCCTTTGTGCTGGATCCCCTTCTGGCAAGTTCGTCAGCCGCATCGTTTCCGAGTGATCCACTGTGTCCTTTAATCCATTGCAGTGTCACAGTGTTGCGGTTTAGCACCGTAACACGTTCTAGGGCATTGTGACATTCTAGTATTAATTTTGATGTGATTTGGTTTCTCTTTAAGGATTGTAGAACTGAGGCACTGTCTGAAAGTATACGAATATGGGTATCCGTAACTCCCCTAGCTTCTATGGCGTGTGCCGCTTGGATAATGCCTACACACTCTGCTTGATACACAGAGTTGAGCATTCCCAGGGGTCTGGATATTTTGATGTTTAGGTCGTCAGAGAAAACTCCGACACCTGTCCCATCGTCAGTCTTTGATCCATCCGTGTAGATCCTTAGCTCGTGTGGACCTGAGTAGTCACACATTTCCGCTGTGAGCTCAATGTTATAGTGTTTTTGAAAATAGTGGGCCTTCAGGGTTCTGTCATTGGGTGATGCCATCATAGGCTGTTGTTTGATTGCATCATCCTTTATGCGTGTATGTTTTATTCTGGAGTCGTTACTTAGGGTGCCGGATACTTCTAGCCTGAAGATCCCTAGGGTTGCTTCCTCTCTTACAACGAGGTGTAGAGGTGGCAGCCCCAGCATCACCTGTAGAGCGGCCGTGGGTGCTGTCCTCATGCTTCCAGTGATTGCTACACATGCATATCTCTGTAGCTTCTCGAGTTCTTTCTGGGCGGTGCTCAGGTTGGTCCTGGGCCACCAAACTAAAGAGCCGTATGTGATGATTGGTCGGATGACTGTAGTATATAGCCAGTAGGTGATTTTGGGGCTTAGGCCCCAATTTCTTCCTAGCAGTCTTTTGCATTGCCATAGGGCTATGCTGGCCCTTGTGGTGATGTAATCGGTGTGCTTTGCCCAATTCAGCTGTTTGTCCAAATAGATGCCCAGGTATTTGGCTTCAGTTGACAGGCTTAGGGTGGTCCCAAAGAAGCGTGGCAACTGTAGGGTTGCCAGCTTCCTTTTTCTTGTGAAGAGGACAAGTTCTGTCTTGGTAGGATTCACTGCTAGTTTATATTCCTTGCACCAGTCCTCTACTATCTTCAAGGCTTGGCGCATAAGATTACACAGTGTGTTTTCGTGTATGCCGTTTATTATTATGGTTATATCATCGGCGTAGCCCACCGTGAAGTAACCTTTGTCGTTTAGACGCTTAATAAGGGTGTCTACCACGAGGTTCCATAGCAGTGGCGAGAGGACGCCCCCTTGAGGGCAGCCCTTCGCCACGATGGCTCTGGTGGTTTCGTTTACCGTTATCTGCACGATTCTGTTTGTCGTAGCTGAATAGTTTGTTGACGACTATAGCTTTTGGTTAGCTATTAAAGATAATGGGTGAAATAGGTAATAAAATCATGTTTTAAAGTACTTGTCGATGCGCCCGAAAATAATGACACTAAGCATATTAATCAGATAAGACGTTTGTGGATTTTGTTACAGAAGCTTAGGTCAGGGGAGTAATTATACAGAAACAAGTTGATGACATTTAAAATACTCCCATAAAATAAACTCCTATCCTTGTCATTTTCATATACCTGTGATTTTTTGAATAACTTTGGAAACAAACTAAAAAATACGCGACAAAATTCTCCAAAACCCCGTGATTTTAATGGAAATCTTAACTAATTAACTTCCAATAAAAACACGGATCCTAATGTCTCGATCAACGACCACATTTCATTTAACGTAATTAGTATGCAACAAAAAAGTAGCTGATCATGCAGGTGAACGACCCACGTATATGTTTGTGCTTTGTAAATATTAGACATCATCACAATACATGACCAGTAAATAACTAGCCATGTAAGAGATGTGAATAAATTAAATACAGCAAGCTCTATTGAGATTTAGAAGTGTCTTTGTATGTGATGGAGACAAAGGGCAAATAATCAATCACCTCATCACCTGCGTAGCCTTTTCCCAACTATGTGGGGGTTGGCTTCCAGTCTAACCGGATGCAGCTGTATTTTACATGGAGCGACTGCCTATCTGACCTAAGCACCTACTAACATAATAAGATAACATTGCTTCAAAAAGTGTCATCTATAGATGACACTATTGAAACTCATCTCGGTTTAAGTCGATGGTGATCAAACAGTAAAAAAGCAAGCAAATAATTCTACTTTGTCTGAAACTGATTAAAAAACAATTTTAAATAATTACCATAAACTAACATAACAGCTTTACAAAGTCAAGCCCATCATTGACAAGTCTCAAGATTTTTCCGGACCTCTAACTATTCAAGAACTAAGTCAACATTCGCCCTTGAGGAGTCAGCAGAATTGAAGTGCTAACTTAGTGTGCTTAATTAGTCACGGTAGCCTAGTAGCTATCCAGTTCGAAGAATGGTTCTAGTGTACTTTGGATTGATGTTCATCGTTTATTAATAACCGATTGTTTTAGAGTTTCAAAGCATGAGAATTGGAGTTGAGTGAGTCATGGAAGAGAACAAAGTTAAAGTACATTGAATACTTTGTAAAGAGGTTATGAATACCTGTGAGGTGTGACACAAACAGTGGCACTCCACCGTGAAGAGGAAAAAAAAGCCCTAATAACATGAAGAATAGTAGTAATAGGTTATAAGTGCAAGTCAAGCTTTTATACTTGTACTAGCGACCCGCCCCGGCTTCGCACGGGTGCAATTTTATACATATGAACCTTCCTCTTGAATTACTCTATCTATTGCTGAAAATTGCATTAATATCCGTTCCGTAGTTTAAAAGATCTAAACAGCAGAAGCGAATTTGCTTTTACTATGTAAAGATGTAGATACCGTCACTGGCACACACTGACGACTTTTTGTGTTTTGTTTAGGTAAGATTGCATGTGCGGTTGTGGTGTTTTTGTCAATTAATCAACTAAGCCTATCACAGTCCACTGCTGGACGTAGGCTTCTCCCAACTTGCCCCACAACATCCTATCCTCCTTCCGCTTTCTACTTCCAGCAGCCTCTCCCAACTACCTTTTTAAGGATACCTGTCGGGATCCGGCCCTACCCTTGCCGATACGCGGTCTCCACACTAGGACTCGTTTCCTCTAATTGCCATCGGTACTTCGATAAACATGGCCAGTCCACTGCGTATGAGTTGCAAGAACTTACACGAACATCATGGTTTAAAAAATATGTAAGTACATAAGTGTAACTTTATATGTCAAAATTCATATATAGTTGACCGTTTCGTCAATCAAAGCTCCAAGATGGATGATCTGCCACCAGATCAACAAAGACCATTTCCGCGCCTTCACAATATTCAGACAGACAAATAATTAAATCCTGCATTATAACTGCTTTCTAAGTTATTTATGGTTCTCCTTATAAACTCTGTCACCGTGGTTATTGTACTTGTTATAGCAAGTTCAGAAATAAAGCCGGATTTACGAGTATAGTGGTTTATTAGTAAAACAGTGATTATTGACTATAATTTATTTCCTGTTAATTTGTTAAGTCTCGGGTCTCTTTTAGTGGTATTATGGCATTATAAAAGGTTGAAAGCATTAGTTTTAGCCGTGATAAATGTGCTGTTAATGGCTTGGCTATTAGTTTTAATATTGCCTCTGCTGTCTTTGTTTGGAGGAGCAAAATAAATGAATGTTTTTAGCCTAGAAATGATAACGCCACTATTTCATGTGCCTATGTTTCTGATGAGTTACAGTCTTCTTCTATCAGTTTTTACTAGATTATAATGATGCAAATGTATAACACAGTACAATATTATGTCGATGGCTTGGTTCATCATCATCATCATCTGGCTAGCCTTTTCCCAACTATTTTGGGGTCGGCTTCCAGTTTAACCGGATGCAACTGAATACCAGTATTTTACATGGAGCGACTCCAACCCATTCGCAACCCAATCTACAACCCATTTAATACTAAATGGCGTGTTGAGGTACGGTATAATACGGTACCCCTTGGTAAGACTGGTTGTCAGATTTTCGGGCCACTGACTACCATAACGACTGTCAAAGATCTACAGATGACAGCCGGGACCAACAGTCGATGGCTGACTGAGGAAAATCTTCTTCAGTCAGCCAGGAACTTCCAGCGCTCACTACTAGGCACTAGCACTATTCTGATACAATGATGAAGGCCAATGATAACACACGTCAACATGCTGCGATGCCGTCACGCATGTGTTTTCGAATCGATTCAGTAGAGCGAATCGAATTCGATGCAAATGCGTGAAGATCACGACCGGGTACTTAGTACTACTTAGTGATGGATAGCGTCTAGATCGTGAATGTATCGAGACTGGCTTGTGCTTTATCGATAACAAAACGAAATTTGCTATATGATCTTCGCAGGGCGCCTGGTAGGTCTAGGCTGGATGAGGGTCGCTGGATAGATAAAGAAAGTAATTAAAAGCAAAAGTAAATGATAACGACACTTATCATATAAAAAAGCGGCTATCGTCATTGCGATCTTATAAAAACCCCTGATCTCCGCTCTGCAAGAGGGCGTGGCTCAAAAACGCCACAAAAATTAGTGCGTATTAGAGGATATCATGTCTTCGAATTTTCGTTTCCAATTCATAGCCAGCAAGTAGATATGTAGCGTGGTAGCTTTGCACGACTTGGTAAATCGTTATTTTTAATTTAAAACATAATCTTTCTAAGTTTCTACCATCTCTGAAAATTCCTCACACCGATTTCATCTGACCCCAGACCAATGTCTCCTAGATATGCGTCACAGACAGGCGCTAGCGAAATAATTAGATTTTCTACTTTCTAATTAGGCAAGGCGTGGCGCCGGCGCTTCCCGCCTCATTAGACGCACATGCTTGTAATCAGACCATGAAAGTGCACGGACTGTACACTCTTTATGGTTTGTTTTTCCTTTTAAGTCTTCGTTTTTTATGGCTTTATCAGTTTTATGATTGCAGGTGCGCGAATTGTCTATTTTATCTATTTTAATAGACTTGGTAATGTTGTAGTGTGGTAGTGTTGTGCTCGTGGTAAGTAATAACAGCCGTACGGGTCTTCTACGTTAAGCAACGCTTATAGAGGTCGGGAAGGGGATAGATGACCACTCATGTTTACATTATGTAGTTTATAACAACGTCGCTCCCGCTGTTTGTACGCGGAGGATTTAATGCAGTTTTCAGCAATAGATAGAGTGATTCAAGATAAAGGTTTATATCTACATTGCACCCGTGCGAAGCCGGGGCGGGTCGCTCGTTATAGGGACTCCCCCGTGCCTTGGAATGCATTTTAATCAGATGGTCCCGGCTGTCATGAGTAGATGACTGACAGACAGTCTTTACATACGCTTACTCGGAAGCCCCGAAGTCTAAGAGCCAGTCCAAGGAGTATCGCAATCCCGAGTCGTGAAGGTCAGGTAGGCAGTCGCTCCATGTAAAGTGCTGGTATTTAGTTGCATCCAGTCAGATTGGAGGCCGACCAGCACAGTCAGAAAGACTAATAGACAGGTAATGATGATGTGATTGTCTGTTCAACAGTAGAATTTGCCGGTCTGATGTTAGTTCAATAGTTCTTTACCAACTTAAATGCTGATTAGACGGAAGTAGCGGTACTAGTAAGTGGGAAGGTAACATCTGTCAAATTGTCAATGCATTACGAAGTTGTAAACTTTTACTACTATCTCGTTTAATGCCAAACGGTTTAACTTTAAGGAGTACTTACTTACTGTAGTTTTAGCCTTACTTCTTCCAGTCGTTGGTACTGTTAAATTTGAATGGCACTGTTAAATTTGAATGGTTGAATGGTTCACCACTGCCACGGTATCGTCGATGGCAGCGCAGTTTTCTAGTTGACAGTGTAGTTTAGGAGTTTACCCATTAACTAATTTAATTTGAGCTTGAAGACATGTAGCCTAGATATGCATGATCATCATAATCATTCTCCGGCTTTTTACTTATCCGAATTTATTAAGGTTGGACGCAGCATATTTTCTTCTTCCATACTTCTTTATTACTCGTCATCTCATCAGACACATATTGCATATATATCTAAAGGGTGTAAACAGACTCTTAACGAAGCCGAAAGGCACCATCATTTTGCCATCATTTTTTTGTTCTAGATCATACCTGGGAACCTTCTAGTTATGGAGATATTGAGGGTCAAAGTTCCAACTTTCTCACAAGTATTTTTTTAAATACATGTTTTTAATGTAAGATTTTTACTTAAAACACCTCCAAGACCCCCTTACTATTCAATCCATCCATCAGCACAATGTTTTTAGTGCGTTAAACTGAGTTCTACTGTAAAACGTGAATTTTCAGCCCAAAAAAAAAGTTGTTTCCCAGCACTAATTTTTGCGTAAAGTTACTTAGTTTGATGTACAGAATGCTTGGTTGACGGCTTCGTGAAGAGTCTGTTTACACCCTGTATAGTTTCGCATCTACATTAGGCCAGACTAACACCATATAAAGCGTTTGTACGGTTTACGTACATACTGTCAGGCTGCAAAAGCAGCAACCTACTTTTCTCTTTCGTATTTAAAACAATGTTTAATATAATTTTAAGTTAGTTGACAAATTACATACTTACGCGAACACCGCGGATTAGCATCCAACCTACTCTGACTTTGTTGTGATCGGTACTCTAATAAACTTTTAGTGTTACCAAATCTGTGTGTGTTTACGTCAATTCACCTAACTCCAAGTACTTACTTACTTCACATCTTACATAAACTTCAAGTGTAAGGTGCCAACTACTACGGGACCTTACAGCGTTCCTAGAGAGAGCAATCTACCTCTATGTTAACTCGCAGATCATGGCATTATACGTAGGAATGTGAGGTTCACCCTACAAACAACAAGATTAATTTCTCAGTTTATTGCTTAAACGTAGACGAGACTTTTAACTATGCGACCTATGCAATAATGCAGCCTTCACTGAGTATACCAAACAGTCCTCTACTTAGTCAAATTCCCTGTTTATCATGAAATATGGAACTCAAACTTAACCTCAAAGCATTATTTTAATTTCTTTTTTGAGAAGAAAGGGCAAGAACCTCCATGGACACTCTTTTCATAGCTTCAGTCTTTCCCCAAATATTCTTTAGATACTCGTAAATCTTTCACAAATCTTGTATTACCTTCGATATTTTTAATGTGCAATGTAATGTAATGTTCTTTCCAGAATCCGCATCAAATACGGACGCAAATCCACTATCACATTAAGTATGTTACTTCATACCAAAACTGATATAAAACTTCCTTTTATTGTTATTCTCATTTTAATACTCTATCTTCCACCAGTATTCCAATCATACGGAATGACTCGTAAAGTCTTGAAGATCGTAAAGCATTCACGAGAGGACTGTATTGTGTGGTGTCTGTGGCCAAGGTGTCAATGTGCCATTTGTAAACTTAGTAGCCGTAGTACGGTAGACAAACACTAAAATGTCTGATCTTTTGGCCTGTCTTCTTATAGGTTACGATTAGGGAGAGAAGTGTCGTTGATAACAAAGATTATGACGTGTGTGTAATGTAAAGCTGCTTGCATAAAGATGCTGTTGTCCGGTCCCAATTTGTAGATACCGAAAAATTTGTACTAGTATAGGACTATTTCACCCATAGATACTGATCGCCAGCGATCCGACCTGAAGGAACGGGGAACCTGTATCTTTAGACAAGTATCCTAGGCTACACTAACCTGGGGTTATTTACTTGATTGCAAACAAGTCCTTTGCATGACAAATTGCTCATTTTATACTATAGAGTAAACAATGCAACAAATTGTCTTAATACGGTAAGAAAATTATGAACTCTTATATTTACAATTAGTATTGCAAAATTCACGCCCAAAACACCATAAGTATACATTAACCGATCATTCAAATTGAGGTTAATAATAGGCACGGGCGCACCAAAACGTACAGCGCAGTCTAAACAACGCAACAAAGTACTAAATGGTAGAACAATACCAATTTAAACTAATGTTTCCTATTTCGACCCAGTCACGGTCAATTCTTTATTTCAAGTCACATACTTATTGAATGAAACGACTGTGTATACTTAAAAAATACTATTTTAGTAAACTAGTGACGTGAAAGAATTAAACCAATAATTTATCGATACTATTTTCAATGTTAGGTATCGATAAATTATTCGAGATTTATCGACGTCGATAGAGCTTGTTATTAGAGAAATAAATCGACAATTTATAGTTATTATCGGATTGTAAAGCGATAATTCAATTTTACTTGAACGTTGTTTATGGAGATATTGAGATAGTATAAAAGATTCTTGAGAAATGTAACATAAATAACCAATGAAATTTTAATCAAAGATTTACTGCACTTATGTGTAAAAGCTATGAATAGGACAGGAGATCCTAGTGCTTATTACTGTACAGACGCCAGCAGGTCAAGCTACCCGAAACTGTCAGATTTTCCCAATCAACCTTGAACTTAATGCCTTAGCGATAAAATTGAAAATCTATTAAAGAAATTTGACAGATTGTAGTAGCTTGATGTGCTGGCGTCTGAACATCAAAGGAAACATTTCCATTACGAAATAATAGGAAACTTTAACGACGTATATTTACTCACATCGCAGCAGATTCATTAAAACCAGTGATTCAATATTCTATAATTACATTGATAAACAGAGCATATTTATACATTTTTCAAGAGTGACATTGTAATGAATCACAGTAAAGACAATGAGGAAACTCGTGGCTTGAATTATAACTCGAGTCGGCCACGACAACTTGACGTAACTGTGTTAGAAATCAGATGCAGATATGCCTATTTAAATATGTATAAATAAGACCAACGTGCTTCTAAAATAGCTGCCATTAAAGACGTTTACGAGATAGGAAAATCAAATTTTACAGCAAAGAAATACACCAAGGTATAATAATCGCGACTTATTTGATAATACGACCATCATAAATCTTCTTGCCATTCACGGTGATTGCAGCAATTTTCTTGCTAAACGTGGATGAACTTTGGACATGCAGTTGACATAATGATGACTATTTTAGTATATAAGAGCTATTTTGGAAGATTTGTATCACCATTGCAGAACGAAATTATTGTCGACGTCAAATAAGTAGTAAATAAGTAAGTGGATATTATTAATTGAAGACTGATGCAGTTGTTCGTAAATTAGAACTCATTTTCTGAGAAGAGTTCATGGGTCTTAGTCTCATTCATTCATAATTCCATACAACGTTATCTAAACTAGGATGCGATAAAACACCCACAAATGACCAGAGCCTATAACAACAAAAGGAAACAACATAATTACATTAGAAAGGAAGTAATTAAACGTTTCAAGGAATCGCATCGATACATTCGCGGCTTCCCGATAATTTGTCGATAACTATGGCGCAGCACTGGCCGATGAATCAGACGAAGAAAAAATAAACTTGGTACGAATATAGCCCGCGACCTTCGGGTGAGTCAATCACTAAATACTTGACGAAAGGGAGACTGAATCGAAACGACTCAAAATTATACCCCTGACATAAAAAGTTGGAACTTGTTTTTAATAAAGTGGACCAAAACTTGTGTTTTGGAGCGGGCGGTACCCGAAGTACCAGTAAGCCAAGTTTTGGTGCAAATTATGAAGTATTTTTGACTTGAAACAAGTTGACGCTCCTCTGTGTGTTTGCGACTGATTTTGGATATTTTGAGTCATTCTATAAGTAAAATCAAGTAAACCATTTATTTCAATCCGGCCATTAAAAGGCACTTTGGAACGTCAATCACGGAAATAGAATTGTATCTATTAACAAAAGGTATAGCCCAAAAACCTCTATAAATCAATACACAAATCAATTTTAAGACGACTAATTAGTAAGAGATGAAGCAACGACTCAAATGTAAATAACTACGACATTGAAACATAAATTACGAATAAAACTTTCAATATAATTAAAAAAAAAAGAAATTCATGCAACCCAACAAACCGATACAAATCTACCAAGTCGTTACTGAGATAATCGTAAGACAAACGCACTTTCCAACAATAATGCACACAAATGGTCTATTTGGACGACATAATAATACACTGCAATAAGCACTCGAGAATCGAGAGTTGCTTATTGACACTTCCTGATAATAATGAAGCACTTCCGGTAGAAAAGTATATTGATATGCAAATATTTTGTGTAGTTGTTTGCGAAGAAATTGAAGTATGGATCTTAGAACAGCAATTACACTTATTTGACCTTGAGAACTCTCAAGTCCAAGATGAAAAAGGCAATCAAAGCCTAAGACAAACACACAGATTAGATTTCTATGTAAAAACTACTAGACGATTTAATGAGTAGAGATCCGTTCGATTTCAGTAAGTTTTCTGAAAAGCAATTTTGCAACATTCATAAATATTCATCTGATGTAACAGACGTTAGTGTAATGTATTACCTAATACTCGTAGCATAAACTAACGATAAATAACGTGCGCACATCATTCATAGAAAAAGTTATAAACATTCACGATCCTCAGCAATCAAGACTAGTGGCGACGCGTCGTTTTAGGTTTTTGCATCCAACAGTTATATTTTTCAGTTTTCTACACAACAAAAACGTTTTTTAAAGTCCCAAAACTTATTCAACTCATATTGAGCGACACAATATACTTATCCAGCCCATTCTTGATACAAAATCGAGGAGAAAGCTGATTTGCCTTTACCCAACTATGAACTCCAATGCGACAAAAATCTTTCTAATCCTTCCTATACAACCAATTTTCCAAGCATATTAAATCAATGTCGACTGTCGACAACTTCACAAATCGATATTTCGCGTGCAACTATGCGAGTCATGTCGATCGCGCACGGTTGCGTGACAATTGTTCTGAGAGATCATCCGATTCTCGGCCACTACCGTCTCGGGAGCTGTAATTTTGATCGATGAGCTAGATTTTCACTTTCTATTATTTTGCGTGGATGTTGTGGAGGGAAATTTGTTTGTTTTTGGTAGTGTTGATTAGTGCAGAGCCTGATAATAATTACACAAGAGTTAGTAAGCCTGACAAGGATACCAAAAAACCTGGGAATTGTTTAATTCAGCAGTCTGTGTAAAGTAAATCAAAATTTATTTGCAGCTACTTTTATTTACAGATTGTAGGTACATAAAATAAGATGTAACTATAAGATGGGAGAGCCTTGTACAATCTTCCTTATATTAGGCATGCAAACATTAATGAAAACTTAAATAATGGTTTACAGTAAAAACAATAGTATAATAGGCATAGAATGTACATTCATAATATAAAAAATAAAATTTACTTAACAAGTACAATTACTTTACAATTGGAATAAAAATCGGATTCATTGAGAGAATTAGGTATTTTAATATTAATTAAATTTTATTAAATTATTCAATCATAAGTCATTTAAAAAGTCATTTACTGAATAATAGCATTTTGCAATCAAATAATGATGTAAGTCTCTTTTTAAAAGTGTGAAAATAATATGTTTCTGCCAGCTAATATCTTGTGAAAGTATCTAACTGCGAACTTTATAATACAGAACTTGAACATGCTTCATGCTATAATGCGTAAGAAAAACCTCATTCCCTTCAGTATAAAAGTCTCATTTGAAGAGACAATTATCCCAGACACAATAACATTTGCATAATGTTCCAACAAGCATTTTAATTCAAGCTTTTAATTACGAAGAAAAGGTAGCACCAACAGCAATTAGTAAAACCAGGCAGCTTACGGCAGCTTACAGCTTACTCTTGTGTTCTTCCAAAACGAAAACCAATACGTAATACTCCCTTCATTAAAATCCAAGAATGTAGAGGATTAAAAAGAAACGAATGGAGTTTCACACGACGCTGAAACGAATGAGGAATACACATGACTCACTGCTGCTCCGGAAATAGCCACCAAAACGGATTTAACCCTAACCCTAATCTTTCAATTGTATGCTCATTCGACAAATGTAGTTTTTAAGTAACTATAAATCAATATTCGGTTTGTAGCGTGTTCCTTGTTATTTAGACGGAAGACGCGAGTAAATATAGCTCCTTGAATCACACTCGCATGATGTATATGGAAAATTATGGAAGCGGTTGTTACTAATGTATTTTGAAACTAGCTAGTCACAAATATGAATGACTACACACAATCAATTCCACTAAGTATTGCATGGACAACAAAACAATATAGAACTTCAATATAAGGAAAAGTAGGCAATAGCAGCCACAAGAAATAATATAAACCTTTCAACAATTACAGACAATAACTTGAGTGGCTAACCAGCTAAAATTGTTGTTTTAAAACCTCAATGATTAATCTAAGACAACAAACATGAGCGTAATATCCCAAAACTTTACTTCCTCAGGGCAAATTAAGCCTCAAGCAATAGTAATGACATCGTGAATCGTGCAACTGAACTCACCAAACAGACAGATCGACGTCCCAATCCTTTCTAATATATACGACACATTAGCGACAGGGTCAGAGCATGGTTTAGCATGCCTGCATACCATTGGCGCATGGCACTACGGGTGGGCATTGTGAAGACCTAAGGAATAGTTTAAGCTGGAATCATTGGCATTTTCTGAAGATATTTAACGAGAAACTGCCCTTGAAATTCCATAAAAAAAAACAAAAGTTCAAAGTTGAATTCTAAAAGGTCAAGTTCATCTAAGTTTCTTAGACTGTTTTGTATAAAAAAGGCTCTCCAGTCTTTTGAATATTCCAGTATCAAATGATATCGCATAAATACATTACATTTAATGGGAAATTCAAATGATTGTTAAGTTTCTTGTTTACAGACAATTGCTACTTGGATACTGCAGTAATGGATATTTAGTTGGCTATAATCTGCATTCAGAAACAGCTTTAAACTTATACGGCCAAGACCACATCAGATAATTACCTATGTAACAGACGGAGAAGTTAATGATCAGATTGCTATACGATTGAGATTTTCTTGAAGATGATAGCTTGCTAAGAACAATGAAGTGATCATAGAAGAAGCCCAACCAGAACTATTCCCATGTTATTTTGCCAAGTATGTTTTATTGGTCTCAACCGTAAACGAAACCTTTGTTCTCCTGACATCGGTTAGTTCAAAGGTTAAATTCTTTTAAAATACGATCTTCAAACATACACAATAATGAAAACAATCAACCCAAATAGCTAAAGAACTGCAACAACGATTGCTAAAAAGAGACGAAAACAACTTCCTAATACAGACAGTCCAAAATTGAACAACATCAAATGCTCCTTAACAAGGCAAAATTCCCCATAGTGCTATGAGAAAGCAAGCTGTGCGTTCAGTTCAGTAAACCCATAAACGTATTTTAGATGTCTAGCCTAGTCCAAGTTTATGTGTGTCGAATTCTCCATACCTTTGTAAACGATACCTTAGCTACCATTTCAGGTTCAGAAGTAGCATTCCTGTTAGTATACTGTCCTTAAACTTATTTGTGTATTTCCTGAATGGGCTGGGAGTTAAGTGATGTCAATAGTACGACATCGTTATGGAAAGAAATAAATAGCAGTGAACGGCGCCTAGAGTGTCATTAGCTAGCTTAGAACGACAATACGACCCTTATTGGAATATGAGACCACATTATAACCGATGCTTAGGCAAGAATGTCACCTTTTTTTTTTTTTTTTTTTTTACGGATGGGAAATCATCAAATGACTTCTCCCGCTCTGGGCAGAGCGGAAGGGAGTGTCAGACTTGTACTGACTAAAACCCATCCATGTTCCTTCCTTGCCCTTTGTGTTCCAGGGCCGCGGTATCTCTTTCGAACAGCCCGCAGCCCTGGCAGGCATCGGCCCTTGCGGGCCCCTCCCTATTTGCTGACATCTCTTTGAGGCGCGCGTGGAACACGAACGCGCCGTCAACACGGCCTGTCGTCAAAAGACGGACGGACGGCGAGCTAGCCCATTACTCTCCGTCCACAGGTCCGCGTCTACGGTGGCCGGAAGCCACCACGTGACCCCCGACGCCCGAGGCGTCTCCCGCGGCGGCTGGGACGAGAGGTTCTCTCCCTCTCACGCTCCGCCACTTCCTTCGCTAGCATGACTGCTTCGCAGAAGGAGGTGACGGCGTCCCATTCCCTTTCGCTCCGGACCATGGACTGGACCAGGGCCGGACGCGATAGGTCGCCGCCGCCGATCGCCGCTACGAGGACACGGCGGTGCTCCGCCCAAGCGGGGCAGACCTCTACCGTGTGCTCCACCGTATCCTCTGGGCGGCCCTCACAGTGGTAACACCCGGGCGTTTCCTCCCGCCCGATTCGGTGCAGGAACCTCCCGAAACAACCGTGTCCGGTGAGGACCTGCGTCAGGCGGAAGGTGAGGGTGCCGTGGCCCCTCTCCAGCCACTCCTCAAAGAGGGGACTTATCGCCACTATTGTGGCGTGCCCTGCACGGGGTTGCGATAGTCGCTCTCTCCATGTCGCCATGAGATCGCGCCGGAAGTCTGTCCGCAGTGCGACAATTTGCCGCGGCAGCGGAGTTTCCCCCCGGCGTAGTGCCTCTACGCGCCACTCATGTAGGCGCGCGAGGACTATCGCCTCCAGATCCCATGGCGGCAATCCGGCAAGGAGGCTCGCCGCCTCGCCGGAGATCGTGCGGTACCCCCGGACTAGCCTTACGGCTACCACCTTCTGGGGCGCGTTCAGGTAGTGGGCGGCTCGCCGCCTCAAGGAACGCGCCCACACCGGGGCCCCGTAAAGGGCCATGGACCGCACGACCCCCGCGTAGAGCCTCCGGCAGGAGGCGCTTGGGCCCCCCAGGTTGGGCAGGAGCCGCCGCAGGCAGCCCCGGTCCGTTCCAATTTGGGGGCCAAACGTCGGAAATGCTCCACGAAGTTCCACCGGCTATCGAGGACGAGCCCTAGGTATTTCAACGTCGACTCGACGCCGATGGGAACCCCTCCCGCCGTTACTATGGATCCCGACGGTGGCGCATTCCGAGGCCCATGAAAGCACATGGCCTCGGACTTGTGCAAAGCCACCTCGAGACCCAATTGCCGGATCCTCTCCACGACTATCGCAACCCCGCGTGTCATAAGTTCGGCCGCCGCCTCGTACGACCTCCCCTGCGCCAGCACCAGCGTGTCGTCAGCGTAACAAACTACGCTGACGCCACCAGGGAGGTCGGCGCGCAGCACCCAGTCGTAACCGATGTTCCTCAAGAATGTCACCTCTGAATAATATTCAGAGGTGACATTCTTGCCTGAAATATAAGACCTAGTCGAAGACCTTAAGGCAGTATTCAAGTTTCAATAAACTCTCTGTGCACTGCTTACTGTTTCACAGACCATCTTCTGACATTAAGGGAAACCAATGACCATACACAGAGGTCATGCTGATGACATTAGGATAGTAACTTAAGTTGTAGACAAATTTTAGAAATCAACTCCTAACACCCTTTAAAGCGGAGTGTAAAGGTCATTTTAAAAATATTACGAAATGGTTTACCTTTCAATTGTTTAACAGCACCACATGAAAGTCTCTCCATTGTAGACCATACTTTAGCATCCCATGACTGCGGTCGGTTCAAAGGTGACATTCCTCTCCCTATTCTATTCTTACTCTTATTTGTGTAGGCCCAAGAACAATGGTGTTGGCATGAAATATGTGAGCGGTCCTTAGAATTTTCGATTACAATTCATTTGACGGGAGGAACAATTGATTGATCAGAAGAGGTGTATGCATATTGATTTCAAAGGTACTGATGCATATGGATTAACTTGCGGTTTTATATCACCAGCTGAGTTAATATTTCAACCACTAAATATGCTGACAGCTTGTCCGATGTATTATATGATGATAATAACGACGTATCAGTTACAATAGCATATAGGATACAACTACTTTTACTATTAGTCTGTATTACGATATGAAAGACAAGCCAGTCCAGGACAAACTTTTTGAAAGTCTCAACTAATTCAGCTTTAAATTAGAAAGATCTCAAACCCACAAATAATCAAGTTGTCTTTGCCATAGAAGGGACCAATGATAAAGTCACAGTTCTCGATAAAGCGTAAGCTTGGTACAGATACATTAGTCATGTCAGACATGAACCATGGCGCCCCGTGCCTCCGAGCACTGATTGGCGACCCTTCACTTGCATTACTCACTATCGAATTGGTTTATTTGCCCAATTCAAAGGACCGTGATTATACTATTCGTAGTCACGAATCGTAAAATCTAGACAGACAAACCCGAAATAGACATGAGCAAATAGGCAAAACTAAATACAAAATGATTGATCATGGAATGAATAACATTATATAGAGAAAGGTTACGGGCAGGTACGGGCCAGGTCTTTAGCAAATGATAATGTTGAAGCACCAGAAGAAGATAATCTAGAAGTAGATAAAGTAAATGATCATAAAATTATTAAGGTGAATTCCATAACAATGTTGATACTGAAAGCTCTTGAACGCAGTTAATGTGTTGATCGCATTCAATTCTTTGGTGAAATTCGCTATTAAAGATCAACAATTTAGATTGCCATTGCCACAAGGAGAACAATTTAATAAAACGAATTTCAAACACAACATCAGAAACTAATTTATGCGAATGAAGCTGTCCCTATGTGTTCACTGCCTCAACCATTTTAGGATAAACGAAATTACCCAACCGTCAAATGAGGCAACCATATTTAGGCCCATTCGATGGGAAAAGAACACAAAGAATTTACATGAACATCCATTCACTATTTATCGCGGAGATTATCAAACTAATGAATATAAATAAGATGATTTTATTGATTCACCGCGTATTTAGTTTTATCTGACATCAGCTTACGAAAGGGAAATTGCTATTCGAAATCAGCAAGGGTCGGATTATTGGGGTGTTAACTTGAGTGGCAAACTGTGTATAGGATGGAGTTAATTGAGTGATTGTTGTCATTTTTGTGAGCTTCATAGATTAGCTACATGATTAGACAGTTCAAGCACTCCGATTTCATAATAAACCATGTATTTGGCGTCATCATAATTTTCCTGTTATGCCAATTTACTTAAAGTCTGCGCAGCACTCTTCCATACTTCTTCTCTATTACTCGTCTTCCCAGCAGTCACCCCCTTTCTAGCTATACTATCATTTACAAAGTCTACCCATCCTTTCTTTGGCTTACCTCTATAAACTCTAAACCTACTCTTATAACCACCCAAATTCATACCGAAACTTTTCCTACATTTGGCTACTAGTTATGAAATTGCAATCTCACTATTTTGTTCACACAATCTCTCTTGAGAAAACTCATTATCTTCAAGAGTGGGCAAACAAATAAAAATAATAATATACTGTTTCAGTTATTCTTTCTCTCGTAGAACTCGTAACAACTTCGAGAAAAGTTTGTTTGGAGTTTTTATATTATGGTGTTTGTTAATTGTTATGTCAGGAACAGTTGATTCTTCTTTGATTAAAGATCTTTTATTTACTTTTGCACTACTTAGTTACAATTTAATAAATGTCTAAAAAACATATATACAGAATGATATGTGTAATTTCAAGATTTCTGTCCGTCTTCCGCGACCATTATTCTATTCACAGTCAGTCCATCGAATATTTTAGCCTTGTCAACTCGGGACTCGTCAGGCATTCAAAAAAGCAAAAGCTTTCTTCCTCACAAGGAGCCACTGGAAGCAAATTGCAGCAAATAACACGCCATCAATCAATGGCAACAGACAACAATGGGCTTTTCTGAAGGCTCTGACGAGTGACGTCATACTGCGGTATTTTGGTCACTGTGTTATGTTTGCAAATTAGTCTGACCTAACACTTTTGACAGTCAACAAAATAATGGTGTTTTGGTTGATGGAACTGGAGTATTTGGTATAAATAGCTGCTGGCGCTGAGCGTTAACCTTTATTGGTTGATTTTAAGTAAAGGTCGCTCTCGCAAGGTTTGGATTGCGTTTCTGAAATGGCGAATATGGTATAACACAAGCCGAATCAACCTATAACGTTCCCACTGGTGGATCTCAGGCCTCTTCATTAAGTGACGATAGAGTTGATCACAAACCAAAGGATGAGTATAACATGAGAAAGTTTAGAAAGAGCACTGTACCTTAAGGTACAGTGTAACACAGAACTTCTCTGCCATCTTTTCGAACACAAACGTGATATTTGACAAGTAATGATAGAAGAGTGACGTAAAAACTGGAAGCCCGTTAACACATATTTGCAGTTCTCTATTGACAGTGTCGAGGCCTAAAAATGCAAATAGGCACGATTCCGGTGCGGAGCCAACGAACCGAGCTGTTAAACCATTCATTGGAGTTTCATATTACTACTGTCAACGGCTATTGAAACCGGGCGAGCGGTTCAGATACTAGGTGTATTGTTTTAGGATTTGGTTGATAGATTTTAGAACCTAGTAAAAACGGCTTTAAAAGTAAAAGCCGATGCAAAAAAAGACAGATTTTATAATAATTTCTGACTCGAGATTAGGTTTTGTCTGAATTTTTTCCTCGTCGGGTCTCTTCGTGTATTTAATTTCTAACGGCTAATTATAATCTAAGCTTTGGTCTGGTATTTGTCTTAACGCCCATGCCGTAAATGATAGATAGCAGTGTTAAAATGTATCTCAGCTATCCGGCTCGAAGGACCAAAATTCGAGAAACTGGACCCCGACGTGTTAGGTAGCTGGGTGATTCACTTGGACTCTAATAACCTAAAACATTTGCGAAATTTTCGTCTACCTCATTTGATTAGCAATAAAACTCCTTAATTTATAGTTACTACCTATAAATAAGAACAACGCCGGAAGCATGGGGAGACATGAACATAGGGGCACGGTCGGCAGTTCGATGCCCGCCCACAAAAACTTAATGCTTCGATTGTTCGCGTACATCGCATATGATGCAGATGTGACTAATCTCATTGTGTCATAGAAGCGATTATGTGACGCTATGGTTTGACAGACAGCGGTGGAATGTTAAGTTTTTGCTCAGGAGGTGTTACAATGGCATGCAGAATGTTTCTTGCTAAGTCTTTAGGGTTGCGCCAGCAAAAACCCCTTTGGATATCGCGCTTACGGATTATTCCGCTTGGGACAATAAACGAATAGTGTTATGATTTGTTAACACATTTTTTTCTATTCTTGAGTTATTATCATTGACCTTAAAGCATTTCATTTGTGTTTTATCTTTCTTATCTACTTTGTTTCTTAAATAACAAAGTATGTTTTAATTGATACACAATTATTATGATGTTCTTGTTCCGCGTTAATTTGGTGTTTCATAATTAGTAGTGTAAATCCTGAAGTTTCTTAGAGTCCATTGTAAAATGATTCAATAATTCATTTATACTATGGCTTCCCACTAGGTGGACCTGGTGAGGGTTTCGGGATCTGCTGGATGCGAGTCGCGCCGGGCCAGTCAATGTGGCAACACTTGGGGGACGTCCATGTCCAGCCGTGGACGTCTTTCAGCTGAAATGATGATGTTGATTATGGCCTTTTCAACCTTCAACTATATTGACGATCTTCGAAAACTTCACCAACATTGTATCTTGAGAAGAACTCTTATTACTATCTTCACTTTACTCCTCCAGTGTTCATAGAAAGCTACTATTCCTGATCTCATTAGGGTGTGCAGTGTGGCCTACACCCGCAGCCGATATGCAGCAGTAATGACAAGCATGTGGGTGCGGGTTCGACGCCCGGGTCGGACATAATGGAGCGATTGTCGCCGCCCGTTAGACGCCCACCTCGGTGCCTCGGACGTCGTTAATATATTATTAACTTGGTTCTAGGTAAGCGATTGATCTCACACTTTTGGAACAGGTTGAGAATAATGGTGAGAGGTAGAGAACTCGACATCTAGGTAAGTGATCAGGTTGATTTCCTCCCTTGCACCAGTAACATGAAAGTCAAGATTAGGAGCAGAGTACTTTGCTATTAAAACGACACTAATGCAACTACTTATTGTCCTCCCATACTTAGTAGTGTAGTACGCTGTAACATAACCGTGGAGTTTCTTGACGGTTCTTCTCTATAGGAATCGTCCACCCTGAATTTGCCTGAACCGTGCACCTTTTCGTTTTATAAGTGCCCATGCATTTACATTTTTTTTAATTCACCTTGGCCCTTATGTGAATTAAAATATTTTGAATAAACACACTGTACCTTGTCAACAAATAAAATGTTAAAAAAACTGGGCCTTTATATCCCAAAATGCTTATTGTAGCAAGAGTTATTTTCAACTATGGCGGATTTGGTATGATGGCCAAAGGGCTTAGAAAAGAGGCAATAATTACTTTCCAAGCGTTTCATATGTCTACAACGACTATTAAAACTTCAACAGTCTTTATGTGAACCGTATCGAGCTTGATATCGCTGATAGAATGTGAATATATCAAAGCCTTCTGCTACTTTTAACCTTTTAAATTGTTACGCCATTCATGGACAATATTTTTCAGATGATAGTAGCCAGGCTTACAATTACTTCTATATTATAACAACAGAAGCTACCCCATAATCAGTTAGCTAAAGGTCGAAAAGTATCGACCGGCTTAATCTGGGTTACCCAGAAAATTCCTAAGGCCGATGCGGACAAAGCCATGCTACTGTTTCAAACTTTTGTTTATCAATAGCTTTTGTCCGCTAATTCATTCGTGTAGAGTAAGACATTAACATAAGACAAGAGTAAACCATTGATTAAGATGAAAAGTAATTAGTATCTATGTATTAAGCCTTCTACTATTACTAAAAAACCTTCTATTAAGAGTCATCAACGTAGTTGGTAACAACGGTTTTAGGTATTGTTTTAAGGATTCTGTGGACAAAACCATTTTTTTGTTTTAATTATTAATAGTTTTTGCCCGCAGTTTCGCTCGCGTTAATTTAGAATTTGATGGTCAATTCGGTTTAAACTCTGCTTGTTATTCAATAATGATTCGAAAGACATGTGGTGCCATCTATGAGCATAATAACCTAATTGTTGTTTTCCTCGGGAACAGTAGGTACTTTTTTCGTGATGAAAGGTGCCCTATGTCCGTTGTACACCAGACAACGTATATACAAAATTTCAGAATGGTCGGTTCAGTGGTTTAGGCGTGAAAAGGTAACAAACAACTATTAACTTAATTACTTTCGCATTTATAATATTAAAAAAAAAAAAAAAAAATCTGCAAATTCATCTGCGCGATGGAAGGACCCTTGGGAAATCTTTTGCTGAGATGAAAAGTACCTTGCTTACGTGTTATTATTTAATATTAAGCCTAGACTCTAGGTATCCTAGGCCTGTCATAGTATGCCCTAGAGTTATTGATATGTGGATCCTAAGGGATAGGTAGGTGTCAATTTTGTCGCTGTCAATTTTACCGCTGTTATTAATTTTATAATCTTTTTTCTTTCATGTTTAAAAATTTACCAATTTTATTCAATTAATCTTAATTTTATGTCGATCTGTTATTTATCAATTCACCAATGTAATATTATTTTAATTTTATTTTACCGATTTACCAATGTTGTCATTGCCAAAAATTTACTAATTATTTTTATTTTAAACCAATTTTGTCATAATTCTGTTTTACTATTTCCAATTTTAATTTAATCTAATTGAATATTTGTTCTTAGTAATTAGTAAGTTAGCTTATTTTCCGAATTTATCGGAAAATAAGCTAACTAGATATAAGTAATTGTTGCGCTGTAATATAATTTTAATAATGAATTCTGTCGCTGTATCCAGTGAGAATAATTGTTGGTAGACCTGATATAATAAATAAAAAAATAAAATCAAAATAGGTACTTTTATGCAGATGAAAAGTATCTCTAAGTTTGGTCATTCACGGTCGCGCAGTTCTTACCAGTTTTTTAACTTTTTCGGTGTTTTTGAACCATCTAAACTGTTGAATTTATAATTGTAAGTTCGGATTGGATTCGTCGAAACTGTATAATTAAGGCAAAAATCAAGATTATTCGCAATATCCAGCCCGCTGTGGTTGATTTGATTCGGCCTTACCTGGAACAAACAAGAATTCGGAATTAATTTTACAGTTCACTGTGACAATTCTCACGGTATTATAAGGAAGAGAGTTTTAAATTAAGAATATTTTATTTGTAGAGGGATAGTATGAATAGTTGAAGTTTTTGTTAAGTTTCAATATAATATAACTCTGTATCAAACTACTATTGATGTCAGATAGGCAATCACTCCATGTAAAATACTGGTATTTAGCTGCATCCGGTTAGACTGGAAGCCAACCTCAACATAGTTGGGAAAAGGCTAGGCAGATGATGATGATGATGATTCATCTACCATCTAGCACCCCAACTGCTTAGCACAATAGCAATCAAAATCCAAGGGAGATGAAGGAAATTCAGAATACGCTGTTTCAAATGTTGAAAAATTCGTCATCCTAAATGACGCAATGGTTATTGATGAATCGAAAGGCATTGCCATTGCAAGCACGAGTACTTTTGCTAGCTAATGGGCAGGAGGTGTCAAAAAGGCATATTTTTTAGGGTAACGAAAAATGTTATAGTTTAACAAAAAACTTCCTCGTGCTTATTCACAAAGAACTATGTCTCTGCTAATGTGGAAACTAATTGAATGTCAACATTTACTTATAACATCAAACTTATTCTATGGGAGATAGATGTAAAATATACATATTTCTCATTTCTCCTACACTAAATTATCTAATTGTTTTCTATTGTTTTACATAAATAACATTTCTCAACCTCAGAACGCTAGCATATGATCAGTTATATACTACATAGATTAACAAAAAGGATGGGCAGCATTCCAGCCTGGTTGCAAGCGCGTGTGTAAAGTTAATTGTCCGAACACGTCTCATTTGGGTCGCCAATTAGCAAAATAGGTCGTAAAACAATTAAACCAAAGAAAAACTGGTCATGAAAGTGGTCTAAGTTCCATCCGTTTCATCTAATGAAACACATCATCATCATTTCAGCCGAAAGACGTCCACTGCTGGACATAGGCCTCCAAGTGTCGCCACATTGACCGGTCCCGTGCGACTCACATCCAGCGGATCCCCGCAACTTTCACCAGGTCATCGGCCCACCTAGTGGGAGGCCTTCCAACGCAACGTCTTCCGGTTCTCGGTCGCCAATCCAGAACTTTCAGCCCCATCGGCCATCTGTTCAGCTAGCAATGTGCCCTGCCCACTGCCACTCAAGTTCGGTTCATCATCTGCCTAGGCTTTTCCCAACTATGTTGGGTTCGGCTTCCAGTCTAACCGGATGCAGCTGAATAACAGTATTTTACATGGAGCGACTGCCTATCTGACCTCCACAACCCAGTTCGTATAGAGTAATACGATACCACTTGGTAAGACTGGTTGTCAGACTTTCGGGCCACGACGGTGAAAGATCTACGAATGACAGCCGGGACCGGCCGGGACGGCCGGGACGGCTTAATGCTTGCCTTCCGAAGCACCCATCCACAGACCAACCTAGCCTAAGCAAGCGCAGCCTAACCTGAAGATTAAACCTAGCGGCTTTTATTATTTAGCCGAGAACTATATTAATAATTACAAGAACTAATTCCATAAACTGACTTGACTGCCTCGTTGGTCGAGTGGTCGCAAGCACGACTGCTGAGCATGAGGTCCTGGGTTCGATTCTCGGGTCGGGCAAAGTGCTATTGGGTTTTCCATCAAAAATATCTCAATAGCAGCTACGGAGTCTGGATTTGTGCCCGGTCGATGGCAATAGGCTCGCTCCCTATTACATGGGACTTAAAAACATAACTGGCGAAATGTGGGTGTACTATTAGGTACACTTCTGCCTAACCCTTCGGGGATTACAGGCGTGATGTTATGCGTAATTCCATAAATCAGCCGAAATTCTTAGTACCACAGACTTAGCTAATGGTGATGTCAGCCATACCAAGTATGCCAACAGCGCCTAGTTTAAAGTACCCATATGGGCTACCCATATGGTCTGAACCCACATTACGTGACAAATCATTATTATGAATATCTGTGTGTCAGTATACATATATTTCGAATGGCATGCCTACGTGACTCATATTGCTTTATAGTTAGTGATAGAACTAATGTTTTTAATTCCAGTAGGTTATTGATAGTATGGGAAGCTATACTGTGATTAAAGGTATGATAGAATGTTTAAATATGGGTACGGGAAAGTTTATTATACATATAGAAGCTTGGTGTCGACGTCAAAATATGCAGATGCCAAGTGCGAGTCGGACACGCGCACGAAGGGTTCCGTACCATTATCTATACAACATTAGACAAAAACGGCAAAAAAATCATGTTTTTTGTATGGTAGATAGTAGTATTGTGGATTGTATAATGTAGATAGATAAGATATTTGTTGTTATAGCGGCAACAGAAATACATCATCTGTGAAAATTTCAACTGTCTAGCTATCACGGTTCATGAGATACAGCCTGGTGACAGACAGACAGACAGACGGACCGCGGAGTCTTAGTAATAGGGTCCAGTTTTACCCTTTGGGTATGGAACCAACTGGTACTTAGTTCGACCAGTTACCACTTAGACTGGGAGCGGAACCCAACAAAGTTGGAGAAGGCTAGGCAAATGACGATAGGAGAATCTATTTTGAAAGAGGATTTTCAGTGTTAGTTTGTTGTTGAAGCTAAATTTTCAGGTACAAGTCATGTGTAACAAACAAACATAATAAGATGCCCATTTTCCCCAGAAGGTAAACCAGAGGAGTAGCAGTGGTGAAGGATCCATACAACTCGATTCCTACCGGCTTCCCTTTGAAAAATGTCACAGTCAGTATTCTATAGGCAAATAATATAATCATCTCATGAAAGACATCTACTCCGGGTTACCTCTTAAAAAAATTGACCCTTCGCTACTGAGGTGTAGGTCTCTTTTGTGTTGTTTAATCAAAAAAGGACTCCTAAAGCTTGGCTAACTTAAACAGGGAGGGGCCTGCAAGGGCCGATGCCTGCCAGGGCTGCGGGACTGTTCGAAAGAGATACCGCGGCCCTGGAACACAAAGGGCAAGGAAGGGACATGGATGGGTTTTAGTCAGTACAAGTCTGACACTCCCTTCCGCTCTGCCCAGAGCGGGAGAAGTCACTTGATGATTTCCCATCCGAAAAAAAAAAAGGATGAATACTTTCCTACCGCAACATTTACCAAAACCGCATTTAATTAGTCACTAGCACTAACTCACAATTGACAGCCTCGTTGGTCGAGTTATCGCAAGCGCGACTGCTGCGTATGAGGTCTTTGGTTCGATTCCCAGGTCGGGCTAATTGCTATTGGGTTTTTGCGTCAGGAATTTCACAGTAACAGCCACGGAGTCTGGATTTGTGCCCGGTTGATGGCAATAGGCTCGCCCCCTATTACATATAAAGTACACCTCTGCCTAACCCTACGGGGATTACAGGCGTGATGTTATGTTCATGTAAAATAGTATTCAGCTACATCCGGTTAAACTGGAAGCAGACCCCAATGAAATTGGGAAAAGGCTGAAAAAAGTGTACTTACACAAAGTTATTCTTTTCAATGAGAACATTTAACGTACTAGTATTATTTGAATAAAAGAATAACGTTAACAAAGTAAAACTTCCGTATCTCAATTCGGTTAGTATACAGCTCCTGACATGTGTTTACAAATGTTTGAGTGAAACGGCAGTAAAGTGTTAAGACAGTGATTGATCATCTTTACTTCAACTCAAATTAGATTTTGATCAGTCAGCCGTTTACAAGTTCAATAATATTTAAAACGTTCTGTGGAATCCTGAATGTCCTAGAAACAAAAAATCGAAGACTGCTAATGTCTGCCAGTCCGCACTGGGCCCGCGTGGTGGATTTCGGCCCAGTCCACTCTTAGAGATAAGACCTGTGTACCAGCAGTGGGAACGTTATATGCTGATCACTAACAAGAAGATATTATTAAAGTATACAATATGAACATTACAAGCTGTCAAAATAAAAGCTCCAACATTAATAATTCTGTACACTATCAAATCCATCTAAAGCCTCATCAATACGACACCTGAACTAAAATGCCCATACAGCAACCGCTGCCAATTCAAACAACAATAAAATACGTAAAGCAGTGTTCACACATCACTGGTTGCAGTTGAAGGGCGATTGTAAAGGGCCACCCACTCCCTAAATGCCCACACTGTAGTGAATACCGCTGAAACAATTGATTCGTCAAGTTCGTCCGTCTGTGGCGCCTGATGCGGGTCAAGGGATAAGTTGAAAGCGAGATAAAACTTTTGGTCCTTTGAATCAGAAACGCAGTAACATGTTCTCTTTGCTAGTCGAATTTTTTGTTTGAACACTCAAATCAAATCAAATCAAAATTCATTAGTGATTGGAGCCTTTTAAGCAAGTAATGCCTGTATTGGGAGACTCCGCTCATTCATGTTTATTATATAAACTTATATTTGTGCGAGTGTGTCAGTATGTGCGAATGTGTGAGCAGGTTTGTGTGTATGTATAATAAGTGTGTGAACACATGTTTCGGTTGATAAGGAAGAATAGAAGAAGAAGCACTTGTTGCGCTGAACCCAAGTAAAATGGAAAAAGGGCAAGAAGATGCCGACGAAGAAAACTGTGAAATCTCCATCTTATGATGTTCAAATGAAGTTGTGGCTATCCACAACTTCATTCTTAGGCGCTCTGAAATTCAGCAAAACTATGCGATGGGATTATCTCAACCATCACTTTTCATATTCAATTTTGTACAAAATCCGCTTCCTCCTTTAACCTACACCACACAAAGAAGTCAACCCTTCAGGTCGTCGCCCTGTGTAGTGGGCACGGCTGAAACCTTCAGCGTGACACGGCTACGTTACTCAAACGTGTCTGTTTTGTAGAATCGTAGCTTTCTATTACGAGACTTGCTTCTGTAGAAATAGAAACGGTATTCCGTTTATGGAAGACTATAAAGACTTCAGAATAGGAATAAATAGTTTCTTTGAATTAGACTAGTCTTCTATTCAGAGGTATTTAATGCTAAAAGAAAAATAGTTGATGGATGATCCTTCTGGACCGAATTACGAAGATGTCATCGGTGACATGGGAGTTCGTTCATGTAGTTTTTCGATAAAAATGGCCCATAGATCTAATAACCAAAAAGTTAAATAGCTCTTCAATGATTTAGCGCTGTAAAATGAGTTTCAGAAAAATGTTACTGTTAGCCTGTGACATCCCACTGCTGGGCAAAGGCCTCCCATGACTTCCAAATCTTTCCAGGGCCAATGTGAACCACTGGTCATTGGTTCTGATCAGATCGTCCCGCTATCTTCTGCTAGGTCTACCGCGTCTATTGATACAATCTACGCTAGCCAATTGAGAGATCAAAATTTAACACAATATTTTGTAACGCTTTAAAAACTAAAAGTAACAGCCTACTTAATTATAGATACCCAACCCAATCTAAAGAGCCAAAAGCTTTGCATAAACACACGACAATTCTATTAAGAATGCATGAAACAATTTCACCCCTGTCAGTACTCCAACATGGGATAGGATATGATCGTATTTGTAACGTCACTTGATGCGAAGCTGGGTTAATGTCGGCACTCCGGCTTTGGAGGGCTGCGCTCAAGTGTGGAGAGGATTCTGGCAAGAATTGATTTATAAACTACCATGGGAATAGGATCAAGGATAACATCTTTTCTATTAGATGGTTCGGTGGTTTGGTAAAGAGTACTTGAAGATTGAAGAGCAGCGGTGGCCCAGTGGTAGCGATCCCGACTTACTAACAGTAATTCGTGGGTTCGAACCCAGGCAGGCGCATTACTTTGTGTAATTTATTTCATCACCACTACTCTCAAAAACGGTGAAGGAAATCATCGTGAGGAAACCGGCATGTCCTAGAACCAAACATTCGAAGACATGTGACATCTACCAATCCGCACTGGGCCCGCGTGTTGGATTATAGCCCATTCCCTCTCATAGAGAGGAGGCCTGTGTCCCAGCAGTGGGAACATTATAGGCTGATGATGATGATGACTTGAAGATTTGAGAAGCTTAGGATAGCATTAAAGCTTGATGAATTTAGATGCCTAATTGAAAGTAAGGTTTTGATAAACTCAATTTAAAAATTCCACAAAAAACATACCAGAATTCTTCTATACGATGCGGCAAATTGACACCGAGGCGGCGGTTTCGACCAATTTTTCGATTATTACTCCCAAGGGGCCCTAATTTACATACTACCTAAAAATACTACTACATAAAAGCGTATCCAAGAACCACACATCATATTAATACGTACGGAAAGGATAATTATACACATTTCCCTCACATAAATAACCTGGGTTATCATCAGGGACAGTCGAGTCCATGTAAACAAACCCTGCAGGGTGCGGCTAACAACAGCCCTTAAAATATGCGCATAATAATACCGCAGACTCACATTAATAACAGGAGGACTAGGAGTCAAGACAGTGTTGACTTACTAAATTAAATTTTTGGAACGTTTAAACCTTCACAGGATATACGGAGTGACTATGAGTTCCTGAACACTTGTGCGAATTATTTAAGCATCATCAGCATTCTCCAGGTTTTATCCAAATTTATTTAGACTTTACGTAACATAATATCTTCTTCCAGACTTATCTATTAGTCTTACTCTCAGTTTGCACACGCTTTCAACCCATAATATCTTACACATTCCATCTATCATCTATCGTAACCTTAGTCAATTAGACAATGCCAATTAATTATTCTCAGCAGATCAATTTACTACCGTTTGGATCAACGAGGAACGCAAAATTCTTTATGTTCCGATTCTGTGTAGCTACCCCGCAAATGCGATCTTCAAAGCTTAAATTATTTGTACAGAAATACCTTTCTAGTCTCCTGATGTGTCTAAAATCTGAGCTTTACACCTAACATCTGCTGTCCGGCTTTTGCAAATTCCGGTAGAACAAGACCAAGTGATCCTACGTCTAGAATTGATTTCTCAACGATACTTGGATAAAACTTGTGCGAGCAACTGGTTTCGCGCGGCTTCGCAAGCATCATAAACTAAACAAATTCATAAACACGGTTCGCGCGATGGCCGATGATAAATGCATCTACATTCATTCTAGGTCCTGCTAGGTTTGTCAATGTGATGCTGAGGAGGTTGTTCCGCCATTTCTTCTTCAGCTGAAGGCACTAAGACGTGGCTAAGGGCGACCCTTTCGGAGAACTGTTTTATTTAATTTTGACCTTCAAAAAGTTCTGATTCTCAAGATTTAATGAATTGATTTGGAAACAGGAGTTGATTCGAATCAACAACATTACATTTTCCAAGTAGGTAAATACTATAAAGTAAGAAAACAGTACCTACTTAACTTATAAACCCTTGAACTTGGCCTCAAAGAACCACTTGAATCAATACACAAAACAAATGCGCCCAAGTATGTTTCGCAAGAGCATCGGCGCCTACCTACATACTTGAAAAATAACTTAATAACTTGTGTAGCAACCACCCTATCAGGACTCACAAGAAAGCCAAGATCCTCACGTCGTAAAATATACGAATTCATAGGCACGGTCGGCGCGCGGTGCGAGTGCGAAACTCTATGATACGGCACGTAAATGTTTTGCAAGTTATCTACAAGTTGCCACATTTCACTGACCCATATCATAACGTATTTTATTATTTTCAATGTAAAGGATCTATAAAAAGACTAGCTACCAATTTTAACTTCAAAATCCATGGGGTTTAAAAATAATATAAAATTAAAAATCGCTATTTTATTTTTTCATATTCGATACAAAAATGTTACAAAAAATTAAAATAACAATATTATAGGCTGCTAAGTTTTGCTGTTGTTATGTTATATTAATATATCACCAATTATACTCGTAATTCTATTGAGCAGTTTCACCGCCGGTGGCAGTGGATTAAAATTAATGTAACGCCCTAGCCCCATGTACCACACAGTTGAAATTATATTTGCGCAGCTTCCTACAGTTGGGTTACCTATAATAATTGTAATTTTAATTTCGTATTTTTAAGCTATTGCATAGCTTCTATCGCGGGCCTTGAGCGTGGAGACCGAATCCAGAAATTCCGTAACGAAAATAACCTAACACCTAGTGCCTAACACGTAGTGTCAGATATTGACAAGCCTAGGTTATTATTTTTCCTATACAACCTAACCTCCTAGCTCCAGCGGTAGATTAAAAATAATAACCTAGGCTTGTCAATATCTGACACTACGAAAGTGAATAAATAATTATAATTACATAAGTTATAAGCATAAATGCTATGCTATACCGCGGCAGTCTCCGAGTGCCATACGTCTTTTTTTTTAATATTAATAAAATTTAAAAATATTTAAAAATGTAATTAATGTGCACAGAAATCAAATAGAAAATACTTTGAAAAACAAAAAGTATTGCTTATAAACAGTAACTTTTTGCCAAAATGTTAGTACTAAAACATGATTTTTCTCGGAAATCCCACTCTTTTGAGAATTGTCGTCCTTATCCTATATGTTAATCCAGGTTATAAAGTGTGCTCAATTTCAATTCGTTCAACCGTTTTTGCGTGAAAGAGGAACAAACATACATTCTCACAATTTTCATATTATTATAGTTGTGAGATACAGAGATTTTAGGTCTTCAGATGCTGTCATGTTTTACTCTACAGGAAAAAAAAATTAAACAAACTTCATGTCTACTTCTTTGACCAGATTTCATCTTGGGGTATAAAAGAAATTCTACGCATGAAAAACCGACCGCAAAAAAGTCTGAACGCATAAAATTTACAATGGCAGAAAGCATCAATAAAACAACGGTTAATTCGGAGCATAATAACATTTTACACTTCTTTATACTTTTGAAAAGACCCTCGGACCTCATTAAGAATGCCCCTTAATTTCGCAACACGGCCGAACGAAACAGAATACGTTTTACAACTCACAATAATTATGCATTTTAAATCAATGCTGACCCAGAAAGCCTGCTTTCAAGAGCTTAATGTATCAAAAAAAAGTGTGTGTGTACTTATGTACGCAAGTAAGAAGTTATACTTCTTTGGCGTCATCATCATCATCATCAGCCTTTTTTGATGTTCCCACTGCTGGAACACAGGCCTCCTCTCTCTGAGAGGGAATGGGCTATAATCCACCACGCGGGCCCAGTGCGGTTTGGTAGATGTCACATGTCTTCGAATTTTTGGTTCTAGGACATGCCGGTTTCCTCACGATGTTTTCCTTCACCGTTTTTAAGAGCAGTGGTTCGAACCCACGACTTACTGTTTGTAAGCCGGGGTCGCTACCACTGGGCCACCGGGCAATTTCATTAATATAACATAGCATCATAACATCCCGCCTGTAATCCCCGAAGGGTTATGCAAAAGTGTAGGTGCTCCTAATAGACCACCCACGTTTCGCCAGTTATGTTTAAGTCCCATGTAATAGGGGGCGAGTCCATTGCGATCAACCGGGCACAAATCCAGACTGCATAACTGCAACTGAGAAATTCCTGATAGAAAAACCCAATAACACTTCGCCCGACCTGAGAATCGAACCCAGGACCTCTTACTGCGACCACCAGACCAACGAGGCAGAAAGGCAGCTTATAAACGTATAAAAGCCCCCATAATAAAGTTTAGGGGGCTCAATTACATTAATATAGTGTTTTGTATACCCGCCACGCGAGGAACTAATTTTTTCCGTTCATGATTTGTTTGTTTTCGTGATATGACAGTTAAGGGCTGGGTTATAGTTCCGGGTGTGACACGGGGAGGTGGAACAGTAGTTTATTATAGCTCGTTAACTTTGTGGGGCTATTATTATTAGCTGTGTTTGTATGATGATGAGGTGTTACGAAAGAGCTTTTGTGTGGGTTTTTCCATCAGGAATTTCCCTGGAGTCTGGATTAGTGTCTGGTTGATGGTAATAGGCTCACCCCTGTTTCATAAAACTGAAATATAAGTAGCTTTAGACACACCTCTGCCTAACCGTTCAGGGATTACAGGTTTGATGTTTTGTTTTAGTTTGTCCCTAAGATACTCAGTATAGAATTCCGGACATAATAGCAGTTTCTAAGATCATTCCAAATCTAAAGACAGTTTATCCGACAAAGTATTAACTGCTAACGGATAAAAAATCAATGTCGCCCAAGTCTAAGCCAGCAAAAAGTATAAGGACTCGATTTTCCTCTTCGTTCCTTTTTTAAGTCCTTCACGACCACAGTCTAAGAGGCCACGCGTGCTTAAGGCGGTTGCGTCAGGGTAGACCGCGAAATTCAAATTTTCTTACGTTTTTTGCAATTTGCAGGTCAGTGTCAGGTTGTACGTAGATGAAAAATGAGTCGCGCCAGTAACGCGTATGTAATTACAGAATGTAGTAGTTCGATTTTCTTTTGTAATTATGTATGTAGTTAGAATTTCGAGGGCTACCCTGACGCAACCACCTTAAGGCCTAGGAAATACAAATGCGAGCGAGGAAGGGACGGGTTGACATTCCCTATTATATTGTCACACATTTTACAACAGGTTTCGGGTTTGACTACGTTTTTGGTCTAGTAATCGCAAGCGCGACTGTTGAGCATAAGGTCCTGGGTTAGATCCCCAGGTCGGGCAGTGTTATTGGGTTTTTCTATCAGGATTTATTTCTCAGTAGCAGCCACGGAGTCTGGTTTTATGCCCGATTGATGACATTAGGCTCGCTCTCTGTTACATGGTACTTAAACATAACTAGCGAAATGTGGGTTTACTATTAGGTACGCCTAACCCTTCGGGGATTACAGGCGTGAAGTTATGTTATGTTCGGGTTCTAAAGATGGAGAAAGATTAAAGGATCAGTTATTTTGCAAAATATTTTCTTACATTTAGTTTGGTTAGTAAACTATCTAGTCACGAAACGACTGTAAAATCAATGTTCGGAACGGGATTCCCCGAACAAAATCCATCATGTTAAATTTAAACTGTACCGGATTACCGCAGAATGAAACGCCCATTATGCGTTGCCTACCTAGAGATGTTAAATTAAATAATAACTGACTTGAGACACCAAAGATTTTCCGTTTTGAGCAAAGGGAAAATTTTTGCTCTAAGCATTGGTGGTCTTGAAATCGGTGCTCAAATGGGAATACTCCGACTTGAGACTTGCAATCTGTTTAAAGTAGGTAAGGCCGGAAAACCTAGACACTTGCAATTTTACGCAAGTTACGCTAACTGAGGAAACTATTACGGCTTCTAAGTGGCCAGGAGACATTATTTATGCACCGACTATCGATTTTCTTAGGTCAACACGTAAGGTATTTGCTTTGCACAAGCTTTATTGCAGAAATAAAGTGCTCATTCTGTTAGTATTGTAGAAAATACGATACAATTTCTCGAAGATCGCAGGAAGTCTCTACATCGTGCCGCATAAACAGTTGGGTAAATTGTTTTGGCAGTGCTGTGGAGTAAAAAATATGCATGAAAATCTCCAGAAAAGAATATTAACATACTAACAACCCGCCCTTGGTTCGCACGGTTTTTATTATTTGACAAAAGATGAAAATTTCCTTATTATATCTGAGTTAATTCATCATCATCATCATTTTAGCCGTAAGACGTCCACTGCTGGACATAGGCCTCCCCAAGTGCCGCAAAATTAACCGGTCCCTTGCGACTCGCAACCAGCGGTTCCCCGCAACCTTCACCAGGTCATCGGTCCACCTAGTAGGAGGCCTTCCAACGCAACGAGTTAAATATTTACACACAATTATTCTCTAAATGATTGGCAAGACCGGTAGCGTAGTTAAGAACTAAGAACAACGCGTTTTAATTTATGATATTTAATTTTAAAATTCCTCATATAGTTAAAGAGCACAGGCGAGTCAAAAACATAAAGATAAAAAAAAAAACAACTATCAATAACAAACGTTGAACACCAAAGGTATTAGCAAACAAAGGAGTTCCTATACACATAAAATGTACCATAAGAAGCAGTTGGCAATAATGAATAAGAAAAACCGCTATTAAACTAACATCCTCTACAATACTTGTTTATGGCAAGAGTATGTTTATAAAAATGGAGAATCTCTAGAGCGAAAAAGCTTTTTTATGATTGTAAACTTTTATCTAAGATGATAATATATGAATAGCCTGTGGGAGATGGTAATGCACTCGTAATGGAAGATGCTGTGCGGATCTTAAGTAATCTAAGAAAAGGGTAAAAAGAAAAAAACAGTACAGAAGTCCTAAAAATCAACCCTTTTTAAGTAAAGGGTTGATTTTTAGGACTGCTGTACTGTTTTTTTCTTTATGTATAAGTATTTTTATTATTTATTTAGTAGTTAGTTGACTTCTCAACTTAAAACCGTCGAACCCAGTCACCAATCCCGTGGGAAAGAAAATAATACATGAGCATGAACATCGTCTAGTACGCATCGAAGTGTGTTTGCTTCGAAAATAATAGGCGCAGGCGCCGATGACGTCACCACCCTATTACTAAGTGATACGAGGTAGCGGGCTGGGGAAACACGCTGTACAACCGTACAGCGGTGTTCAAAATAATGGATTTTTATTTATTCCGTAACAATGAGCTCATATTTATAATATAGAGACACGCGATTAATACAGGAAATAGGTACAGCGAAATACATATTTATCTTAGTAATAAAAGGACCAAAAAAACCAGTATTATTTTTTTGTTAGCTTAGTAGGTCAAAATGTTGTGCCATCATGGCATATTATGGCACAACATTTTGACCTACTAAGCCTTTTTTTTTTTCGGATCGGAAATTTATTTATTTATTTAACACTTCAAGCACAAAGTACAGAGGCGGACTTAATGCCATAGGCATTTTCTACCAGTCAACCTTTGGGTGATAGAGAGACAAACAGTGGTAGGTGTATAAATCAGAAAATATTTTTAAATTTTATACTAAGATAGACTACAAGGATATATAAAATTCTATAAATATATATTAAAATACTAAAAATGTATATCAAAGTATATCTATCGGAAATCATCAAATGACTTCTCCCGCTCTGGGCAGAGAAGGAAGGGAGTGTCAGACTTGTACTGACTAAAACCCATCCATGTTCCTTTCTTGCCCTTTGTGTTCCAGGGCCGCGGTATCTCTTTCGAACAGTCCCGCAGCCCTGGCAGGCATCGACCTTTGTAGGCCCCTGCCTGTTTGCTGACATCTCTTTGAGGAGTGGAACACGAACGCGCCGTCAACACGGCCTGTCGTCAAAAGACGGACGGACGGCGAGCTAGCCCATTACTCACCTACCTAGCCTTCAAAGCATGTTCGGATCTGCTTCCAGTCTCACTGGCTGAAACTGTACCAATATTTTACATGGAGCATATCTGACCTCCGCAAAACAGTTACTGCGATTTCCTCTTGGTAAGAATAGTTGTCAGACTTTCGGGCTTCCGACTCCGCGTAGCGACTGTTAAAGATTTACAAATGACAGCCAGGCCCAACAGTTTATCGTGCTTTCTGACACGTAGGGATCTCGAAAGGTCATGGATTCAAGGACCAACCTCGGCAAACGTAGCTTAACCTGTGCGGCTGTTATTTTAAACACGAACCCTCAACACGAAAATCTTGTGTGTTAATATTTAATAAGTTTCGTTTACAACAGTAATATTATGAACATAATCAACAAAACAAACAACTCGATATCATACAGCTGCCGCTTCCACGACGCGCTAGCGGTTGCATTCAAGTTGCATTGCGTACGCGCATCACGCGGCGCGCTTCCTTCCCGTCTTCTGGGAACTGTGCTTGCGCAGGCTCTGGAGTTGCGTGGAGAAACTGATTGGAATTAATGTTTGTCCAGTGGGGGAATTGGTGAAACCTCGCTTGGGGAATTGTGTGTAAGGTAGCTGAGGTTATGGTCAGTATAGGGAAAGTTGTGTCTCAGGGGAAGCACATACATAGTTACTTACAGTATCCAGTAGTTGTGTACTTTTTTGTTATTAATACTCACACACCTACACCAATACATCATTTATCATTCATTATACTAAAGGTACATTTTTAGCGCCGAACTTCTGGACAAAATCCAAAAGTTACACGTAATTTTGTTCCGGAATAAAATTATGTTTCTAAATTTTTCCCTCTAGTGTTGCACGGTTCTTCACAGTCATCATTTCTGGCTTCCTCCATTTCTCTCTACCGATAGCCTACGAGGGACCATTTTACAAATCGATCGGCGGGAACCCTCAACCTCAAGCAAGGAAAGTTTTTAATGATCAATGAAACGAACCGGGATATCTTGGGGGAAGGTTTACGACCACGACATCCTTTGCTAACTTCGATGAATCACAGACGTATCAATTTAACTATCAAGAGAATTACGATAAAATTGGCAAACCTGACTCGCTCACATGGGACTTAACTGTCGAAATGTGGATATACAGAAGCCAGCTCATCAAACTAATACAATCTGTCAAATTTCTTTAATAGATTTTCAACTTTATCCCTCAAACATTTGGTACAAGGTTGATTGGGAAAATTTGATAGTATCGGGTGTACTATAGCCGAACCCTTCTGTTTATTAAATGTTTAATACGATAAAAATGACAAACATAGCAAGACAGACAGTCTTCAGTACATAAAGGTAATAACAAACGTTTCGCAACAGCTGAGTCATTGATATTGAGCGAGTCGCGCGAGTGTTGGATTGCAGACAAAAGGTGTTTCAACGCTGCGCCTACAAAGCGAAGTCGATATTAAAGGGCATTAGACTTCAGATGTGAGATACTGTGTTGTCAAGCTGAGAGGTGATTGTTAAAGTATCTGGTTGGGAAACTAATGTTAAATCAAGGAGGAAGGCTGTGTTGCAATAGTGGAGGTAAATGGGATGGTAATCAATGATCATGGTCAACCCAAAAAGCAGAAAGGTAAGGACACCAGCCCGTTATAATATACTAAGGTAAGGACAGGACTGGGCAGAAAAATGTATTCTTTGACTAAACTAAAACATGCTATAGACTGAGGATAGTAAAAGAATAATAGAATAGAATTCTTTGGGTTTTCGTCGATGAACCTTCCATAGATTCTTATTTCTCCTAATGTATGTTTGTTATTCAGAACCATACAATACAACTTAATACGAGACCCAAGAAATCAGAACGATAGTGTGGTTAGCTATCAAAACCTTAGTTCGCAGTACATTGTTACATGTTTTATACTGAAGAACATCAAAAGTGACGTCAACGTATGACATCAACGTTTTTGAATAAAATGGACATTATGCAGCTGGAATATAAAGTGGACAATACATGCATTCAACATACATAAGAAGTACATTGTGAATATCGTTAGGATAGTACAACTAACTATGTACATAGTAAAGGATAGTCATTTCACTCTGCAACTGTTCGGTAAAAATACTACTTGTTATCGAACGGTTAAAGTTAGATTGCTATTTGGAGACCAAGTGGCCGCACTGGGGGGTTAGGAAATCAACAGAGGACATCGAACGAATAGATTACGAATAGACATAGAATAGATTCCATTTCGATAGAAATCTGAAGTACGACGATATGCCTCTCTATCAGAATCTCTGCCAAAAAAGCCTTTGAAATAAGGCCAATAAGTCTGTATTGTTATCCACGATTTCCGTCGGTGGTCCACGAAGTGTACCAACATTTTGCTATTAGTCAATTGGTGCGTATTTCTGCTTATAATCAAGTCACTTTTGCACAGCATGGAAATAGTTTTACTTTTGAAAATATGATTGAAAACTATAACACTTTTTTCAAATGCTCAAGAAAATTGTCTCAAGAAATATCTCGATTCCATTTCTGACACAACTTTACGCAAACAAACCATGAGTCGTTTCATTCGATAATCGTGAACTACGACACTGGCAGCCTATAAAAAGGTTCGAGCATCAATGAGTTATTCATCAGCCGGCCATATGTTCCTTACGTCACTCACAACCGACTGATTCCTAGGAATCGGAACTCTCGTAAAAAGCCAATCCCTTTTATGAAGTCACGATATGATTTTATTATGATTGGATAGTCCTTCAGTCAGTTTTGTAATGGAGTTGTGTAATAGTGCATTTAAAGTGTCTTTTCGGAAGCTTTGGAATACATAGAACATATCTTGGGTGACCTAATTTTCCGCATTGACAAGCGGAAAGATTCAACAGGATTTCATTCAGATTGGTTTCTTGAAACTAGGACAACCTCAGCGCAAGATAGCCGATTTATTGAGAAACAAGACGAATGACAATTTGTAATTCCATCACGCATAGAACAGCAACATTTAACATTGTATAAGTGGAATGACGATTACGTGAACGATATGTAAGAGAAGACTTAAAAATAATGTTGGTCCTTTGGTACTAAAATGTGATGTTAATAAGTAAAATAGTTTCCTCGTCAATTTGGTGAAAAGAAGCCGAACATCGAGAGAAGGGGAAGAAATGTGGCCTAGGAATGGGAAAATATTTCCTAACAAAAAAAAAAGATGAGGATAAATAAAATTTCAACATCGCTCTCGAAGGACCACCAAACATCCTCTCCGCCTATTGACTATTTATTTGGGACATCTATTTTCCATAAGGCCATGATATAGTTTCAATTGGCCAGCAGTCAGCACAAATGGCCATATCAATTACGTTATTATGCAACAATCATGTACATAAAAACAACGCCTCAATAACTACAAGGTAAGCATTTGGCAATACAAGCAGTATTTATGTACGTTTGTGATTCACATGTTCTGACCTTAGTAAGTATTATAAAAAGTTAAATTTCTTCATCAAGATTGGTAGCGTTTAATGTCCTTTACGGTAATCGTTGGACCTTGTTTTGGGTTTAAAAGTACCTACGTTAAACCATTTATTTCAACATACACTGTTTTAAGCTTTCACGGTTAATAACTAAGCTTACACTGTCACTTAAGGGATGTCTTCGTGATTTTCAATGACATCCCGCGATCATGGCGCTTGCCACAGCGTCGAAATATTGGAACTTCAGAATAATTGAAAATCACGGAAGATATCCCGTAAATGACAGTGTAAGTTTAGTTATTTGAACATTTTAAATGGCTATTGATATTTTGGGAGTCTTCTCTAGGTAAAAGGTCCACGCCAGGGCGGAGGATATCCATAAGGCGTAGGAAAAAAAAAACAGGAAAATGCACCATCATCAACCACATACTCTCTGGCGTATGAGTATTAACTTTCCGGACCTGATAGGTCCGGAAAGTTAATACTCATACGCCAGACGATCACCAAAAATATCGACATTTGCCACTGGAAAATTATAGCCTTCAAACTTTTACAAGGCAGGTCTCGAAGGCCGTACCTGAACTTCCTTCATCACCTTCTTCCTCCAAAGAATTAGTTTTCACAACAAAGTAAGCAAAATTAAAACCCCTCATGTTGGCATGACCACAGCTCAGTAATATCCGAGAGCTATGAGAATAAGGAAGTCCACTGCAACCTATTTCGTTCCCCTTACTACGACAGGGTTCCATCACGAGACGTTGGTGTGGAACTTGGTACCTTATCTAAGTAAGTGTAGAACGACATCCTGCTTAGACCAATCACTCGAGACTGCGAACGTCCGCGTTTGTGATTTTGTAATGAAACTGGGCCGTGTGGTTTTGTATGCTGATTTTGTTGGGCTAGTTTAATTTTAACGCCACTTGCTCTTCCTTAGTATTGATTGGCTTCTAGCACTTCGGTTATAATAATGTTTATAGTGCAAATTGGTGTTCTTCTTCTTAGCGTGTCAATAGCAAATTTTAATCAAATATATTTAGCCCAAACTCAGCCTCACGAACTCTGCTCGCTGATGCAGTCATAAGATCGTAAAGTGCGCAGGTTTCAAGGCATGCAGCGCATTAGTATTGACAACCACTTGTCTCTCTTCTATTCTTCTTCAGCAGTCCCTTAGTGCTGATGATCACGACATTCACGACCACATAGAAGGCGTCCTTAGTTATGCGGTTTTCTGCAGTGTGGACCGCCTGGTATACACACGATTGAACGTCAAAAAAAATGGATGGATGAGACCGGTTGGATGAAACCATGAAGTTAAACTTTGATGTCACGCCACGAAATACCACGCACGTATCCGCCATATGGCCAATCAGCTGAAATCAATGTAGGCCACTCGTAACCATAAATGAGTGTCGTTGTATCAATAAGTGACAAGGGAATCATCCGTAATCGACGTTCCTAATCGTGTGTGACTGTGTACTTCTACTTATTTCATTTAGATGCTATATTAGAGTTAGCCTAATCAATTGTAAAAAATTACCATGATCTTAATGACATTTTCATCGTTTTAACTGTGGGAGTTCCCAAAAATTTTCAAATTACACTGCCGTGCATAGTAATCGTAGCACCATCACCAGTAGCGTGACAAATAGATTACAGTCATACGCATCGTTGCAAAATAACACACCCATCCGATGTAAATGTCACATGATGAGCAGACTCCGTCACGCTATGCTATTGTTTCCAACAAAGTTGCCATTTGGAAAGCGAAAACATTGCGCAAGTCAGAAAGAGGAAACTAGGTAATCATTTATTCTAACGGAAAAGGAAAATGGGCAAATAAATACGTAATACATTTACAGCGAGGGATTTCTGTGCTGAGATAACTAAAAAAATATTGTACTCCGTAAGAATATTGTAACGAATTTGGGATTTATTATCTTTTGTACAGGATCAAAACTGTGTAACTTGCATAGTCCTTAAGTGTGTTAAGTACATATTTTTGAAGTTTATTTCAAAATCATTATTTGTTTTTTTAATAATATAAATAGTAGTTTGTCTAGTTTAAGCCAATGGAAC
The DNA here is from genome assembly GCA_950005105.1 of Lycophotia porphyrea. Lineage (NCBI taxonomy): Eukaryota > Metazoa > Arthropoda > Insecta > Lepidoptera > Noctuidae > Lycophotia > Lycophotia porphyrea. The sequence goes on along the minus strand of OX465396.1, from coordinate 16,019,641 downwards.
ATGGCTCTATCAAATATTTATTAATTTATTTATTTTTATTGGTCCACCAACAATTGTTCACATTGGTTTTATACTTAAGGTAACATTAAAAAAATTCATACAATAGTGCAACAATCACTTATAGGTAAACACAGCATGCAATATTAGAATTTAAAGTAATTTTATCAAGCTCCATATCATTACTTGAAAAAAATATTAAGTCTGAAAAAATAAGATTAGTAAACTCAAGATTATTGCGCAACATTACTTTTCTAAACATCGAAAAGAAAATCGAACAAGTTTTCATCGAACAAGTTTTCAAGTCCAACAACCGATAATTTCTGTAAGTGGTCCCAAAATAGCTTTTGATCAATGACGTCATTTGCTCCAGGATATTGCGCGGGAGGGACAATACAATGGCTTTTAGGCAGATTGCTCCTGTTAATACGACTTTATTGTTGAGTCGGCGCTAAGAATAGCAGGGAAATGGCGGGTGGGCGTGCTCCTTAGTCGCTATGGATTTTCGAAGATATTATCCGTATATTATAATTGTGGTCTGAAGTTCATAGGTTAACTAGTTTTTGGGCTCTCGACTTATTTATTTATTTTATTACAAAATGGGCCTTGTCTTGACTTCGATCCCGCCTGATGAGAGAGATACTTAACAGGAGGTTTCAAAGAATCTTAAGCCTCAAAAGACTAAGCGAGAAGTAATTCAGTAGTTCACGTTACTGATTACAAACTGGATCATCATCATTTAAACTTCGCATCAAAAATGTCTACTCCTTTTTTTTTCGGATGGTAAATCATCAGATGACTTCTCCCGCTCCGGGCAGAGCGGAAGGGAGTGTCAGACTTGTACTGACTAAAACTCATCCATGTTCCTTCCTTGCCCTTTGTGTTCCACGGCCGCGGTATCTCTTTCGAACAGCCCGCAGCAAAATGTCTACTCCTAAGAGTTCGCATTGCTGTATAACTTTCACGAATACCAAAGTGTGTGTAAGTTTAAACTACAATATACCTTAACAAAGTCTGGAATGCTAGACCGAACACTGCGTACTTTATTTCAGACATTTTTCAATCAAAAGCAAAGTCCCTATCGCAGCCGAACATTAAATCGAAAAAAGGGAGATTCCTAGACATTTTCTCAACCCGAGTGAAGAATGACATCCAAATGGAGTTTTTTTCTTTTAGAGCACAATCGTTACAAGTTCATAAAAACGAGTAAAAAGAAATACGGGTACAACCGACCGACAGGACAATTTGTTAGGGCCGTCTGCTACAGAATTTCAATCTCGTTGAGTGTATTGCACATCACTACTTATTATTTATATGTACGTATAAATTGAGCTAATGCTACATACTTACTTATTAAAAATATCCTTTTTTTGCGTTCGCCTTTTCAACAAGAGATTAGCTGTGATTGAAGCAAACTATGAGTTATACTTAAGAGGGCTATCACATTTTTTCTTGTATTTGAGCGTTTTACTCGATTTTCGATGTGTGATTATGGTTTATATATGGCAAAAAAATTTAAAAAAAAAATATGCCCGAGACCGTTTGATTATTTTTCTCGGGAATGTTTTAAACAAATATTTCAACTTGTTTACGTACATGAGTAAAAACCTTGTCTCTGCAAAGGATGTTTAAAAAAATCCTACTTTTGGGCATCTTTGATGCTTTGTTACATAAAAGATATAATAATATTATATTATATAAAAATGTCCATGGTACTATTGAGTGGTGTACTTTGGAATGCTTTAATATTTTTTTATGTTTCATACAGAAATACACCAAAAAAAAAATCCGTTTTTATCTATGAAGATATAATCCAAATTCAAAGGGAAAATATTTAATAAGTAAGGTTACTATCTTACCTTACTTGAAAAAAATAATTAGACCATTTAAAAGTAAAATACTACTTGAAAACAATTGTTTTATGCAATGTTAAAAATCAATATAAATCTCGGAACGGGCGGTCCTTAGCTTGTTTGGTCATTTTGGTTTGTTCCTGGAATCCGAGGCATAGCTGTTTGCATGTGTGCGTAGTACACCTCGCTAGATCTATGCGCACACTTGCGCATCCACTGCCGCATGCCGTCTAATTTACCTAAACTGAATTCTTTAATTTTGTGATAGCCCTCTTAAATAGTTTTGGTGAAGCGACCGACTTCAAACACATTTGGTCCTAAGAGTCACAACAGCAGCATTTGTTCTGCTGCGCATTTTACCTTTAGCCAGATTATAGATACTTATATCAACAATAATGTTCGTAAAAAAATGTCAACGGCCTATTTTCGTTTGCTGCACTGCATCAAAAGCACTATATCACCAAACTTCATTATTTTCATGATACTGATACTGTTAGCCTGCGTCATCCCACAGCTGGGCATAGGCCTCTCCCCGTGACTTCCAGTTGTTTCGATCCGTCATGAACTTTCTTACAAAAAGCGCTGGTCAATTGTTTTGAATTTCACTGCAATGTTAGGAACAACTTTTTTTATTGAGCCCATGACTCTTACTCAAAAGAAACTTTACGACTCTACTGTTCAACATGCACGAAGCATAGCCTATAGCATACAGGTCATAAACGACTTCCACCACTTACGACTATTTTGTTCAGACTCCTAATTGATGCTAATACCATATTTCCAATGTAAATTACGTAGCAAGCCGTTTTAAGACTGTCATTACTTAATGACGGTGATGTCAGTAAGATGCTAGTGAATCTAAATAGAGTTGCATAGGTAATCGTGGGAACTATATCTGATTTGGGAATGTTTGTTGTTGTTCCTCTTACTAAACTATACTGTAATGGAACTTTAGTCTTCCACACTGAGCCCACGTCGTAGATTACCGCCAATTAGTAGTGGAACTGTAGTCTAAAGCCCGCTTGCATCATAAATCTTCATCATCATCATCAGCCTTTTAATGTTCCCACCGTGGGACACAGGCCTCCTCTTTATGAGAGGTAATGGGCTATAATCCACCACGCAGGCCCAGTGCGGATTGGTAGATGTCACATCATCATAAATCTTACTACTACATATTATAAATGCGAAAGGTTGGATGGATGGACTTTTCTTACTTGATCACACCAGAAAGGCTGAATGGATCTGGATGAAAGGCACACAGATCACAAAGATAGATTATAGTCTAGAATAGCACATACAAAATTTCCACGCGATCGAAGTCGCGGGCAACAGATAATCTATAATACATTAAGGGCTAAACGAAATAAATAAGTATCCAATTGCTGTTAATTGTTTGAAGATAACAAAGACAGATTTATTTTTAACGTATTTTGTATTGCAAGCGAACCTAAGTTTACTGAAAGTAATTGGCTTGTTTCACTATTTACGACCTGAAGCAACAATACGTGCGAAATACCCATATTATCCACATGACTTATGACTCTGAGCTCCCCAATGGGCTTAAAGAAAAGGTCACAGACAAACAATACTATTTATTGAGCCTGCTACGCATATCAAAGACCACAATGTGGGACGTCGGATGCCAAGCATTCGCCACAGTGCAATGACTGATGCTGGTATCGCAACTATCGATATATTCTGTAGATATAATTGCTCATTGCAGTATGAGGTAGGGCTACCCCAAAAGCTCAAGGTATAGACTCGAATACGATAATAGGACCTGTGATCTCTCATTTACTCTTTATCCAACCAAAAACAGTAATTATTTGAAGTGAGATGAAGGGTCCAAAAAAACACTAATTCAAGTCCGAAGTTGGATGAAAACGGACAAAACAGAAACGGGAGACGTAATGGAAAACTGGATGTCCTGATTTCTAATGCAGCTTGAAAGGAGCCTAACAGTGACTGAATCATCCAAGAATTTGAGGTGCAGATAGTTTACTCAGAAAATTCCGGCAACTATAGCCATAAACTTAATATTCCTCTGCACGGACTCCAAATAAAGGTCCACGAAAAAATAAACCAGTAACAAAGAGAGGCAGGAAACAAAACGAAAAGGTCGCTGGGGCTGGGTGCCACATGTGATGACGTCATCCAATGGCGGCCATGACAGTCAGCTGGCGAGTGCAGCGTTTGATGTACCGATGCGCTAACGAATTGAGCTCATCGTTTAGTGCTGCCATTGCAATGCGGGTTTAGATTGTAATCTCTTAAGATTTGTAGCGTAAGTTAGGTTGAAGATAAAACCAGGATTAGTTGTAAGTAGGTGCTTTGAAGGCGATTTTATTTATAGTTAAATGTTTATTAGTCTTGATCAGTTTGAGAGAAAATAAAATTCTGGAATGTGTGCAAATGTGCATGATTTTTTAAATGGGTTATTAAAGCTACTACTTAAGTCTAAAGACTTTAAATTATAAAATATTTAGACGTTAAATTAATGAAACTTGAAGAGAAAACCCGCCTACATAGCAATAGTTTTCATTTATCAAAGTGGCTACGGGAAAATATATATTTTTTGACTTTACTATAATGGATTTTACCGCAGTCCTATAGATAGCCAACCACATGTATACTGACATTTCCCTAACATATAAGAAATGTCGTTGGTCGCTACCTAATTTTTTATGGGTTTTTTTTCAATGTACGTCCCCATTTGACATTTAGAGACGTTTCGCGAAAATGTTCATTTTCCCATAAAAAATACGATATAATGTTATGGCAACGAAATAGGTTAATGGTGATCGCTCAAGCTTGTTATCCACAATGGATGAGCAGAGCTTTTATAACTCTATAAAGTTCTATCACAAGTTTAATGAATATAATGTATGTGAGTATAGAAAATAATGCACGAGTGAGACGATATTTTTGACAGATTCATTTAGTACGGTTCACCACTGCTGCACGTTTGAATAAAGTAGTTAATTCTATACCTTCCAGAAAGATGAATGAAAGATATTCTTATGAATGTCTACTGTTTCTTTACACAGAACTGTAATTTGTATACTGTACATAATAAAGAATATTCTATAAAGGGTATAAAAAGACTATTAACGAAGCCGAAAGGCACTTGTTCTCTCCGTCATTGCGATTAATTTTTTGTTCTAGACCGTACCTGGGAACCTTCTAGTTACGGAGATATTGGGGGTCAAAGTTCCAACTATTTCACATATATATATATTTTAAATACATGTTTTTAATGTAGGATTTTACTTTAAACACCTCCAGGATCCCCTTACTATTCAATCCATCCATCAGCACAATGTTCTGAGGGCGTTACATTGAGTCCTACTGAAAAACGTAAATTTTCAGCCCAAAAGAAATAGGTGATTCAAAGCTCTAATATTTGCGTAAAGTTTTTTAGTTTGATGTACAGAATGCATGGTTGACGACTTCGTGAAGAGTCTGTTTACACCCTGTATATGTCCTTGAAGAAGTAGCACGTCCGGGACACCGCCTTGTGAATCATAAAGGTCATAGGAACATTGAGATAAGAGCTAGCGTCCAATGTCCTAAACACAATCTACCGTCAAAACAATGCATGGGTTAGTCATTTCCTTTATCAATGCTTCCGATTGCAACAATCAATTTGTACGTTTCAGTGTTATCTCGGATTTATTGAACGGATTTCGATACAGTTTTCACTATCCTGCCCCTGTAGGTCAAAAAGCGATAACTCAATAAATGTATGTTTCGAGAAATATGTGACACTTTCACATATTTCTCGAAACATACATTTATCGCTTTTCAGCAGAAACTAAAGCATATTTTTCTGGTGGATTTATGAAAAATGGTCCAATACAGATACGGTTGTTTTGATTGAACAACTGATGAGGGATGTTTCAAGCGGTCAAGTGGAAAAGAAGAGTAGAGAAAGACCAAAGAAGCGATAGATGGGCTGTGTGAAGGATGATATGGCTAGAAAGGAGGTGACTGCTGTGATGACGTAATAGAGAAGTATGGAAGAAGACATGCTGCGCCGACCCCAAATAGATTGGGATAAGGGCAGGATAATGAGGTGGAAAAAAGAACAGAATATTTTATTCAAATACCGCTTTTTCGCTTAACGAAGGCAGTATTTGCTACGTAAAATAATTTATTCTACGGAAGCCTCGTTTTTTTTTTTTTTTTTAATTAGAACCAGCCTGAGACGTAAGTTCAAAGTGGAGTTGGCGAGCTTAAAGTTTTTCAATTAAACTTGAACACATGCGACACTGACGAAGATCGGGTTCACGCAGAGATTCTTTGATAACGGTGTGAGTATCAGTGGCGAAGGTTCCATACAACTCCATTCCTACCGGCTTCCCTTTTCAAAATGGCACAGTCAGAATTCTATAGACCAATAATATAATGACATGAAAGACATGTACTCCGGCTTCCCTCTTACAATAATTGACCCTTCGCTACTGGTGAGTATGGACTGTGAAGACAACTAGAAACTATAATTGAATAGCATGTGGCTTCGGTGCTTATCTTATCCACAATAGTATGCAGTCAAGGATATTAAATTATGAATTGGTCCTTTTGTTCGGTGTTCCATTTTGTGTTATGGGACTGAAGTTTCAGAAATGAATGCTCTAAAAGACGACTTTTATTATTTAAATAAAGTAATGAATATTGTTGAATTGCTAAAATGAAGGGCACTGGGATTGTGACTTTGTAAAGCAGTTATCCCGCGATCTATCATTTATCAAAAACAATTTGTGCCTACTTAAGTAATTAAGAACATTATTTACTAATACTGAATATCCATATTAGTAACATCTAGCACGTGTACCTCTTAATCAAAAGAAGCGTAGTAAAGTATCGACTGCGTTTTTAGTTAGTGACCGTCCGAGGTCATCGACCCGGCCACAGTTCAGTTCAACACCACTATCTGAGAGTTATCTCAGACGAGTGACGTCATCGATCCCAATGTCTAGGATTTTAGGGAATTACTGTTAAACATTGCTAATTAGTTATTGTTAAGTGGACGAGAGCTCGTGGCTAAATATGTAATAAAAACAGCACAGGGCGATCTTCCAGGTTAAGCAGCGCTTGCCAAGGTCGGTCCGTGGATGGGTGACCATCAATTGCATTTTGAGTTTCCGCCGTGCCAGCTGTCATTTGTGACATTAGTTACAGGTAGTCAGTGGCCCAAAACTGACCATCCAGTCTTTCCAAGAGGTATCGTATTACCCAGTACTAACTGGATTGTGGAGGTCAGATAGGCAGTCGCTCCATGTAAACTACTGGGTTTCAGCTGCATCCAGTTAGATTGGAGACGACTCCAATATAGTAGGCCACAGGCTAGGAAGATCAGGGCTGCGGGACTGTTCGAAAGAGATACCGCGGCCCTGGAACACAAAGGGCAAGGAAGGAACATGGATGGGTTTTAGTCAGTACAAGTCTGACACTCCCTTCCGCTCTGCCCAGAGCGGGAGAAGTCATTTGATGATTTCCCATCCGGAAAAAAAGAGGCTAGGAAGATAGTGGTTAGATATTGTCATTCATTATTGTTTGTTAATCATCATTGTTGCATCAGTAAGGATGGGTCGTGCGAGAAGGAAGTGCGCAGGAGAATTGGCTTGGCTATGAGCGCCATGTCTCAGCTTGGAAAAATCTGGAGAGATCGTAACATATCCGTTAGAACTAAAACCAAACTGGTACGGACTCTAGTATTTTCGATCTTCTCGTATGGCGCTGAGACGCGGACACTGAGAGCTGCAGACCGCAAACGCATTGACGCCTTTGAGATGTGGTGCTGGAGAAGGATGCTACGTATTCCTTGGGAAGCGTTTCGGACTAACGTATCCATATTGCGAGAACTTAAAATCTCCTCGCGGCTGTCGTCTGAGTGTCTACGCAGAGTCCTAGAATACTTCGGTCACATTACAAGAAAAGAAGGTGACAACCTCGAGAAGCTCATCGTAACCGGCAAAGTAAATGGAAAAAGACCTTGTGGTCGTAGAGATCCGCACCGTCCTTGACTTTACAGTCCACGACGCCCTCCACATCGCCAGGGACAGAAACAGATGGAGAAACATCATACGTGATAAAGTGATGCAAAAGGGAGGTCACGACCCTCAGCACTGAGGAAAACGACGCAAGGAGGAGGATTGTTTGTTAATAGAGTATTGCTTGGCACTAATTGATGAGATGAGTGGTGCCTTCTGTTAACTGTTGAATGATGTAGGACCTGTATTATACTGATAGTAATAAAGGGAACACTCTGATAGTAAATTACGTCATGTGCTCGCTAGTATACAGTATCACCATACATGCACTGCAGTTATATGTATATGCACCAAGTTTATAGACAAACAGCGAGAATTTACGAAAATAACACATAATTCCAATTTGACAATGTTATTTAAATCATTTGCTGTCATAGACTGATGAACAAAATATACAAATTAAAATTTGTTTTATTTTTAATATAAATTATTAATATATTTGAATATGAGGCTGGTCTCAAAACTAAAGTTTCCCTGAGTCCTGGCCAGCCAGCTTAAAAAATACAACAGGATCATTGCACAAGTACACATTTTTTCCAGAACATCATAACGTTAAGGAATCCTTTCAAATCCCCGGGATCTTTCGACCCTCAAGCTCAAAAGCGCAAGTGACGCTAACAGCGACAGACACGCGATGTGTCGTGAGTTCGACCCAGGATTACTCCCTTCAATTAAGTATTAAAAGGCAGACGTGTTTACCGCTTTTTAGCTCTTTTTACAATGCCGCAGATTTGGAAATTAATTCTGAATGCTGCTTTCCTTGTTTGCGATCTAATTTGTTTGTTTTTAGCTGGTATACAGAATAACTTTTTTAAGTGAGCGAAAAATACTCAAAGGCGTAGTTTGAGTATTTTTTTATACTCCTCAGTTTCGGATTTGGCCATCCACGCCCACTTGAAAAAGTCACCCTGAATATGATTACTGATATCAAGATGGCTTAAAATACTATTTGGCTAGGACATTTAGTATCCCTACTCGAAAACGTCGTGAGGAAAGTTTTAAATATGAATGTGGGCGGGTATAAGGGTAGAGGAAGACCAAAGAAACGATGGATAGACTGTGTAAAGGATCTCCATTACTAGTCATATCAGCAATATGACGAGTAATAGAGAAATATGGAAGACCAAGACATACTGCGACAGACCCCAAATAAATTAGGATAAAGGCAGGACATTGATGATCTAATATCCCCACTGTCTGCTCGAGGATACGAAGTGATTTGATTCTTTGAAAAATATTGAAAATTGATTAATATTTATAGTATCTTCTATTTGTAGTATCTTAGCTTCTGATTCCCATTACTTGTTGACTATTTGACACTTGGCAAGTGATATATTTAGTAATTTTTAGGATTCCGTACCCAAAGGGTAAAACGGGACCCTATTACTAAGACTCCGCTGTCCGTCTGTCACCAGGCTGTATCTCATGAACCGTGATAGCTAGATAGTTGAAATTTTCACAGATGATGTATTTATGTTGCCGCTATAACAACAAATAATAAAAATATAAATTATTTAATAATTAAAGGAGGCTCCCATACAAGACAAGAAACGTGTTTTTTTCGGTTTATGGTACGGAAAACCCTTCGCGACCGCGAGTCCAACTCGCACTTCGCCAGTTTTTTTACATTACATAACATCACGCCTGTAATCTCCGAAGGGTTAGGCAGAGGTAAACGTGTTCCTAAGAGTATACTCACATTTCCTCAGTTATGTGTTATAAGTTCCTTGTAAGTAATAGGGGTGACCTTATTTCCATCAACTGGGCAGAAATCCGACTCCGTCACTGCTTCCCGAGATATTCTTGATGGGGAAACCCAATAACATTTTGTCCTTGGGAATCGTACCTAGCAGTCGCGCTTCAGACCACTAGACCAATAATATTTAAACAAGATGGCGCAAAGACTACAAATTCTTTCATCTATTATGATTTGAATAATGTAGTAAGTAGGTCCTAGGTTCCGTTCTATCTATAATCGCGAACGAATGTGTATAAAATATTTTTACGATTTAAAACAATGGAAGTCAAGATATAACTTTTATCTTTATTCCATTTCAATACAATTCCTAGTTGACATAATTTCTACAATATCTAATTTCTTATGTTTACATATGCCATTTGTCATAATAAACGATCGATCGATTTCTTACAAACTTTGAATTTATAAGAAATCGATGAATACTTAATGGCAGTTGAAGCTAGTCATAGGTTGTATGACCAATCAAATTATTTTCTAGTGAATGAATGACAAAACATACTAAAAATCCCTAGTGATGCAAAGTGGGTTCGAATTCGACAACTGAAGTCGCAGTGCAGAAATGTACCAATTATAGAAAGAAATAAAACCGACTTCCAAAAAAACACAAAAAAAAACTAAAATAACTTTTTTTTAATTACTTTCGGATGTCGGTGACTTTGTTTGTTTCATTGTCATTTTTTGTCACCGACTTCCGAAAGTAATTTAAAAAAAGTTTTTTTTTTGTGTTTTTTTGGAAGTCGGTTTTTTTTCGCAGAAAGTTTTTATTTTACCCTTTTTAGTTGTAGACTTTTTTGCATACCACACAAATTCTAATCATGAATTAATTTTTATATTGTAACCAGAACTTTAAGGAAGTAATCGTCAAGACGAATCAAACGAGTCCAAACTCGATGGGGTTGTCGTTTTATAGCGGAGTTCTTAAGGCGACCTTACAGTTCCATCACCAGGCCCTGGATACTAACTAAAGACACACTACTCATTAAGACGAATCAAACGAGCCCAAACTCGATGCGGTTACGTCGTTTTATCACAGAGATCCTATGGCCACCTTCAAGCTCCATCATCAGACCCTGGATACTATCTAAAAACAAACAACTTATTTAGACGAATCAAACTAGCCCTAACTCGATGCGTTTATGTCGTTTTATCACGCAAATCCTATGGCCACCTTACAGCTCCATCATCAGACCCTGGATACCATCTATAGACAAACTACTCATTTAGACGAATCAAACGAGCCCAAACTTGATGCGGTTACGTCGTTTTATCATGGAGATCCTTTGACCACCTTCCAGCTTCATCATCAGACCCTGGATAACATCTAGAGATAAAGTACTCGTCAAGACGAATCATACGAGCCCAAACTCGATGGGGTTATGTCGTTTCATAACGGAGTTCTTAAGGCCGCCGTCCAGCTCCATCATCAGATCAGCTCCATGTCATCGATATATTGTACTATCACGCGATATACATAAGCGTGCAAATTTTTAATTCAATCGGAAATCAGGAAGTGTGTCAAATTAAACATGCAAGACTTCAGGCGTCGTCACGTGATATAGCAATTAACGTGAAAACATACCAAATTACTGAACCGATTTTGATGAAATTTCTACGGGACCAATCGGGAAGTATAACCTTTTATATAAAAGAAGAATTTGTGAAATTGGTTATGAAACGACGGAGATATGAGGTAACAAACACTAAAAAAACATACAACCGAATTGAGAACCTCCTCCTTTTTGAAGAAAGTCGGCTAAAAAGGAGAGATATGACTTTTTCGTCAAAATCAAATCTCAATCAAAAGGTTGCCTGGTAGAAAACGCCTACGGCATTAAGTGCGCCTCTGTACTTGAAGTATTAATAAATCTGAAATTACCTAACAAGAAGCCCTTCTTCGTCAACAACATGACAAACAGCCAGTTGAACATTACAAAATCAATCGGAATTTATCTTGACAACCAGTAAAAACCACACAGAAGTAGATACCTCATACCCTTTACCCACTACAACACCGCGCCCATCGAAAGGCCTTACATCACACCAACCAAGGTTTCTTTCGTAATGTTTTTACTACGATCCGTTGATTCTAACTGGCCGTAGTATTTCGTGGGCACTCGTAATTTCACGGTAGGTGATCACAATGGCTATCGACACGTAATTTGTGTAGTCCGTATCCAGTTCTTTCATAATTATTTTACCTTGGACGGCAGCAATTCAACACCAACCTTATTTTAAGTAGAATAAAGATTACTGTAACTTTGACAGACTTGTCAGGGACTGCCTCGTTGGTGTAATAGTCGCAATCGCGACTGCTGAGCTTGAGGTTCTGGGTTCGATTACCGGGCAAATTATTATTGCCTTTTTCCATTATCAGGAATTTCTCAATAGCAGCCACGGTGTCTGGATCTGGTCCCGGTTGATGGCAATAAGCTCACCCCTTTTTACATGGGACTTAAACATAACTGGCGAAATGTGTACTATTAGGTACACCTTAACCCTTCGGTGATTATAGGTGCGATGGTGTTATGTTGTCAGTAGAAGCAACCTTATTGTCACTAGAATTAAGAACACGCATGATTTTGACAGTGATGTAAAATCAGAGGAAAAAAGCTGTGTAAGGACTGTACTGTTTATTAGAGTGATCAATTGTTTTCGACCGACAGTTAAAGTGAAATGTGGGGAAGTCAGAGAAGTCATGTGTCATTACAGGATGTATGTTGATTCAGAGAAACATTTAAAATTCGAAGTGTGTTTTTTTTTGAGGTGCTCAATGACTGATTGTCACTTTCTAGTGGGTTTGTCTCGAAGGACCAATTTTGTATTGGACTTAATTTTGTTTGGGCAGTTCGCGGCATATGCGATGACCTCAACTTTAAACGATAGAGTATGAGAATAACTCTTGCTTTCCTTTGACCGTGGAACTACATTAATAATCATCCTCATAATTCCATACGTAATTAAAACCGTAATAATACTATAACGGTGTGTGAGACGACCTTCGGCGGGTCTAGGCCGTGCCGGCGCTCGCGCATGTCGGGTAGGTACGTCAAGTATAGCTGTCCACACTCGATGCACTGTGGGAATGTTATCTAAGTAATTATACGCGATAGCTACGCCAGTACATGCGGTATGCGAACATCTGTGGTGCGCTTGAGACGTGCCCTGCATCCGTCGAGAAGTTAGGTTGATATATCTTTTGATCCTGTACTTTTAGCCATCTTTTGATGTAGCCTTTTTTTTTTAAATTAAGCGGTGAAAAAGTCTAACGCATACCGCACTGTCCGGGGAAGTCTCCCCGGATTGGCCCGCTTGGATAGATGGGGCTTGCACCCATTAAAAAACACCGCCGTGAGCCTACTGTCGCCTTGGCGGATGAGCCGCGAGGACTGCTACGCATGACGTTCGCGATCTTTTGATGTAGTCTCTACCAAGCTAAGGCAAATTCCCTTTTCTACCAGGCGGGCTTGCGCCAATCATATCCTGCCTAGCCTTTTCTCAACTATGTTGAAGTCGGCTTCCAGCCTGACCAAAAGGATGGAACTAGATACCAGTATTTTACATGGAGCAACTGCCTATATGACCTCCACAACTCAGTTAGTACCGGGTAATATGATAACCCTTGGTAAGACTGGTTGTCAGACTTCCGCGCGAGTCCCGAAGATCTACAAATGACAACCGAGACCAACGGCTTAACGTGTTTTCCGAGGCACGGAGGAAACTCAGTATGTAATGGGACAACCATTCACGGACCGACCAGGCAAGCGCGGCTTACCCTAAAGATCGACCCGTGCGACTGTTTGGAATATGAGTATTATAATCAGTAGCAGCAGGAAAGGCAGAAATATGAGTAAATATTATAACAAGAGGCATCGCAAGAATTTAAGTTTATTATTCTAATACACAATCATAAAGTACCAGCCTTTGTAAAACATGAATATTTATTAAATCTCATCGGGTTATAACAATTAGCATTGAATAGAAACTACAACAAAGAGATATTTTAATAACTCCAGTGTCAGACTATTTGCTAACACAGAAAAGGAATCTATTTAATTACGTCAAGTCAATCTTGGGTGTCTACTTAAATCAAAATGAGGACCGTGGACTGAAGGATCGTCTTGGAAAAATTGGTTCTTAATTTGATACGTTTTTTAAGTCAAATAAATTACATCCCAAGGAAGCGAATACGAAAGGACCTCTTTTCCAAGAGCCATTGGTTCATCACGCCAGATGAATGATCGATCAAGTCCTAGGTCTCCTCTCTGTCTATCTCTGATTTTTCGGATGTATGTGCATATTGTATCATTATTATTTTAATTAGGACATGGAGGACTTAGAGCTAATAAAAACAAAAAAACCATAATCACCAGAAAAACAAATCCTCACTTGCTTCGTTGGCCGAGAGATATTTTTTGACGGCATGTAAAGCCAAGTCAGGGGCCCACCAGGACATCAGGTTAGGCACTAACCACACGATAAAGAAAAATAATGATCTATTATCAAAAGAAGTTAGTTAGGGTATTCCATTTCCAGATTTCTACACGATGGGGCACGCGATAGTTCCCTATTTCTAACCGGCAAGTCCTACGTGTCCCGTTGTTTGCAAGTTACAACTTATGGACAAAACTACTCGTAGACAAATTCTGAACTGTCTCTAATTCGATTGCCATCGCTAAGTTAAGGGTACCTATTCCCTAATTGTTTTCATTTGCTTCCTGAAAGTTCATCTTGTTAAAAGTTCCATAGTCAATTTTTTTTTTTCATCTTTATTGCAAAACTAATCAACGTCAACATCTAGCACTTACATCGCATGCCGTACATAATTATTCGCAAGTTTTCCGTCCCGCTGAGTCAGACAATTATATTCGACCTTGCTTGGACCTCGCAGTAATTAATAACCCATAGTTTTTGCCCTCAAAGTGGAACAGATTACATAAACCTAAGTTATGTTAGGACTGTGGCTTGTGCCGTGTCAAACTTTTTTTTTGTGTTCTTAATTTTGAATGTCACATCTGTGCCTTAAGTGGCCAGGTGGTTTGAAATTGTTAGAATGTTTTTCCAGTATTTTAACTTCGGTTTGGAACAGCCAGTTTAATTAAATGTTTTTTTTTTTAACTTCGATAGTTATTGGTGAAGTGGTTTTAAAAAAAAGGCTTTAACAACGTGCCGACGAGCTCTTGCTTTTGAAATTCAAATGTTGACGTCTTTAATTTTTGTTTTGCTCGTCGCCAGGATCTGCAGCCTGCAACTAATGACAGCAAAGAGTTACCAAGCAAAAAGTCGTCCCTCCGCTCAATTATCTAAGTGTTTAATTATCATCATCTCACAATTAGTCACGTCACGACACAGTAGGCGACACGCCATCATTGTTGGTGTTCACTTACCTAGCAATATGATACATGGTGTTCTGTTGACAGTTATCGGATCCAATGACGGAACGCCTGGTTCATCGGACCATGGTCGTGTAACTGCGCAGTTTGAAGTAAAACGGGTGTAGGCGCAGAGCTAATATTTATTGTAGAATCATTATGGAAAAATAAAACCTGATTAACATAGCTAGTGGCACTGTAATGTAGAGCAAACTGTGTTGACGTCCTGTCCAACTGTATGAACTGACGCAAAAATGCAAATGATGAGAGGATTTTTCTAGTGTTCCTAAATATTTTCAGGTGAAAGAAAGCTTTGTAAACCGTACACCGAGTTTCCTCCGTGCCTCGGAAGGCACGTTAATCCGTTGGTCCCGGCTGTCATTTGAATATCTTTGACAGTCGTTAGGTAGACAGTGTGCAGTGGCCCAAAAAAGTTTGACAACCAGTCTTACCAAGGGGTATCGTATTACCCAGTACTAACTGGGTTGTGGAGGTCAGATAGGCAGACGCTCCATGTAAAATACTGGTATTCACCTGCATCTGGTTAGACTGGAAGCCGACCCCAACATATTTCGTTGGGAAAAGGCTAGGCAGATGATGAAAGAAAGCTTTGTAATAAAATATCTTGAGGGCTTATTGTACGAACTTCGAGGTTCTGCACTGTAGTTCCGCAGAAACTTACGTTTTTTTTTGCGGATGTCATTTCGGAGGTAATACGCACCGCTCGCGTGGTGAATTACGGCCCACTTGCCCTCACAGAGAGCTATGTAGGAACATTGTGCCACGTAATCGAAGCCACGCTCCCGAATGTAAGTAGTACCTAATAGATATCATAATACATGTATCTTTTTTTATCCAAAAACTTCGGAGGCTAGAAATAACACGACATCCAGCACTTTACGGAGCAGTTTTATTCAGTAAACGTCCTCTAACTGACAGAACCATTTTATAAAACCCTAACTACGCATACCATGATCATTACGCCTCCATACTAGTACCTACAGAGAAGCATTGCTGTAATTACATTATGTGACCTCATTAGAACAGTAAATGGCTATCGTTAGTTCCGACCGACGCAAGCGCATCCTTCCGATGCATATAATGGACATTTGGGAGCGGAAGCTCCTAACATAGACTTAATTTATTACAACATTATTTTAAGCATACGTAGTGGGTAAGTTAATGAGTTTAAACAATATAAAATTCGATGACATACCTAGTGGCTCTTTTATCAGGAAAAAAAAAATGTTTTTTTTTTTTCATTCATTGTTACATTTACCGCACGCAAAATACGCGCGTACGTGGAGTTGCGGACACCAGCCTGTTATACAATAGTCAATACCTAACGCAAAAACTGCGGTTGAGTTTTGAAAGCCTATAGCTGTGCCCGTTATTTCTACTACATTTGTAGGTACCGAGGCAAAAGAATCCTATGCCTGATACTATAATAATATGTCATCCAAGATATGGTCATAAATTCATCAGCCTTTCTTCCAACATGATTGAGGAACAGCCATCACAATTTCCACATACGATTAAACGTTTAAAAGAACCATACTAAACAGAACCCCTTCTGCTACGGAACCCTAAAAACGGGAATTGCTTGCTACTTCAAAAATGAAATAAGATTTCCCTTTCGTAATAACGTCTGACAGGGCTTTTACCATGGTAGCGTTCTCCCTTCAAGTTTTGTGAATTTGCAAACTCATTCATTCTGATGAGGTTGTCGGTTTTCTTTTGCTTTATTTGTTTATATTTTGCTAGTAAACATGATAACTGTTTTTCCCTCTTTCCCTTATAGTTACATCAGTGGGATGAATGAAAGTCACAGCGGATAATATATTACTATTAACATCAGATGGTGCAAGGCTGCGAGACTATTCCAGGGCTGCGGGACTGTTCGAAAGAGATACCGCGGCCCTAACATAGATGGGTTTTAGTCAGTACAAGTCTGACACTCCCTTCCGCTCTGCCCAGAGCGGGAGAAGCCATTTGATGTTTTCCCATCCGGAAAAAAAAAATGATGCAAGGAGACAAGCGGTCTAACTCCAGCTGTGAAGGCGAATCTTGGTCATAAACTCGTATCACGAGCTAATACAACCACCTCAACGACATCCTGGGTTATCCTAGAAAGTCAGCTCCGCTACCATCCTGCTGCCTGGCTAATATTTACCACCATGAAGATTATGGATTACAATATTAGTTCCTTTAAAGAAGCATGATTTTAAACATACATTGGCAATTTATGTGGAGTGCTCAAGTGACAGCACTTGGAAATGAAAATGTAGAAATTTGGGAGAAGCATATTATAGCCAGCGGCAGAGTCTGAAGTAGATGTTTATTTTCCCTATTCACCTAGAAACAACGAACTATGACTTACTAGAGCTTAGTTTTAATACGGAAATTACCGTAACAAAGTCCCCGAGCAAAATACAGTGGTAATATACGTAATGCTAGGGAAAAATGAAACCAGGCATCACTTCAGTGGTATTTGAAACGATATAAATTCCGTGAATTAATAGTATGTTAAACACGGCAATTACAAGGAGAACGAGATTCGAATAGATATTGCGGCACACCCGAACATATTAACACTATATATCTTCAAGTTATTACTTAACCCATAATATCGTTGATATTACATAGTTTGGAACGGAAACCAGATGTGGGTGGCAAGTTGTGTCTTCACTTTACGTCGGCTCAAAAGTTAACACGTTAACTGCCATGTCAGGCACCGGTGCCTGACAGACTCACTATCTGTTCAGGACATGTCAGGCACCGGTGACTGACAACGAAGCATCAAATTCAACTGACCGCAGTGCGCCACCTGGCACGTAGTTTTTTTTAACCATTTTTTAATCCAAATAAAAAAAAGGGAACACTTTTTTATATTACTAGTTATGTATGTTGTTAACCGAGGATCAATACAGAAATGAAATTTGGATGGTACAGAAAATATACCTTGGCAGTTAACGTGTTAAGGAGATTTTCATAAATTGCGCCAGTCTACCTCAAGCCTTCAAACTTCTTGGTAATGTAACTTTTACTCCAACATTGGCCCGCAAAAAGCAGTTTCAATACCAAAGCATACAATTACCAAGCAATTTGCCTGTCAATGTCTTATAAAACAGTAAAAAAAGTCGTAACATCGAACAGGACGAGTGCTACTAAATCATAACAACTGCTTCGAAAGATTTATTGAAACATTAATCGCGGACATCGACAGCCATAAACGTGCGCTTATAAAAAGCAGTAAAAACACGTTCTCGACGTCTTGCCGCATCGTTTTGTTGCAGTGAATGTAGTACCTATCGGTTCTGACAGCGATCGCTAAATGCGTGTCGTATTCGATTGTAGTATGTTTGATATCATTACAGCGCCTACATACCTACCTTTGCTTTTTATAGCGTCTGCGATTTGCATGAGTCAGCTGCGAGGACTTTGAAGTTTGAACAGTCAGTCAGGTGATTTCAATGACACTGGAAGAATTTTATGACGAACAAATCACGTCCTTCCCGGACGTGATTTGTTCGTCATAAAATTCCCTTCTACGTAGGCTGAAGCGTGTTAAGTTTCGTCACTAAAATACCCTAAGGATGACAAGGTAACCCTATGTCATGATGACAATCCTTTGGTTGACGACTATAATTTTCCAGGTTTGATGACAGTATTTGTGGACTGTGGTTTGTCGTGTCATTCATTCATTCATTTTAGTTCCTCGTAGGTTTTTAACCGACGAAAGAGGAAAAAAAGGTTTACAAGGCATCACGTATTGTTGTTCCACAACTTTATTAAATCTAATCTGATGAAGATAATAAACTTACCAACATTCAACCGCCAAATCACTACATATTATAAAACAAAGTCCTCCGCCGGGTCTGTCTGTCAGTTTGCGATAAACTCAAAAACGACTGCACCGATTTTTATGTGTCACCAATGGATAGAGTGGTTCTCGAGGAAGGTTTTAGTATATAATTTGTCAAGCTTTAGTTGCGGGAAAGGGAACAAAATTTCATGATTACTTTTGGTCGCGATAACCGACATCTACATGGGCGAAACCGCGGGCATCAGCTAGTCTGAAATAAATCTCGAGTGCATAAAGAAACAGTTCAAAACCTTGTTAAATTAGCTTGTTCATTGTAACAGGAAGTTAATAATGAAATTCCGAATTATTTCATGTAACATTTTCCGCAAGACCTTGGCAATGCTTTATTTTTAGCTAATGTGTATACCTGAACTCATTTAATATCTTTGCAACACTGTATTTCTACAGTATCAAACAACACAGAACGAGAAATGTATAGTAGAAGCCCGTCATTCAGTTTAGAATAGCTTCCCTAAATAAAATTAATATTAAATAATTTTTTTTTTTTTTTTTTTGAACTTACTAAACTGAACGATCGAACTGAATTGACCGACGATTGAATTGATCGACGATTTGAACTAAATTGAACGATCATTTATCATTTCCCATTTCGAAATGATATTATTACTTAATCTACATTTGGACCAGATTTGTTGTCTTTACTAAAATTACACATGGATGTGTTTAACGAGTTTTCATGCTTGAATGAATGCGCAACAAAGAGGTGTTGCTTTCATTCAAAAATCAACAATTACGAGCGATGAGCAGTAAATATCAAGTTCCACTATCTTCAAAACTGTATAGAAGTTTTATTAGATTCCCACCATTCGAGCCCCTTAAACACGTATTATCTAATCCTCAGTCTATCTAATATCTGTTATTTGTACCCAGCCTATGTGGTGGAGGCGCCGAGGCACCCCATAGTCGTAGGAATGCAGCCGAGTCATGCGTCGCACGAGTGATTAATAGAAAACCTGTATGACAAGTCGCGAGACGGGATACGCAACTTACCACTCTTTTAGAAATACGCCGCTTATGATACAGCTGACGTAATTGCATTGGGAGAGGTACTTATTTATCAATTTTAATTTTAGGAAGTCTTCTCCATTCAAGACCTTAGCGAATGAGCAACTAGAATCAGTTCTTTTTACGTGTAAAGTATGTCTTTAAAAGTGCATTTTAATGGCGTAATTGAAATAAGTGATTCGAGTTTGTCTAAGACTGCATCGAAGTTGCTGATTTTCGGTATCAAAAATATTATTATAGATGGAGATATCAAGATCATTGTTGGGCTTTCTGCAGGTGAATATTATAACAAAGTGTTCCATATGAATGCCTATAAGCATACAGCGAGACCAAAGAAGGAATGGTTTGCGTAGAAGAATATATTATTATAGCTGGGAAGGAAACGAGCACTGAGGTAACAACTGATAGAAAAAGACGTGCTCTGCAGATAATTGACAAAGGAGGATGATATTCTAGAGACTAATAAAGTGTGGGCTATTTGAAAAGATCTAAATAACAACCTGAGAAAGATAGAAACTACGAATTTCATGGCACAGCATAGGTTAAATCGGAGAAAGCGTTTCATAAAAATAACATCTTTCAATAGCTTCAAACTATCCTTTTAATAAAAATAGATTACATAACGAGATTACACAAACACGCAGAATCTTCGGCCTTCTTCTTCAATGGTCACCTTCTATACAAATATGACAGCTTCCGTTTCTATACAAATATGACAGCTTCTGTTTGCATCACACGATAGGCCACTTTATTAACGAGATGTGTATTTAATTAAGGATAATCGTCGTATAATGCATGCATAATGTGGTCGTTTATAACGTCACCTGCTATTCTGTACAAAGGCAGACATAATAAGAGATTGTGAACAATCTCGGACAGTGTTATGTCAGGAGACGTGTCAGTAATGTTTATATTATTGCAATACTGGGATTGCGAATGCAAGCAGTGTGGGGCGATGAGAGAGTATCATTTCAATTGTTAGTTTTGGAGCCAGCCGATCAAAGGGAACCTTCTGTATAAATCGCTACGAATAAACGCAGTTGAAACACTTTATGGGAATCGTTTGAGCTTCATTTTCTAGCCGCTTTTCGTTCTTACTCGTTTGCAACTATACATTTTTAGGAGTTGCACTGTAAAATTTGAACCTAAATGAACCGATACATACAAATATAATCTATAATGAACTTTCTTAAATACTGTTCTTTCTTTTTTACTATTGATATCCAATCCAGTACGCCTATGTAATGAAACTTAGTAAGTGCTAATAAAAATCCAATTCAATCAACTCAGGCGCACAATTTACGATGTCGGTTACTCGGAGAAAGTAAGTACGGGATAAGATCGACGAAATAATGTGTGTATGTTATGTAGGATGTAATTTAATGTCTGTGATACGTGGTTTGAATATCATCAAGTACGTATCAACATGTGCGATGATTCTCAAATGATAGATACATGTAAATTGCTGTTTAGTTTTTCATAGTGTTTTAATTGGAGCTTTGGATATAGTTGTTTGATATAGAACTGGCGATACGAGGCACAAAGTCGACTTTGTATTTCTATCAACTCCCAAACGATTGAACTCTTGCATGCATTGATAAATGTAGACTATCAAAACGGGAACAGTCCATCTGAATAAAATATTCCAAATATCATCAAAGCCCATCAACTCCACGGTCTGCCACGCATCACCCTGACGAGTTAATGACTCGTTGATTGCTGCTCCCAAGGCCTCGCAGTGACCCTATTTCAAAACCACCAGACCCAATGACTCACGGACGTCATTTGTTGGTTAAAAAGTCGACCGAATGACCTTGCTGTAATGAAGAGTTCCTGTTTTTGTACCAGAAGGAATCGCCAACCTTTGTTTACTTTTGTTGATTTGACTTGTAATGTAATCAAAGTCGGATTGATAAACGAAATTGGGGTTTTGAGGTCATAGGGATTAATTTCGGTTGGAATATTCAAGTAGTTTAATAATGTGTGGGTATGTGGGAACTGCACCTTGCGAGTTCCTATTTATCATAAGGAGTCCCAAATATTCCATTAATTTCCAAAGCACGTACCGGGTCAGATCCTTTTGATAGAAAAGCTTTGCAAGAACTAATAACTGCGAATAGGAAGAAATTATGTGTGCAAACTTCTGGAGCTTCTGTCAGTTAGGCACATGATAGAATAGTTATGATTCAACAATTCCTAGTACTGAGAAGATCGCTAATTTATTCAGTATCAACCACTTAAACAATTGGGATCCTAGAACAAGATCTTGAATTATTCTCATGATTCATATTGCCTGTTAGATGAAGATGATAATTCCAAAGACTGTGTGAAGGTCGCGAGATCCCGCTAGGTGCGGGCAGTCGTGGACTCTTTCTTTCACAGACGCTGACAGTCAATCATAGTACGATTAACCAAAAATCGACGAAGCTGATATACACTGCTTGCAAGTTCTCGATATACATATATGTATATGTTTAAGCGTCGTCATTCACACGATGCCGGAAAAGATGTTGGGAGCGGCTAGTATTTTTAGTTTCTTCAGCTATGATGACAGTTAAATATATAGGATATTGTTGTTTGTATTTTTAGACTCCTAGTCTAAAAATACAAACAACAATATCCTACACGAAATAGCCATGAACAAGTTACGCGCTGTAGGAGTGTGGGCACAATCGCCTCGTGCCGCTGATAACACAGTATAAAGACAACCAGTAAACCAAGTACGTCCTATTTCCCTACGACGGACCGGAGAAGGGCCAGAGGGTCCATAATTTCCCTATAGCTGGGAAACTAGCCTCTTCTCTGTGAAGGTAGTGTACCACAGTGTTGGGTATTAATCAATTAATATTTAAATCATCTTAGTAATTGATTGAAAATTTAATTGCAGTTAATTTGTTAGCTGCATTATTGCAATTAATTAATTTAAATTTACTCATGTTAATTGCAAGATACAATTAAAATAATGCAACTAATATTTTTAATTGTTGTAAGAAACAATTAAAACTAACAATTAATAATCATCTTTCACTGCACCCACACATATAAACCTGCCTAGAACCAACGGCTTCATGCTGACTTTATGAGATCATCAGTCAACCAGAGCCACCTCACCATCTTATAAATAATATAAGATGGAGGGGTGGCTATTTACATCATTTAAATTTGATTAAAGTTTAATTGCAGGAATAGTTAACGATTGATTAATTGTTAATTAAAAAACTAAGCTAAAATACAAGCAAGCAAAGCAAGCAAGCTTAGTTACAATTAACAATTAATCAATTGGTATTTTTAACTGTATCTTGCAATTAAGATTTTGCCCAACACTGGTGTATTTCAGCCCAGTATCACCCACTGCTGGGTTTACGCCTTCAATGTCGTTCCCACTGCTGGGACACATGTCGTCCTCTCTATGAGAGAGAATGAGCTGTAATCCACCACGCGGGCCCAGCGCGGGTTGGTTTACATGTCACACGTTTTCGAATTTTTGGTTCTAGGACATGCCGGGCAGGCCGGTTTCCTCATGACGTTTTCCTTCACCGTTTTTGAGAGCAGTGGTGATGAAATAAATTACACAAAGTATCCTGCCTGGGTTCGAACCCACGTCAGCTCGTAAGTCGGAGCCGCCACTACTGGGCCACCGCTGCTCTCATTTATCATCCCATTGAATGTATATGTGTGAGCAGATTTTGACTATTTGTTCCGAGTTGAAATACTGTATGTTAAGACTATATTATCTACTGTGCTGATAGTACAGAAATAGCCGCCATCAATGGGGCTCTGTGGGCGATAAGGACGCGGGTGCAGCCCCCGACTCGTCCGTCGCCGCGTATAGTCGCACGCACATTACTTGTGAGGAAGCTGATTTGTTGTGTGATGTGAAGATCTAAGATTCGATGCAGTTGTTTGATGACTTGGGTGAAAACATTTGTTCTAGAGAACTACGGGTTTTCTAATTCGATGACATTTTTTGCAGGTTTGGCAGGATGCGGAAGTCGAAGTATCGCTTCTTGAAACAGGGTTTCTACTAATGTGTCGATGAAAAAAAACATTTAAACGATCAAGCAAATTGTGTTTTTTTTTCCGCAGATATTGTCAAAAGATTATAATACCTACTGTTATTTTTCATTAAAAAAATGGTATTGGCATAATACTATCTGAAACTGAAATATACATTTTATCTGTTTTACAAAGGAAATGGTGTTTTTAAAGGTCATATTCATAACATTGATACTTAATTAAAAATAATTAATTAATGCTGTGATATGTTATCTTTTCTTGTAAATTGTTAATTAAAAATATTTGCATGCATTTATATTTAATTGACACTTTCCATAGAAAGTAAAAGTAAAAAGAAGACATAACATCACACCTTTTATCCTCGAAAGGTTAAGCAGAGGAGTTCCTATGCACATACACACTTAACTACATAAATTTGAAGACATGTGACATCTACCAATCTGCACTGGGCCCACGTGGTGGATTATAGCCCATTCCCTCTCACATAGAGGAGGCCTGTGTCCCAACAGTGGGAACATTATAGGCTGATGATGATGAAAACAAAATATGTATCATACTATATATATACAAATATACCTATTTGAAAATATATCTTAATTATGTTTTAAGAATATTATTGATTATGTTTAATGTTATAATGTTGTCACAAATATTATTTATTTCATTAAATACTACATATTTGCCTTTGCACAATCATTTATTATATTTAAATTTATAGACATTACTGCTAGATGGCCAGGAAATAACAACATTTATTCAATAACTCAGTTTTGTTTTCCTCAAAGTTACAAAAACCTATACCATCCATTCATTGTTATAGAACCTACAACAACAACTAATTGAAAAACCATTTTTATTATTGATGTTTTAACTGTCATCAGTGAAAACCAGTTTTATGTAAAACACAACCCTGTCTTAGCTGTTGTGCAGTCAAGTAAGAAATATTAAGTTTGTAACCATTAAATTGGGTAATAAATGTTTAAGTTAGCCCTGCCTGTAAAACTTGCTTGAATCCTATCCTGTAATAATCATCATAGTAATCTTCAAATTGTATGAATTGGAGATGAAGCAAAACAAGAGTTTAAGGATCGTAACAGCCCCGTGGCGTGCCTGGGGGCCAACAATACAGTAAGAGTAGTAGGTTATAAGGGAAAACCATGGCTGGTATGAAGGTACTGCCACTAGAAGCAGTTGTTGTTCTTTAGTTTCTGCCTAAACCCATGGACAAACGGAGTAAGTTTATGTATGTATATTATCTTTAAAACGCTCCGATTCATTCACAGAACATCCAAGCTGATAGCATCTAAATACCGAATGATAACAATACATAGCTCATTAATCTAGTACCGGGAATTATGCAGTAACAACACAAACAAAACCCAGAAACATGACAAATATATAGATAAAACAGGAAATGAAACATTTCTTTTGTCTTATCACACTGATACTTGTGTCAGGAACTTACTGTGACAGATACTGGCAGGATGATAGTATGTTTTGAAATAGGAAAGCTGATAATGCAGCTGCATAGACAATGCAATTATATAGTTGGAACTTTTTTAATAGGTCTTTGTTTTTCAGGAAGAATTATGTTATCAGGCATTACAGCACATGCCAGATGTTCAATAGTTGGGCTGCGGGACTGTTCGAAAGAGATACCGCGGCTCTGGAATACAAAGGGCAAGGAAGGAACATGGATGGGTTTTAGTCAGTACAAGTCTGACACTCCCTTCCGCTCTGCACAGAGCGGGAGAAGTCATTTGATGATATCCCATCCTTAAAAAAAAAAAAAAAAGATGTTCAATAGTTTGGAAATATCACCACCAAACTCTGGTTGGGTGTTGTGAATGTGTGCACACATCCTCATCAAGGACAATTTTTCTTTTGTCACAATTATGGCTAGTATTTTAGCCAGAGTGGTCTATTTACAGTGATCTAAAAACGTTTTACAACTCCTTTTCTGGTGTTTTCTCTTATACTTCCACATTATGTTCCATGATTATTTACAGTTTTGGAACTAGCTTTTTGTAAAAATACCATCAGCAACATGACAATCCTTTATCCCGGTCAGAATGCACAATTTGTGGTGGTTGTTTTCAACTAGTATTTAATTATTCTTGTGCATTTTTTTTTTAACTTTTAGAAATTCTTGCAATACACTGATGGGTTATACTAAGCTACAGTGGACATTGAGATGTTATTGAAACTGCATTCATAATATTATGGTAGGATGTTATTGATTGATGTTACTCTCATGGTATCTATTCAGAAGAGTGTGGGTAGAAGTGTATGTCAGTTGTTAGAAAAACAAAGGTAAAGTTCACAGAATCATTGATGTACTTTTTTATAATTTGTTTATGAAGAAAGTTATTAATGAACAAAGCAAATGCTTGAAGTTTAATATGCTCCTAAAATTTTAAACACAGAACTTTTAAATTTGTTTAAAAAATCTTGTTTCGAAACTTTAATTCTACTAAAATAATTGCCATAAAACCATTGTACATTAACTTGGTCTATTTAATAAATAACTAAATATAGATCCCACAGCCTAACTCCATTGGATAGTATTATTATTACTGCAGACTGCAGGAAAACATAACAAAGACAGGAAACTGTGCTAGCTACAGCAGACTGTCAGTCTGGGCACCGTTTTACGATAAATAACTTTAATAGCTACCAGGAATCTCATGCAAATGGTCTCGAGTGATCCTTTCAGTCACAAAAACACATTTCGGAAAAAAAAAACAAATAAGAATCACGTAGATTTGCTGCAGTGTCGTTGAGACCCACCCCTGCGACACATGGACCCATTATTAACCGACCTTTCATGCGCTTTTTCCCCGAAATATAATTCCTTTACTACTATCAAGCATCACGTTGTTTACAACATATTGTTTAAACATTTACGCGAGCACCGCAGTCGCGTAATAAAAGTAACGTCTGCCGTTCACACGGTAAACAATGTTATGTTTGTAAACATAATGCCGGCAAAATTCGGTGCCAACACTTACCAAAACTTTGACGAAACGGTTCTCCAACTCGTCCCGATCCGGCATCGGGGGCTTCGTCCGGTTCCTCGTCGACGGCTGCCGTACATGGTGACTCTTGGCCGACGCCACCGGCCCGTCCAACATTGTCTGCTCCCTTGAAGTTATCAAACCCATTTTACACTGAACACACAATCACTCAACGCGCACCACTCATTACATTTTTAAACAGCATCATGTCATTTTTTATCACAGACAAAAAGCACAAAAACACGATGAGTAATAAATCAACAGGTCACATCACACGCTCGCGGCAAGGCGCAAAACTAGTTCGTCGGCAACTGCGAGTAACAACAAAGCGAACTCGAGCGAAGGGCGAAGGCCGAACCAAACGTATGAACTGTCAGTAACCTGAAGTTAGCAGGAAGCGACTGATAAGCACGCGTCCAATCAGAATAAGAGTGTGTTCAAATACTATTATATTCTAAACAGCGTTCTGAATGGTGCTCGTTTATCAAAAATAAAACGTTATTTTTTTATTTTCAAGTAAAAAACCAATTTTTGAATAACATAATTGATAAAATATCCATATGGAACAATAATAAATCCCTGTAATAATCACATTATTATTTTCAAAAACAAGTTTGAAATGCTTGAATTCGCATTGTTTCAAACGCATCTATCAAAATTGACAGGCAGTTTCTGCTTTTTAATTCTGTTTTGAACACGTAACTTTTGTCCACAATTTGAATGCGATAAAAAGGATAATATTTTTTATTTATTCAACAAATATTATCCTTGTGTGTTTCTAAATTAAAAATTGTCATGTTTTAATCACTGTTAAAATAGTTTGTCACTCTTCATCAAGAACACAGAGGTCAAGGTCCAACCTAGTAAATCTAAGTTTTTTTTATAGTGGTCCTGTCAAGTAAATGCCTGTTCACCAGTTGCCTCATTCATACTCACTTTAGTGGCACTGAGGTTTTATCTAGGCCAGCTTCCACTAAAAAAAATATAGATGGCGCAGTACATAACCTCAGACCAAATAAAAAACCAAGACATAGCACTGCGAACAATTCAGTGAAGCATGCGCAAAACCAAGCCTCGCTCTGTGCATGCACGCTCACACGCACACATTTACATCAAACTACAATTAAACTACGCTCAAAAACTAAGCTCACAGTGCACACATATTTATGAAACCGGCTTCACCTCACTGTTGACAGAGCTTTGTCTTAGTTTTATTATTTGGTCCGAGTACATAACTTATACTGTGACTCGCAGCCAAATCAAAGCCTTTCGTTTCTTAGCTTAACTTTTGTTTCTTAACTTCTTACCGTCCGTATCTTGGCTGCGCTTCGGTGACCTCTTCGGGGAAACCGAAGGTTTTGTCTGTGCAATAATGGACGAAGTTATGATGACGAATAACTATCGGAAATACATTGTGAAGGATGGCACGGTTGACATATGTCGGGCATGCCACCGTCCGGGAGAATCGATCCGACACATTATTTCTGGGTGTTCTAGTTTAGCTAACGGAGAATACTTGCATTGACACAACCTCGTTGCCAGGATTATCCACCAGCAACTTGCTTTGAAGTACAGCCTTGTGGAATCAGAAGTGCCATACTATAAGTATGCGCCCGACCCAGTTCTCGATAATGTTAATATCACGTTGTATTGGGATCGATCTATCACCACTGACAGGACTATTGTTGCCAATAAGCCTGACATTGTGGTGATAGATCGATTGGAGCGCCGCGCAATGATTGTTGATATAACAGTCCCGCATGACGAGAACCTCGTGAAAGCAGAAAAAGATAAGCTGTTCAAGTATCTAGATCTGGCTCGCGAGGTTGTCGACATGTGGGATGTGAGTACAGCAGTTATTGTACCGATAGTCGTGTCAGCCAATGGCTTAATAGCCAGTAGCCTCGACCAACATCTAAGGAGGCTCTCGCTTGGCAGCTGGATCAAGGGCTTGATTCAGAAAGCAGTACTTCTGGACACGGTGCGTATTGTCAGGAGGTTCCTCTCTCAACAGCCCTGACCACCGGTAGCTCGGACCTTGTTCCCAATGCTGGTGGTCTACTATTTTTTATATTTTTAAATGTTTTTTTATGTAGTTTTATATTCAAATATTTAAAAATGTGAAGTAATATGTATATATATAAATAAAGGAAATAATAATGGTCGCTAAATATTCGGTGCCAGGTCGTGAGTATTTTATAGAAATTATACTTGACTCAATATAAATTAATTTGTATGTCTTTATGGAGCTGGCGTTCATTGCCTTTCAAAAGTGTTCCATCCTAGTTTCTGTGCGTTCGTCTCAGATTTGCGTTTTTGTTGCATTTCAACTTACTTTTTTCATTTTGGATATAATTTCTATAAAATACGACCTGGCACCGAATATTTGGACACCGATAGAAACATAATTTAACTGCGATCGGACACCATTTCATGTACAGCGCCATCTATCGTTTTTTAGTGGAAGTTGGTCTAGAAAAACCTTGCGGGTAGTACCCGTTATCCTTGGTAACGTTAGTTCTTGTGATTGAATTTCTCGTCCTTGATATCGATTGATCTTTATCAATCGATCAGCTAGAGCAATTTAAATGATTGATAAAGTTAACGTCATAGCTTTATTGATTGGTAAAGGCAATGTCAGCTGGCTGTTCGATTTCGTTTATTGTAGTGATTGACAAGCTCTGGTCGTTTTATTGATGAAGTCTGCTCGAGCGATTGGCAATGAAAGCTTGAACTCTCTGTCGATAGTGTAATGTTTAGAGCGTATTTCTATTGTGCGATGTGTAGGGTTCTCATTTCAAAGAGCTCAAGGGTTTCCGGTCAGTGGGTCATCCTAGGGACGAGTTTCCTGCGCTTTCTGCGGTTGCAGCGTGATTATAAGCTAGAAAGTAGGGATGGAATAATAAATGAAAACAAAACATTGTATTTATATAATTTATTGGTTATATATCATTTTTATGTTTTTATTCGTACAAAATTATAGCGGTAACGAGAACAATGTTATTGCCCGTGTTCTAATAAAATAATATACAATACACCAATATTTTTGTTAGCACCATTTTTTTTTATTTTTTCAGCTTTTCTACAAACATACCATTACCTTATATTGCTACGAATGCATAGTAATAACGAAAAGTTTATGGTCTTTTTTAACTTTTTCCATAAAATATACCTAACTAATATTTAAAAAATCATTAGTTTGATAATGGTGATCAGACATAGGTCTACAACTAAATGAACTAAAATAGTCACTGAAGTGATGCGTCGCCCGCGGCGGTTACAGAGCCACCGTCGACGCACAAAGATAATTTGGTCCAGCTTCAACAACATTGAGTTTACACTTTTGTTAATTATTATAATGGATCTCCACATCGTCAGTACAGTCTTTGGTTAGGACAGAAGAGATATTATCAGAGATTACATAACTTAAATTTATAATATCACAAGCATAATAAATTGAAACACTTCATACTTAGGAAGTTCAGTCATACATTCATATGATCTTTGTGTAAGAAAGCTGATAAGATTCATCTATAATTTAATACAATGATATTTCGCGTAATTGGGATGTCTATACTAATAGAAAATAAACTAACACCAGAGTGCATAACGTATAGTGCAGGCTGGGGTGTCAAGCATTGCTAGGCAAACGATCTACAAGCGGTAAGGTAAAGTTGGCGCCACTACAGTTAGACACAACCGACAAAGGGTACAATGCACCAAATACTATGCGAAGAACGTACAGTAATGTACATCGTCATTTTGTCCTACTACTTATGTTACACGTACTTTTTAATACTTTCAAGGCATATCTTGCGTTTACTAAATCCACCTTAAGCTAAAACTACACCTTACATTTTAATTGTTACGTTCCGTCGCTCCCGAATGCTTCTTACGTCTGATAAATATTACAAAATACTTTTTATATGTCTCGAGAGCGAAGAGAACGTGTCTATAACTACTAAAATCTTTAAAGGCACAATAAATGAGCTTATGGCAGCATCGTGCCTACGATACGTATAAGGGACAACAATTAGAGACCTCCTGTACAACTAACGCAATGCTATGAAGGTCAAACTGAAACAAATCAAACACTACAACAAATGCTTGTAACCTTTGTATACTAATCTAACATAATTACTCCCTATAGAATAATAACGTACCCCTCCGAAATGGTCCTCACAGTCGTATCGAAGGACCAGATTGGCTTAACTTATAGTCGAAATTATGAGGGCGACAACTCCAAAGCTTTAACAGTTGAAAGGCTTGTTGTCGCCGTATAAAAACCAATATAACATGCAATTTACGGAGTAAAGAAGTTGAAAGACGAAGATATAACCACCACCAACAACAGTCGCCAAGAACTAAATCTCATTATGCGGTACTTGCTAACTTAAGATACAATACGGTATAATTCTACGGCACATCAGGGTACTTGCCACCTTATGAAAATACAATGTGGAAGTTCCTAAAGTACACTAAGATTAACCATGCACCGGTAGGTACCCTTTGTACATAAGGACCATTTTCCCGCTAAAGCTTTACCAACTAAGGCTCGGTGGTCCTAGCTGAACATCACGTCATGCTGCGTCAAGCTTAGACTTGGCGTCGCATCAGAGACCACATCGCGTACAAAATTTCTTCGCAACACGATTGAGATGCAACGCAATAATGACACGCAATGCGTCAGATATAAGTCTTCTATTCGTAACGCAACGCAGTGATCAGCTGGGACACGATGCTAACATAAGTGTGTATAAAGCAGGTATTGATACATAGGCTTTGCAAGTTATTAATGTTAGTTCCCGAAGTTCAATAGAAAACACTGGGAATTTTGGTTACAGTGATCATAGTACCAAACGTATATTAATGCATGCTTTAAAATATACTACAATACTAGTAGTATCTTCATACAAAAGGACTAAATTTTTCTCCAAGCCTCATCATGTGGTGGCAGAGCGAGGTCCATGGCACTGCCCGAATACAGCAATATTTGGAAAGTGATCATTCAATGTGTCCTTCATCACCACAAACGACATCATCATCGCTTCGTCAACTAACCAAGCAGCATAATTGCTGAGAATATCATCAAACAACGTGCTGTTCGGCTGACACAAATACGACATAGATTCCGAAGTACACTAATATTGATTTGTGTACACCTTGGGGTGTGGATCATGCAAAGCTCCATCATCTAAAACGATCAAATTATCATTGCTTCTTCACTAAGCAGCATATTCTGAGAGTTTCTGCCCAAACATCGTGTTGTTTTACTAAAACAGCTGAGATTCCGAAGTACACAAAGATTTATATGTATTTCTTAGGGTTTATACATGCAAAGTTCCCCATCACCACAGACAATTGAGCTATCACTGCTTCGTCAGTAGCTAAGCAAAATATTCAGTCACTATTGGCTCAAACATCACAGCGGTAAGTTCCTCGTACACTAACGATTTATGTGCGGATGTATAGGCATGTTGCTCGTACACTCGGACTTGATATCCTTTGCTGCGTGTACGGGGCGGTTACTTGGAGGAGGGGTAGTAGTAGAGCACGGCGCAGCCCGGCAGCTGCCAGCGCGACGCGTGCAGCTCGATGAGCTGCAGCAGCGTGCGGCGGATGGAGGGCGCGGCCGCCGTGTTGAGGAAGGCGTCGCGCACGGCCGTCAGCAGCCGCTCCAGCTCGCCCGGCAGCTGCGACTCCAGGTCGCGCCCGATGTACGTCAGCACGAAGAACAGGTTCTCCGTCTGGAAGGACCAATTCATATTTTCAGTTCGACTGTTTGAAATTATGATTTACTATTGGTGACAGACCTATCGACTAGGAGGTTATCCTTAACGATCTCGCAGCACTTGCAGATGAGCGTGAGCACCACCTGGCTGGGCTGCGCGGAGGTAGCGCCGCAGAACTATACTCACGTCGCTGGCGGAGGGCACGGGCTGCCGGATGCAGTCTTCGCAGCACTTGCAGATGAGCGTGAGTAGGACCTGTCCGGGCTGCGCGGAAGCCCCGCGGCGCTGGATGGCACGGCGCCGCAGCTGGCAGTACATCTCCAGCAGGAATGACAGGAACGCCATGAGGCGCGGCCGTCCGCCGCTCACCGTGGACCCCAGCAACTGGAATAACACAATGAATTACGACTAGCTCCTAATTCACTCCGATAGATCAGCAGACATTTAATACGAGTCTTTGCGCGAGAGACCATCATACACAGGATTGTCAATGAGGTTATAAATACAAAACATTATGGGAATTGACGTGCAAAAAAAAATTAAATATTTAGTGGTGGTGGTGATGGTGAGCTGAACCTACGTCATTAAAAAGGTAGCTAAGTCAGACTGGATAGTTGGATATAGTCTAGAAGACGGTCAGGTAGGGTGTTGTGGCACAGTTCATTTCCAGCAGTGAACTGCAATAGGCTGTGTTGATTGATTGATGTGAAAGTATTCGTATAGTTCTGCTAAAACTTTATGGCGGCTCGGAAGTTAGCTGCGAGTGACGGTCTGCGCATTATACAGTCAAGGCGATGCGTCCTATGCGCCCCTCTGATACCTAAAATTGTTTTCCGCGCAGGTTTACGTTAGATGTTCAGAGTCGCGAAAAAATTTGAACCGTTATACCTGCACATACTGTCACTTGCAGCTAACTTCCGAGCCGCCATAAAGTTTGAACAGAACTATAACGAGCATGGTAGAGGGGGTAGGGGTGTAGTTTACGGGATTTCACAAGTTGTTGAATATCACAGTGTTCCGTGTTACCTTGTCCCTGTCGTGGTACCACTGCTGGCACGTGTTGAGAAGCGACTCGAGGAAGGTCTCGGTGTTCTCGCGCTCCACCACGGCGATGCAGCGCCGCGCGGCCGGCAGCGCGTAGCGCGGGGACTCCACCGCGCGCGACACCAGGTGCCCCACGGCGTCCATCAGTGTGCGCGCGCATACTGCGTTCGGATCTGATACATGACCAAAGAGAAATATGTCAAGTGATTGCTGATTTTGGTTTTTGGTAAATGGCGTGTGGTGGAGGTTGTGTTTTGGATCAAAGATTTTTATTTATTCGCTCTCACACATTCCCATCATCACTGTCAGTTATCACCAATGACGCCATGAAAGTGAAAACGTTTTGGGCCAACAAAATTTCAAGAAAACAATGGCATATAAACTTTGCCCGAACAAGCTTTGTGACAGTCTGAATTTAGGACATCTATCTAGTAAGTTATCATTGAGTACTTCGAGATATGACTGGTCTGATCTGACATGTGGTGTGAAAACAGACCACAATGGTCTGTTTTATGATTACTACTTATTGTTAACTCACCTTCGAGAGCCTTGTCGATACACTCCTGTATCTCTGGCGAGAAGTTGCCCAGGTCTCCTGCATCAGCAGCAAGCCCCAGCGCCGCCATGCCGCTGGCCAGCGCATCGGCCGACGTCAGCGACTTGGAGCGCTTCAGGCCGGGCGTGAACGACTGCGGGCGAATGCTCTTGCCATTGCCGTTCGTGAGAGAAGACGGGGGAGATTTCTTCTTCTCCGGAATGATCGCTTGCTGAGGCTGCAGCTTGAAGTGGACGCGGGGTCCCACCTAGAATGTTTTTAGTATTTTAAAGGATTGTTGGTAATTTAATTTTAATGATGTATGTAGATAGATAAAGCCTCATTCACATAAGAAAAAAATCATGCGAGTCTCGCTATCGTCTAGCTCTAGAGAATATATCTAGAGAATTCGATCCCGGTTTTTATTTACAATCGCAGGATTTCGTGATTACAAACAGTCCAGCCTAGGGATTTTGATAGTGCATACTTATTTAAAATCAGATTGAAGACTTCTTGAGGAAGGGCTGTAACAATGTCGATGAGCACCTAGATGATAAGCGACAACCGTAATCATATTACTAGATTGGTATTAATTTAATGGCATGTTGACTATTATTATTTGAATTTTTTATACTTCATTTTATTATTTTCAATGTCCTTTTGTTTATGTTACTGTAATACTCATAGATTAAATTATTTACAATTAGATGACATATTATTACGGATATTTTTAAATGTTTTTTTATACTCTATTTATTTATATACATATTCTTTACATTTTTAAATATTTAAATATAAAACTACATAATAAAAAAAAAACATTTAAAAATATGAAAAATAGTAGCCCACCGGTAACGGGAACCGGCTCCAAGCTACCGGCGGCGACCTCCTAACAATACGAGCCGTATCCAGGAGTACCGCTTTCTGAATCAAGCCCTTGATTCAGCTGCCTAATGAGCCTCCTCAGGTATTGATAGAGGCTCTTCGCAATTAAACCATGTGCTGATACGACTACCAGCACAATGATCGCATCCCACATGTTGACAACCTCGCGAGCCAAGTCAAGATACTTGATTGGTTTATCTTTCGCGGCTCTTACGAGGTTCTCCTCATGCGGGACCAATATGTCAAAAATCATTCAGCGCCGTTCTGATCGATCCACCACCACTATATCAGGCTTATTATTATTAATACCTTTGACATGTTTTCATGGTACAGTTTTATTTTACATTTTATTTTACAAAATTTCTACACAATGTATATTGTTTCGAAACAAATGACTTAGGTCTGATTTGGGGGTCCCCGGAATTTCGGATGGAATCATCTAGCTAGATCTATCGCATTAATTCGTTTACATGAACACAGTGTACTGTTTGAACTCTACTCCTTTACTGTTTTGCTTTAGAACTGCGATTTGGAAACTGCACCTGTTAAATGTACATTTCCTGTTTTCACGTACGATGTCAGTTGATATTTGAATGCTTTAAGGTGATTCTCGAGTTTCATAACCTTAATCGTGTAAACGATACTTTATTGTCAGTACAAGTTGACTAATTGAATTTAAATGCTTTATTGCGGTATTGTCAATAGTAGTCCGGTTCTCATAGTTAACAAGCGTTTAGTAATCCGCGAGTAACGTGGAGTAATCTTTCACATGAGGCAAAGTAGATGAGTCTGTCAACAATGAAAGCTATGGGAACAAACCGTCACATATCAAGATTATCGCCCGTCAATCTTTGTGATTATGGAGAAGTCGGAAGCGTCTTATGAAACCATCACAGGCCTCACCGGTGACCTGATGGTTATTGCTGCATAGGACTATCCATACAACAACATGTTGTAGTAACGAACGTTTGGAATAAATAAGATCATTTTGATAAGGCCCGTGTCTCCTAGCAGTATCTGAGCTTGTTAAAAGCTGCAATCACGGTT
The DNA here is from genome assembly GCA_950005105.1 of Lycophotia porphyrea. Classification (NCBI taxonomy): domain Eukaryota; kingdom Metazoa; phylum Arthropoda; class Insecta; order Lepidoptera; family Noctuidae; genus Lycophotia; species Lycophotia porphyrea. Next base: position 15,983,439 of record OX465396.1, on the reverse strand, counting down.
TTTAAAAACAGCACGGATTAGGGCTATGAACATGCAACTTTATATACAGTTTTTTTTTAATCTTTTTAAATAGCGAGTTTGCAATAAATTCCGAACGTGTTACTTTTATATCTGTCTTAGCTAAATATTCGTTGAAGTTCATTTTGGGTTGGATCTAGTATCGGTTGGCACGATTTGGGGGTTAAAAGGGCTTCCCTCGACTTCGCCACGTTGAGTGGCTACTTCGACTACGCTTTTTAGGCGAATATAAAGTGTTTTGAGGTTAGGATACAATAATTGGTCTTTCTCAAGAACGGTGCATTGCCTTTTCATGGGAGTAGTGCCAAAGGACAAGGGGTAACCTCCTCACTCCTCCCCACCCCCTCCCGCCTGCCAAACGAAACTAAATTTTTACCCCGGATGGGTAGTAACCCTGCTTTTATAAGACGAATAATCCAATTGTTGATTACTATCAGTCTGGATTCAGGCAGATTGTCGCCCTCTCGTCTCTGTCAGCATGCCGCACATACTGTCACGGCACTGTACCGAAATACGGGGCACCGGTATACGCCCGGTAACGTTTATAGGAGGCTTGATCCTCTTATTGTCGGTCGTCACAAGTAGAGCCCCTGGATAATGTGGAGTACCTACCTGTGCATGCGGCACGTTCCCACTGGAGGCGCTATTGAGCAGCGCGTGCGACGGCATGACGGGCCGGTAGTGCGGCGGCACCTGGGCGTGCAGCACCGCCGAGCGCGAGTGCTGGAGCCCCACGCTGGCGTAGCCGATGCCTGGCCTGTAACATCACACAGTAAATCTTAAGTGTAGAAGTCAAAAATGAACGAGTGGTGCTCTTAATATCGTTGACTGCTTGTCCTTGTTGTTTTGCTCATTAAGTTCAGTAGGTCAGGTAGCCAAGTTCTGGGCCGACTCAATTTAGATAAATAGCCATCGACATACTAAGAAGACGAAGTAAAAGACATGAAATGAGGTACATGACAGAAAGAGGTAGATACTGTCGACTAGCATTATCGGTCTGAATAGTGTTTTGAAACATTGAAGCCCCATGCCTAACATAACCTATTAGATACGTACCACGCAAGTTATATAATAGAACTAAAAGAGCAGGAAATTTTAATTCTGCTCGAAGGACCAAAAAGCACAAAAATGGTCCTAATGCCCCCATACTTCATATGGGTATAAAACTATGTATCTAAGTAAAAGCAAACTAATGTTAATGAAACGTTCGGCGGCTCGTCTTTAGTCTCGAGTCGAGGGATCTCGAGTAGATACTTAATTTTTTTTTTGTGCGAAGTACTTATTATCTTAGGCCATCTCGCGAAGCTTCAAGCTTAGGAAACAAATACTTTCTGAAATAAAAAACATCATACTTTGCTAAATTAACCTCTATTATTGTACTATTTTATTGCTTTTGACGCAATTTTGACAGCAAGTGGAATTTTAATGATGCGTTTTGTTTTAGCAAATAACAAGCACTTTCTTTTAATTCGTATTAGTAATGATTAAGATTGAAATTTAGTTTATTGAGATTAAACAATTTCATAGTGATTTGAGTTTATTTTTGAGTGAATAACTACGAAAATATAGTTTTTGTCACAATCTCAATTTTTTTTTATCCAAATGGTATTACTAAATGTGAAACGAAACGCGAACTCATCTTGACCGCCATTTCTGTGAAATTTTGTGTCATGTCATGTCATTCAAAGTTTGCAAAAAATAAAAGTTGACAGAAAAAATAAACCGAAAACCGCTAGCTGGGAGTGTAGGCCGAAGGCCGGAGGAGCGACTATGACATTTGTGACAAAGTGGGTGTGTAATGTAAAATGCGAGCGAAGCGAGCGCGTGTCGTCGCAGCTGACAGAATCTACTACTAAATTATCAGGTTTATAATGTCAACAACATTACGAAAATATAACACCAAAATGAGATCTAAAAAAAAATTATAAAAAAAACCTATGCATTTCCTAAAATTTTCCCATACGGCAGGGGCGTCCCCACCCTTCCCCACCCTCAAATATACATATATTTAGATCCCTTATTCTAAAGTCCTTAGTCCTTTATAAGGATCTAACTACAACCTCCGAAAAGATTTAATTTTAAACAATGCAGACGATCATTTATGATCAAAGACTTGGGCTGTTATTAATTTCCACGTCGCGCAGAGACGACGTATGTTTTATGTAATGTATGTAAGAGATAGTTGTGTGATGGGCGTGCATAAATATATGTCATACAGTACATAATGTGACAATACGACAAGATCTTTTATCTACGTTCAAATTACAATGCTCATAAATGTTATCTAGGTATTATATTAGAGATTAGCAGCATCACAGAGAATCAACATTGTTATTGAAATGTATAACAATGTAGGACGACAACCAGACGAACTCGGGTGAAATCAGCGCTGTTAGGTGCAAGTAAACACAGACACGCGTATTACATGCAATATTCAGGTAAACCAAAATAGAAATAATAGTTACGGAACGGAAATTTGTCATGTATGTATAATGTCAACATGAATAAATGATGTTACCAAGATCTTGTTAAAATATTATGATTGAAAAGAGTGTCCATGGAGTTTCTTGCCCATTCTTCTCCATAGATATTGACGCTTTGGAATAGGCAACTACAGTACTTTCACACAAGATATTATGCCTTGTGTCTTCGCTTCGCCTTCTTTGTTTTTTTCTGACATTCTAAAGTGCCTGTTATGGTCTAATTGAAATAAATGCTTTGAGTTTAAAACTAAAGGCATTATTTAAATATTTTATTACAATTAAGTAAGTAGTTAAAAAAACATAAATAAATTGAATTGGATAGATAACCTTAAGTTTTATAATACTTTAGATTTATTGATATTTTCAACATATTCTTACGAGTAGACGACGGTATTGCGGATAATTTATTTAAAGTACTAATTAAATTAATTAAAAAAACCGAAATCGTAGACTTACTATACAATATGCCCAGTATGTTCGATTTTTTTTCAGATTATAATTCATTACCAGTTAGCCAAGAAAGATATTGAAGAACCTCGTGTTTCGTGCTTACGTATGTTTGATTTTTATTTTTCCTGATTTATGTTGAATGGTTATCAAAATTAAAATAAGTACACTTACTAGATATATAGGTGATTTATAGCTATGCATTAAAAAAATACCAGATACCTTATGGTTATTGAGAAACTTGAGCTGAAAAAAGTAGTATTTTCTATTTTTAGACCGCGAAATTGATAACCTAATTGATAAAATCTTAGTGAAACTTTAAGTACCTACTTTTTAAATAAAAGTGTTTCTTACTAACTAGTTAACTAAGCGTGTTATGGAGGACGATGCGTGTTAAGTTTGCGTTCAGTTTCACCAAAAAAACTCAACAGTGAAACAAGGCCAACATCATCTGCCTAGCCTTTTCCCAACTATGTTGGAGTCGGCTTCCAGTCTAACCGGATGCAGCTGAATACCAGTATTTTAACATGGAGCGACTGCCTATCTGACCTCCACAACCCAGTTACTACTGGGAAATACGATACCCCTTGGTAAGACTGGTTGTCAGACTTTTTAGGCCACTGACTACTTTAACGACTGTCAAAGATCTTCAAATGACAGCCGGGACCAACGGCTTAACGTGCTTTCCGAGGCACGGAGGAAACTCGGTATGTAATGGGTGGTCACCCATCCACAGACCAACCTAGGCAAGCACGGCTTAACCTAAAGATCGACCCGAGCGGCTGTTATTGTTTTAGCCACGAGCTCCTCTGCGGAACAAGGCCATAATGATGATTATTAAAATAGGTGTAGACAGAAGACTTGAACAGTTTCTTCGGCGTTAGGTGCTATCGCTGCCGGTAAAAATTGGGTATCGTATTCCCAACGTATTTGATAACGACTTCTCAAACTGTTGAGTCGGCTTTCAGCGACCACCCAAACTCAGAACTAACACTTTGACAATACACAACCGAGCATATGCATTGCCGAAGTTAAGAAATCACGAAGTTCATCCTAATAGTTTCTACAATAATATTTCATTTCTAGTAGGCTCATTTACTGATTTACCTAAATCTAAATTCTCTTTTAAGAGCTCTTCACGAAGAAAATCGATTGTATCCACAGCACAGTTTCGGCGAAACGCGTTCTGATTCATCGCAAACTATTCCCACTTCAGTAACGTTGTAATTTATGGTCAAAATGTAAACATAGTAGGGTATAATATCCCGTTAGAATAAATATATCTTTGGCACTAAGTTCAAAGCGTCACGTCACCATGAAAGATTTCCGATTCCGATTTTAATGGCTAGGATATCTCTATCTTTAAATAAAACTGATATATTAAACAGAACACTACGTTTTAATTTTGCGATTTCTGCTCCTGCATTAGGGAAGCAGCGGTGGTAACAGTAATTCGTGGGTTCGAACCCAGGCAGGCGCATTACTTTGTGTAATTTATTTCATCACCACTGCTCTCAAAAACGGTGAAGGAAAACATCGTGAGGAAACCGGCATGTCCTAGAACCGAAAATTCGAAGACATGTGACATCTACCAATTCGCACTGGGCCCGCGTGGTGGATTATAGCCCATTCCTTCTCATAGAGAGGAGGCCTGTGTCCTAGCAGTGGGAACATTATAGGCTGATGATGATGATGATGATGATTAGGTATACATACATATTTATATTTTGTAACATAAGTTGCAGCACTGCCTGCATAATGATGACATCAGAGTTAGGTGATGTCAACCTGGGCGTATTGTGTTCTTTCATATTCAAATCACTCATCCATTACTTTTGAACTACTATTGTTTTAAGAATTTTCCTGATGAAAGACTAAGAAGAACTATGAGGAAAAAAAACAGCATTACCTAAAAGGAGATGGGCAAACTGATGAAACACTTAGTTTAAAAGTAATATTTCACAGTGCCAAACGCAGTGGCCATTACGATTGTTATTCATGGTGGACAATGGTTCAGTGGCGCGTGTCCCATAGCCATGAGCATATACCTCATAAATAATAAGTGATCATTGTCGCGATGCCGCCTGTTATGGCGGTCCACTCCTGCGCAATGCCACGCAAATTGTTTCATTACGATAGAAAATGGCGGCGAGGATTAATAATGAACTCATTGTGAATATGAATAAGTAGGCACTTACAGTATGGAAAAATCGATCATGAACAGTTAAGTAGTCGATTGGCTTATCCTTTTACCACGATGGCAAATATAAATATGAATTAGTAGTTAAAACTGATAGATAATTTCAAGTTCATTGACATACCAGCAGTAGGCGTTCAGTTGTTGGATGACACGATAGAGGTCATTGTGATGTTGGATGACGATAAATTCACAAAATTCGTTTAAATTATAATTAATTACTATGCTGAGGTTATCTGTGTTAATATTATATGATATATTCTATAAATATTATAATATGTGTGTGTGTGTGTGTGTGTGTGTGTGTGTGTGTGTGTGTGTGTGTGTGTGTGTGAATATTCAAGCTCTATGACAGCAGGAAGATGTGAGTGGCAACGCCAGGAGGGGACGCGCTAGAAGAACATACGCTGACGTCATTGGTGAGGTTCTTCAGAAAGGTCAGGTGCGTAGTACTCGCAACCGGCGTGCGTGTATGACCAGATGTATGAACGTGGACGAGGCAAAAGGAGTATGTAAGGTTTGTAGCAGGTGGCGTTCTGTGGTTTCTGCCTACCCCCATGGAAAAAGGGCGTGAGTTTATGTATGTCTGTATGTATGTATGACAGCAGGACTGACTAGCATTCCTTCCTACAATAGACCTTGTGTTCCTAAGGTGAAAGCGTCAGGGTGGGTAACCCGCGAAATTCAAATTTTCGTACGTTTTTTGCAATTTGCAGGTCAGTATCAGGTTGTATGTTGATGAAAAATGAGTCGCGCCAGTATCACGTATGTAGTTACAGAGTTATAATCATTAAAATCATCAATACAACCCTCTTAATTCATTTAACCCTATTCTGTAACTTTTTCATGAAAAAAGTCATTCAATTTTCATCAACATACAACCTGACACTGAATTGCAAAAAACGTAAGAAAATTAAAATTTCGCGGGCTAACCTGACGCTTACGGCTTTCGAAATGCAACTTCGTTTAGCGCTCTACATTATTATCTAATAATGTAGAGCGCTCGCATCGTATTTTCCAGTTTAAAATACGTACTTGAAAATCTGTTTTTTTTTTTTTGTTTAAAAGTAAAATCCGGATGCAGCCAAAACGTAAAAGAATAAATACTCCACAGACTATGACCCATCGTCCATCTTGCGCTGCATGCTCTGACACCTGCGTACTTGATGATTTTATGACTGCATCAGCGAGCGGAATTCGCATAGCTGAAATTTGAGCCAAACATACTTAATAATTTGCCATCGACACGCTAAGAAGAAGAACTAGGAATATGCTGGTCAACCCCAATAATTGGATCTCTGGATTTAGAATTTGGTCTGTATAAAATAAGGTGGATGCCAGAAATAGAGGTCCAGGAATGAGCTATTGGCCAATGTGAAGGCAGTTGGTCCATGAATTCAACCAATAAAAAAAATGAAAACTTTCACCCATGAAAACAGAGCGCCCCGCTACAACTGGTGCTACTACATTTCTTCCCATGTTTTTGTGGTCGTCGGTGCAATTTTCCTCCTGTCAGGGGTATCGATATCCTCCACTCCCTTTTCATTTATAAAACCCCTCAATATTTCCTTGTCATCCACTTCTCTAAGCCAAAGTTTCTCTAAGCGCTAACCTATATTCCTCCTAACACCTCTTCCGTCGCCCTATTTCCCACAACAGACGGTGTGTCTCGAGACCTGGCATTTCGCAACCGGTACGCTGACACTGCTGCCAGTGATGATGACGTGTCACGGAATGGGCACAAGTGGCGTGTCCTGTCTGTGTTGCACTCCATTGTCGGTTGACAACCAAGTGTTTATCTACTTTATACCACAAACTCACATGATGTATTTGAATATGAGTTGAATGGCCGATTTGTTCACGAGTTCAGGCTGCTTTTCTTAATTTACATGATAAAGGTATATTTTGCACGTGTAAACGGCCTAAGAAATGGATGAGTTCCTTGCTTGAAGGTGTTTAACAAGAAATTAAAACACGCTGGTGTATTTTGTTATTGAATTTGCAACCATGTGCGGTTTCTACCAAGGGAGAACCCTTGGTAGAAATCGCACATGGTTGCATGGATGGATAAAGTACTGCAATTCGATTCTAACTTTCTAATAATGCACACTGCACTGTGTAGTTAACTAATTTTCTTCCATTTACTTTCACATCACGCACTATATTAGATTATAGTCCAGCTCTTGTATTTCTGTTCGGAATTATTCTCATAAATAAGTTATCAAGCACTTGAACGATTCAATGCTGTCTGCTGGTAAATGTCAAGTCTTTGCAAGATTTATGGGAACGAGCTAAAATATGACTCTGAATGAACAAGAGCTGCGTTAAGTTGTGGTAGATAAATGGTCGTTATTATATGATATAAAGCGTTGAATAACTAGTTGATGATTAATAATAAATCTCTCTAAACATAAGCTGACATTTATTCAACCACGAAACGACTATAAAAGTATAAAAACTGAAAATTTCGCAGGAATTATTTTATTACATTTCATTGAATACTTATAATAACAACTCAAATCTAGGAAGTTCCCAGTTTATGCTTACACTCCCAGCTACCAAAATTTAAATGCTTTCAATTTTATAGCAGTTTCGACGTAATTAATTCACTCAATCTGCAGCTAAAATTAAATACTCAAGTGGTCCAATACGAAACCAAACGTTCATAAAAAAATCAAATAATGCCTGCAAGGCTGAAGTTGAAGATTAGACTGTTAGAATGAAAAAACATTTTCTCACGAAACCTGAATTCGAAAATGGCAAGGTATTATATCAGATAAATGACTATGTATAGAAATGATAGTTGAAAATACATCCGAAAAGTAGCACCAGTAAATAAACAAACTACGAGAAACATTGTGTGTAATAAAAACTTTCCGCTGGCAATTCTAAACAGTATTTTAGATCACTTTGTGTTACAACATGAACTAGGTAATAAACGTGTCAAAATTGCAAACGAAACGAACACAAAGTGTAAGTTTACATCTGTTGGAAGCATTGTCAAAGCAATCGATCAAATATTACATAAAGGGTCATAACAGACAGTTGACACTGATACGTGCGGTCGGTGTGGGACTGTACTAAGGCAATTAAGCATAAACAAGACACCTAACACCAGCACTCGTATTGCAGCCAGCATTCCGTGACTCACGCTCAATTGCACGCCAGCGCAACTTTTCTACGTATATGTACATCACGTCGATTTCTTCACAAATTTTATCTTTATTAATGTTCCAATTTGTTTAGGAAAGTTTTACAATGCACTTAGAATGTACAAGAAAAAGATGTCAAGACACAGTTTCGAATAAGGGGACGGAACCGTCGACATGGCAGGCAAACCACCTGTGTTGACAGAATTTGCATAACATCCATCGCATGCCAACAGTCATTCCGAGCAGCCAGGCACAAGAATGAGAGTAATTAGTGAAAATGGTAAAACTTAAGCGAATGAAGTCGTATTTATGAACAGAGAATAAAACGATGTGGTACTTCGACCTTGGGATCGAATAATGACAAGTCGACAAAACATTGGAATGATCTCTAAAGTTAGATGAGAATGACGCACGGTCCGTTCTATTGAATGGATGCTGTTTAGTCTGAGAAGTAAGTCGTAGTGTTTGAGAGAAACAGTTTAAAGAGCTAATACGAGAGCCAAATCAAAAAGCAATCACTCAAATTATGGAAGATCTAAGTGTTGTGGTGAGTAATGAAAATGAATCGCAGAAGTTACCGATGTGTTTTATATTACATACACGCTTCTGCGATGCCAGAAAATCACTTATTCCTTTCTATTAAACAGAAGTAAAAACTTTTTGCTTTAAAAATGTCCAATATTTGGGTTATAGACAATTATGTCTTGCTAATAGAAGCGCTGTAACTATAATATTATATTGCTTGCTGCATTGGGTGCTCATCTTGAAGATTGGCCACATCGATCAACTTGCAGAGATCAAGCAAGCAAGATCTTTGGGACAAAGAAGCTATATTGACCACTGAAGAATCTACTGAAAAGAAGAATGATATACCCCAGGATAATATGATAGTCTGCAATCAATGATTTAATTGATGATGAATGGATGATCGTTAAACCAAATTAGGAAGAGTCTAGAAACAACAGAAGTAAGCACCTTGGCTTACTTCTGTTGTTTCTAGACAACAAACTTCTACTATCCAAACATTGTTTTCAATAACATGTTTAACTTAGGCACTAATACTATTGATAATGCACCCAAAAATGATAAACTAAGATAAATGTTTATAAATTCGAAAATCTCTGGTAAGAATAAAAGTATTAAACGTAGAGTTGCTGATAATTTTGATAAGTAGACGTTTCAAGATTATTTACTTACGTCTCAACATCTAACTCAGTTTGTTTTCAACATTCAGGTACATTGTAATTAGAGCATGTTATTTTATTTTTATACGCATTTGTTCTGGACCAGATAACAGCATAAGCCTTGTGGCAATAGCTGTAAACAAACGTACCGCAATGGGTTATCAATTCAAGCCAATGGGCGCCACCGGCATATACCAGGATCAACAAAGGACTATAAAACATACTTAATGTAGCAAGACAAAGTTCACTTTACGCCAGTCACCTCAATTACAGACTTGATGTTAAGTGGCGAGAACAATTCCGGGACTTAAACGACATGGTCTGATAAAGAGAGCTATGTCTCAGAAAATGTATATGTACTTACAAGTCAGACGTAGAGTATCTACCGCGCACCATTTTCACAACTAAATTTCTTTCAATAGACTAGAAATCACAAGACCATCACACTCGTCATCGCACTGTTAGTTTAAAATCTTTGTTTACGTGAGCTACAATTAAATTTATCACTATCTTCAAATGCAAATCTCAATGCAAACTTGGCAATACTGCCGACAAATTACGTCTCATTTCCCTCTTAGCATCAGAACTTTATTAATAGAATCCAGTATCCGCGCACATCCTATTCCGAAGCTTACACTTCGATTCGCTTTTCAGCTAGTGGTGCATAAACTCTTCGGCAAGTGGGCGATTTGTCGGCAGATCACTCACGCGGCACTGTTGAGATTTGTACTCAAAAATACGGAGTGTACGAGTCAAGTTCGTTCGTCGGAGGCGTTCGCGTTATAATTTCGTGGTTGTATGGTCGCGGTCGTGTCGGGAACTCCGCGCGTCTCCCGGCGCGTGCGCGGACTGCGCGGGGCGGCACGTTGTTCAGCCAGTTTTGGCGCGCGCGGGCGTGTTCGCGTCACCGTAGCCAAGAACAAAGTGATAACAAAAACTCTACAATTGATACTACGAGTACGTAGCTACGTGACGCGAACATCAGTTTCGCACATTGTTTCACAGATTTTTGTTTTGTCTCAGTTGGAGCTGTGCCAACAGTGACCATCGCTTCCAGTCACGTTACTACAGTTGATGAGAAACAAACTATTCAATACCAACCAGAGCAAGGTCAAAAACCGTGTGGACGACGGAAAATTATCGGCAGCCGCGACGACTTGAATAGGTTAATTAATTCACGAGGCAAACCAAAAAAGTGTGGTAGGTAGTGAACCTAAGCAGATAATGGAAAAGTCAGAGTTTGCAAAGTCAAGGTTTTACATAAAGTCATGTCGCATCATATTATGCATGGTAATTAGACCGCTATGGCTATGTATGACGGGCATGTAGTTAAACATGTCGGCAAGATTTTATCACACGAGTGGGTGCAGAAATTACGTGTTTGGTACCCGAACAGTATGGCAGCAGTTGGTTGGAGAAATTAAAAGTATAAATAGCGCCCGAGGAACATAAGGACATGGAAATTGTTATATGGCAGCAGAGAAATCACAATAATATTATGTTATTAATAAAGACGAGGATCAGACATTAATTAAGGGTTGCTCGCCTCATCTGGCAGCACGTAATAGCACTTTCCCATGCTCCTATCCTTTTCTGTCGATCAGAACCGTCATTTGCTAGAGCGAGAAACAAAGCGTGCTGCCGAGCGCATCGTCAATGCTGCCGTGTTCGCTCTAGGTGAAGTGCAACCCTAAAGCAGGGTTTCGCACACAGATTTTTGATCAGCTTCAGGAGTCACACGTTTACCTAAGTGAGTTAAGTCCAAAGTTTTACAAATAATCGGTGAAGCTCAAACGTATCTTCTGAAAGAGTCCTATGAACTGGATCATAAACTATCTATGAATATTGGATAACACTCACCTATTGTGAAGGTCGGCAGGCTTGGCCATGGTGAACTCCTTAGCGTGAACATTGAGCTTGTTGCTGGAGGCAGACGTGGAGCCTCCCGCCGCTGTGGTGGTGGTGGTCGCGCCCGAGCTGGCAGCCGTGGTCGCCACGCCGTCTGTGCGGACACCTGGTGGTCAACGGTGGTCGTCAAGAGAAGAGGGAGATAGGACAGATGCTGTGTACTAGGTTATTGATGGAAGACAGTCATAGATGTACCAACCCACTTTTAATGTCGAAGCTGTATGAAGTTAGTGTGTGGCAGGACGTGATCGTGATAGGAAAATTAAGTAATCGTGACATCTAATGATATGAGTTCATAATGGTAGAGATGAAAGAGCAATAAGTAGGAAACGCGCCTCATCCCTCCGGAAGGGACTCGGCAAACAAGTACGTATGAATGAACAGATGGAAATTGGCCAAAACACCGTGACACACTGACAAAATTTAAATCTTCTGGAAGTCTAAGCGTAGATTCAGACCGGATAAATTTCGTGTAAAGAAAACTACAATAAAACTACATTAACAGTTCATAAAATTTCCATGGTCGACGTAAAAAAGTTTTTTCTCACGGTCACTCCTGTTTTTAACGAACACAAATCCTAAAGCACGCTTAAAATGTAGACCAGGTCTATAAAAAGCCGACAAGTCTAAACAAAAGTTACATTTCATTGTTAGAATGTTGCATTCTCTTCCGCTATTTATTTCCTGCAAATACTCTCCTACACTAAAGTAAACAATTACTAGCACAAGAGGCCAGACTGTGTTCAAACACAATGCTAGCTTTGTTTCAACCACTTATCATGACAAAAATCGGGCGAACAACTTCTAAAATGTAGAGTAACTGACTACTGTCAAAACACAGCAATTGGTACACAGACTACTGAACGTAGTATGTAACATACATAAATGGACACAGAAATAGATAAGGCAATATGAAACAGCAAAAATAACAACGTGGAAAACAGTGAAAGAAAATATAAGTTCAGTGGAAATGCCATTTTTACAGAAGACGTCACAACCCCATACATTTTGGTACTAATCGGTGCCGATTGTTGATTCTTTTAACGTTCTTTTGACCTCATGACTCAGTATTTTGAATTCTTCATCTTCAGGCTGTCTTGAGTCATATTCAGTCACTCATAAACCATTTTACAGAGAAACTGCGTCACAGTGTTTAGTAGAGTTATTATAAGGTTTATTTTTGGATATCGACGCATGTATGCAAAGAAAATACGCTCTAGGCGGTGTTATATCATCGCTATAGTTTCTATCACCAGCAGCTTGAGACAGTTGATTGTTAGGCAAAATACTCTTACACAAATCAAATGCAAGATCTATGATTTACTTAATGTACCAGTCAATAACATTGGTTACAACACCTTTGTATGTATAGACGAAGTACAGTTAGTTTGATTGGTGTTCAGTGGGCCCGGCCGCTAGCTTCGACTGGTATGTGGGCCTGCCATTGCAGAAGTTAATTACTTATCGTTGAATTGGAGCAGATTTTATGCTCTTTAAACAGGCTTTGTGACAATTCGAAATCACAAATTCAGCAATTCGAGGGTTTTACCAAAGGCAAGATAAAGAAGTAAAGCAGTTAAAGATAATTAAAATAAAGAACACAGGATAGAATAAGAAAGTATAAAGAGAGTATTAAATACTGCGATAATAATCAGCGTAACTAAACCACAATCTAAAAAAGTGTTAAAACTTACGAAAATTTTGTTAACATCTAAAAGACCAAAGACCGTTTACCACCGAACTAAACCGCAATAACCTAAATCAGAAACAAAATGAAAAATAATAACAATATGGCAACCGTATAAAGTCATCACGAATAATGTAGCAAGCGTGTGCGTTTAATTGGGTAACCTAGATCAACGCGCGCCTCACGCGAGCCGTCCCGCTCAAATGCACAGCGAAACTTTCATCCAAGATTTACTGGCAAAGTATTTACAGTTTTGGCTGAACAACTGAACATTATAACTGACAGGGGTAAGTGGATTTGAAATTTTTCCATTTAGCGTCAGATTTTATTTTTTTCTGATGTTGGCTGCATTGTAGAGGCGTTTGAGAATGATGACTGTGGATGATCACACTTACTATCGCAGAATCGGCTGGTCAGAAAGAGATAGATAACATAGCAACACGCCTGTAATTCTCGAAGGGTTAAGCAGAGGTGTATCTAATAATACAATAACATTTCGTTATTTTATGTCATAGGGGGCGAGCCTAGTGCCATCAACTGGGCGCGAATCCAGACTCCGTGGCTGCTACTGATAAATTCCTGATGGAAACACCCAATAACATTTTACCCATCCCGGGAATCGAACCTAAGCATGAGGTCCTGACCTCCAAAACCGCCGAACAAAATGCAAATGTGGTGATACGCGATCGGTTCAAGTCGATTCGGTGTCAATAAGTGTGTTAGTTAGTCACTCCCATAACCCCCAATCAAATTTCTAGAAAATTGTTCAAGTAAACATGTTTCTGTGTTGTAGGACAACAGTTACTGGCCACAGGACCGGCAGGGCAGGTGTTGAATGTTGCTGGCCGCAACCAAATGTTCAGTCTTCTATTGCAAACAAAGTTGGTCAAGTCTTCGATGGTTCGGGGGTCAATGTTGAGCAACTGTTGCTCAACTTTGTTTTTAATGAATGAACGAGGTCAGAGGACTCGGAGAGTCGCCTTAGCGGCGCGGCCAACTTGAAGCAGGCAGTGAGAAGATGATTTATTGAACCTTTTGAAAATTGGGGACTACAGTCTGCACACGGATTTAATGTCAAAAATCTAAATACAACACATAACATTAGAAATGAGGTTAGATATGACAGACAATTCAAAGACAAGAGTAGAATTAGAGCTGTCAGCTCAACAAAATCTCATGCTTAACTTTTTAAAATTTTCAAGTCTAAAGCAACCTGCCAAGAATAATACTGACATTTTTTTATTTACATACAATTATTTCATTGTATATCGTCGCCAAAACACTCATGTTTTGTGACGGAAATAACATATCTACCGCCAAGATTCAATGTTGACATTACACATATACAGGCCACTTTCAAACAATTTTCCGACCGGCACACAACAGCTCAATGAGAATAATTTGGCTATACCAATAAGAACAGCTGAATGTATAAACAAACCTGGGGCATCAGAAACTGGTTGCGGAGCAGTCACGGACACAGACACCGATACCGGAGTCACGGACACGGGAGAAACGGATACCGGCGACACCTGAGCCACGGGAGCGACTGGTGCGACCGCCACCGGCTGAGACAACGACTGTTTCACGATACACCGAGACATAATAATATCTCACTTTTATCACACCACATAAAACTACAAACAAACATTCGTCTGACAAACGCGTCCTGTCGCAACAAACATTCGACTGTCGACCTGTTCCAAACATGAAATTTGTTTATTTTTAATTTTGGCGCCAATTTTACGTAGAGACGCTTGCTAGCCAAGTATGAATTTACATTCAGCCTGTGACAAATCGAGAATCAGTCTGATTCCATAATAAAATCGATTACAATTGGGTTACATAAACAAATTAATGATGCTGACGAATTAGTTGTGGACTACCATGACCCGACAACCCAGGACCAGTCCTGGCGACAGAAAATTAGGAGAGCCTTCCCCACCTAAAGTGGGATAGAGCTAGGAAGAAGAAACCTTTGTACTCGTATTTTATAATGTTATTCTCCTGTTTTGTCTACTGTGTGTACATAAATAGTAAAATAAATGAATAAATAAGATAAAGATTAATTAGTATTGATTGAAAAGTAGGAACGAGTGATGATAAGAGTAGAAAAAAAAAACTGTTTCTAAATAAAAGTTTACAAATTAACTCGGCAAATACTTAGTGCTGTGCCTACGAAGCCAGACAAATAAAAAAAGTACTGAAAGTACTGACAATTTTGAAGGCCAAGCGACTTCATTCTCTCATTTTATGCTTATTTAGAAAGCAAAGTGGCATTGATGAGATACACTAGCCCGTTTCCCAATCAAATGTTCCGACCAGGCTATATATATACTAAGCTTTGTCTTATAAAGGTGTAATGTTCTTCACTTACCGGGAGGCCTGTAGATTTCCAGAGTAGGCTTCCCTTTAGCATTGGTCAGGATCATGCTCCGTCTTTTCGCATTGTTGAACTGAAAAAATAAAATGTTATTAATGATTTCAGTGGTTTTATGTGAAAATTTAAAAGTGACGAATTATTGGGCCACTAAAATTAATTAATAATTAAGAGATAGAAAATTATACGGTGGTGCTACATGATTTTTTGGTGCCTGATTGTCAGAATTGGAGGGCGCTACTGATACTTAAATATAATTTTAAACTTGTTTGTAGAAATTGTACCATACTGAAAAAACAAGATGGACGCGTTTATTCCGACTACGGCCACGCACCAAACCAAAAAAATAAATCATGCAAGTTGTAGCACTTTACCTATTAGAGAACCATAGAACTACGAACAGTGAAATGATCCTTGCCAAATAGATGATTCCCGTTTTCAAGGAAATACATCTGTTTCGGCCCTCGAATCCATTTTCATAATATCAAGATTCCGACTGGACAAGGAGTCACAAATTATTTCCAGATTTACACCTCACTGTCTCAAGATGATGAAACCATGCAATCATCGACTAATATAAAATATTTTAATCCTTGTGTTTGGTTAGTTACATCATAATTTACTTGGGTCAGAAATATTAATAATATGTAAATACAATTTTAACTTTGGAGAAGTGCAAAGAAGAAATTTAAAGCAATTCCCAGTTGCAGCTAGGTGACAGTACTTCAGCCGAAGTGACCTATTAATTAATTGCTGGAATTACTACTGCTAGTGTACTAAGGCGTCAAGAGAGGGATAGGGTACGCGGGTAGGGTCTGGTACATAGACAGAATATAAGTGGTATATGACGAATGTAGGGCCTAACTACTGGCTGATCAATCCATAATATTTGTATTCCAGATATCAATTTAGCTATTCTGTTAATATTTGGTTTATCATTAAGTAAACCTTGTGTCAAGAACTCAAGACTAATCGATTACAAAATAAAGGCAATGGCAGACAGGACGTAGGCGTCGGAATAGAGCGTGTCGCGATCCTACGCGTTAACTGCAATCGTACTAGAAATCCTTAGCACATACCAAGGTCTTGCTAACTTAATCAAACAATTCCACACTAGGCTGTTGCAACTTCGTAAAAATATAGCCGCCATTTTTAGCTTTTTGATTGCTAACACTGGGCTATTTGTGTTCTACGATGAGGCCCTTTGGGACAAGGTCGTTCCTATTACAGAATTGTGTACAGGAGATGACGACCCATTTTCTGCCTATAAACAGCATACTATCTCACGCTTATAAATAAAAAAGTAAGTTACAAAATAGTATTACAGAAATAGAGTGAACATACCTGATTATGATGCATGTTGTGATGAGATTGAGGGCGCATGAAGCTCCTCTCCCGCATGATTACGCCAGGCGATGCAAAGTCCTGCATCCTGTAGCTCCTCTGCAGCTCGTTACCAACACCGATTTGAGTCTGCATCTTGCCGATTGTGCTAATCGATTCAACGGAGTCAAGCACTATGTTTAGATTATCTGTGGTACTGCCCACGGCTTCCTGCCTTTTTTGACAGCTTGCCTTTTACTTTCTAAAAAGTTCACTGCTTTTTTTCTTTGGTTATCGATGCACTCAGGCATTCAGCTTAGTATTTTTTTAAATATTTTAAATAAGTAGTCAGAAATCTCTAATTAGTTAGTTTATCCTCTATCGATTACAAAATTGAATATTATCAAAATAAATACACTAGATCAATGACTAGTATTATAGTTACTTTACGCAATGTCACACTTAGTATGATAAGATTTTTTTTCTATTTACAATTTTAAAATAAACATCTAACATTACAACGGGCAATACGCGTTAAAAATGCGATTTGAAAACAGCAAAGCGATTAAAATAATGTAATAATTATTAGTAAAATAATCACAATTTTGGTATTGTGACGTCACGTTAGAGATCACTATTTTTCTCTTTTTATATATGCATATATAAATGTACATAAATTAAAACCCTCTGTCGTGGCCACTGATAGAGGGCGTTCTGTCGAGATTTTTTTCGTTTTTTTTTAGTACGGCTTTATACAAGAAATAGTGCAGGTATATTGTAGTGCCTGACAGTCACCGAGCGATTTTTTACAATTTTTCGAGGGGCCGAGAAGTTACTTCTTCAGCGCCAAACTCGAATCGTTTCGTCGAAGGAGTTCAGAGAACCCTAATCTGCAACAAGAAAAAAAAATCTGCTTAGTTTATTTAAGGTTTCATACGACATGACATGGCAACATGGTAAGCTCTAGATATCCATGTTCAGCACAAATATCTTTTACAGACATCGTAAAACATGTTGCAAGCTAATAATATTTTAAAAGACCCGCATGAAACCATTTTCAATAACAAGTTCTTTCAACTTTTGTCTCTGTGAGATGATTCACAAGGCTAAGCCCAGTTTCCCAAAATGGTGGCAACACAACGCAGGTATAAAGAAATATGGATGGAATTATAATGAGTCAGTAGATTAGCTACATTGACAGTTGACACTCCTTTATTACATACATATTTGCGTCGTTCGATTGAACTATAACATAAACTTCATTTCAAGCTACCTAAACTGTATGAATATAACCGACCCCTATGCAAGGCTTTCGTCGATGACGAGGCCTTCGACAGTGTTAAGCATTGGGCTGTGTTCCACGCTCTTCATCGCTGTCATTTCGACTCCCGTTACGTGGATGTGCTGCGAGAACTATACACCTCAGTCAGGTTCGCATGCATACCCTCCCTGTCTAAACCCGTACAGATCAAGCGGGGAGTGCGACAGGGCGACACAATTTCACCGAAACTTTTCACAGCAGATTTCGAAGACAGTGGAGTAAAGCTGTGACCCAATGCCGTCCAAGGACTGGGAAAGGAAATGTGGGTCGGCTGGCAGCGAAACGGCCAGCGGTATAGTTGCATGGGGAAAAATGGGGGAAAAATCTGGATGAGGCTGGCACAATTCAATTGGAACAATAAAAGAGAAGTGGGTAGTTATGATAACAAAACTATTAGCTGAATTTTGGTGTTGGTCAATCCAACAAAGAGACTTGATCGTGAAACTTAATATTTTTTTCAAACATGTGACCGGATTTCAGACTCACGGCATTAAAATTTCTACTTGCCCAATACAGATCAATTGTATAGTGTTGCATGATTCTTTTAGCGTAATCTTCTTTTTTCAATAGAATTTCAATTTCCACAGACAATTTCTCAAATATTTACCAACAGCTGCCTCCTGAATCCAAGCGCCAAAAGAACTATACGGCACTGTACACTGTGTTATGAACATAATAATCCAAATTAAACAGAAAACCCGTATTTTTCAGGTATTCTACATTCAACCACATCCGTATTACATCATTTCCTTATAATGTCTATTCAAGTGTTCACTTAAACACTATCTTTTCAGTTCAGTAACCGGTTTTCAAAACTACACATTGAATCATTGCAATTTGAAGCCAGTTGAAAACAAAGGAAACTACCAATTACGTGAAACTATTACGTTAGCCTTGTATTCACTTTGTGATGTTATAGGCGTAATTTTTATACTAATTAGGGCATATATTTGTAGTAATTGTGTAAAATGTTTTGTCTGTTTTCGCCAAAAGCTTGGGAGAGTGGTGGTGAGTTGGAAGTAGTTAATGAACAACAACTCCCTAATCAGTAGGTTATCAGCCACTACAAAATTCATAAAACCAGGCCTTTTACTAAGAAATGCTCAAAATCAGCTCCTAAAACGTCACGTTGTGTACATTCGACAGCTTCGTTAGCGGCCATTACTTCCTTGACGCCACTTGGTTACAGAATACTTTTTTGTTTAGCCTGCACTGTTCCACTGCTGGGCGAAGGCCTCTGAACATTCCTTCCACTTCCAGTGTTGTGCTTCTTCTTGCGTTCTTCGTTAGTTTTAAAAAGTTTCTTTTGAATGCTGTGTAAGAGCAGCCATTGGTGTACTTTGTTGTAGCTGTGTACTGTGGACTACGTTAGTATGAAAATCCATCATGCACGTGGTTTCCCATATTAAATGCAAAGATAATCGCTTGCTCAACTTATTCAATGTTCTTCAATTTGATGCAAAGCTCATTGATATTTCGTAACGTCCATAATGTAAAAATATAGTTTAGCCGCATGAGCGTTGCAAGAGTATAAACAAACTTTTTATGTTCATACCATTTTATATCTTGTGTAAAACTATTAAAGTATATACTATTTTAATAACTAGGCTAATATTATTGTTATTTTTGTTAAAATTGTTTTTTATAATTAGAACAGATATGCCGAAAAACTAAATCTCGTCGAAAATCTCTCCAAGCTTGCTTCTTTAAAAGAAGGCACGCAATCATGGTGTATCTATATACACCATGATTGCGTGCGTGTGTTGTCATAGGCCAATCTAAATTAATTCAGCCCAAAACTGAGCTATCTATTCATTTCATAAAGTCTTACTAATAAAGTTTAACTGCACAATTAAGTAGTTAAAAACAATTCTGGTTTTTTCTTCTAACAAGATTATTTTCAGCGTCATTGCCGTCGCGAATATGGCATGAATGTGGAAAACATCAATTTTCTGTCTGACACTGATGTATCAATTATGTGTTGTCAGGCGTGTGACAGAAATATCAATGGAAACGAGTCGAAACTGCAGAGTGCGTTGAACTATGCGTACGCGCAGCGGGCGGCACGACGGAGAAATAACTTTGTTTTCACCTGAAATCGTTTCACGGATTTGAGAAATGTTTTCGAATCACGGATACGACGACAAGAATGTAAAGTATGGAAGGAATTTATTTCGAAATATTTTTTATGATTTAAGCCCAGATCTTTTATCACAAATTCTGGATAGTCTATCAACAAAACAAGTAACATAAAAATAGACGGTGGACGCTAATGACCACTCATTACGTCACTGTTTGAAGCGCAATCTACCCTAACCTACCATGAATTCACTACCGGTACGTGATTTTAAACCAAAGCGATGGGGGAAGCGTCAGGGTAGCCCGCCAAATTCAAAATTTCTTACGTTTTTGACGTGTAACATCTATAGCCGTGGGTAAGACCGATTGTTGTCGTGGCGACGTATGCCGTGGCGACACGTCGCCACGCTATGCGATGGTTACTGTGTACCTACTGTTCTTTTCTGCATATTTCTTGTACAAAATAATTTCGATGTTTCATATCTGCCAGGCGTCCCGTGTCTGCTCACATTTTTTTTGCAATTCGCAGGTTAGTGTCAGGCTGTATGTTGAACAAAATATGATTCCCGACCGTAACAAATATGACTTTTTAACACGTTCACTGTCCCAGTAAAAAGTAATATAAAATATTCGTACGTCCATCTACGTACTCGCCCTAACTTGTCAATAATCATTATAAGGGAGTACATTTATACTAATATACGGCCTAAAGAAAATGAATTTACAGGAAAATACCTGAAAAAAAATGACTCCCTAAGGAGTCATGGACGTGTGAACTAAAAATTTTACGGCGGCTCTTTTAAATTTTCGGCAGCCTTGTTATCCAACAATACGTCCATGAGAATCTTTTTCCTTTTATTCATAGTATTTACGTCTAGTCAAATAAAAAACATCAAATTACTTTTGGAATTATGACTCCAACTGGAGTCATGGACATGTGAGTTTGGTACAAATGTGACTCCATTTGGAGTCATTGGATAGTGAACGTGTTAAGTTGTTATATTTGTTAAAATCATCAACAACAACACAACCCTATGAATGCTATCCCACCTTGTCCTGCCAACAGTAACTGAATTATGTAGGACTGGCTAGTGCCCGCGGCGTCGCCCGCATGGATGTCGATTATCGCGTCCAAAAGTAATAATGAAATTTCCCCGCAAAAAAACAGATCGTTTAGCGAAATAAATCATGCTTGTATAAACGAAAAGGATTTCGTCCCCATTGCTGAGTGAATTGTATAGGTATCAACACTGTTTCGTATCCTGAAAATGTTCGCAGCTCGTTACAATTTAATAGAAATCTAATAAATATTTATAAACGTAAAAGAGTGCGGTTTAAAATGCGTTAAACAAGTTGTCGGTGCGATTTCTAATAAAAAATGCTTAGCAAAAATTATCTTGTGTACTTTACAATAATTAACTATGTTTTGCAATTAATTAGTTGTTAAAGAAGAATTTATAATAGTGATGTATTTATAAGTCTGAAATGTAAACTCATAATTATATTTTTATTTTGTTAGGCTGTTTGAGCGTCCCACTGCTGGGCAAAGGCCTCCCCTTTCTCCTAATTAATAATTATAATTGACTTGCATTATTCGTATTGTGCTTGTTCGATCTTACATTTTCAGACTTTCATATTGCAGCGCTGTGGGTTGATTGTGAATGTATAAAGGGTGTAAACAGACTCTTAACGAAGCCGAAAAGCACTTGTTTTCCCCGTCATTGCGATCATTTTTTTGTTCTAGACCATACCTGGGAGCCTTCTAGTTACGTAGATATTGGGGGTCAAAGTTCCACCTTTTTACAAGTTTTTTTTTAAATACCTGTTTTTAATGTAAGATTTTTACTTTAAACACCTCCAGGACCCCCTTACTATTCAATCCATCCATCAGCACAATGTTTTGAGTGTGTAACATTGATTCTAATGTAAAACGAGATTTTTCGCCCCAAAAAAAAAGTCGTTTCCGAGCACTAATTTTAGCGTAAAGTTACTCTGTTTGATGTACATAATGCTTGGTTGACGGCTTCGTGAAGAGTCTGTTTACACCCTGTAGAAGATTGGAACGGAACTACTAGTCTCCAGACCATCTCTCCTCACTTTTCTTCAATGCACAATCGTCTGCGGTCGTAAGCTTTTTTTTTTTTTTTACGGATGGGAAATCATCAAATGACTTCTCCCGCTCTGGGCAGAGCGGAAGGGAGTGTCAGACCTGTACTGACTAAAACCCATCCATGTTCCTTCCTTGCCCTTTGTGTTCCAGGACCGCGGTATCTCTTTCGAACAGCCCGCAGCCCACGGTCGTCGTCCTATATAATATCTTAATTAGTGGTAGGGAGAGTAGGCAATACAATGACTCACCGCTCTCTCGTAGCAGTCTGTCGTTTCGTCCTCTGCACTAGAGACTCGTTCACGTACTCGTATTTATTTCACTGTAACAATGAAAAAGTTCATTATAATTAATTATTTAATGTAAGTTTGATGCAATTGTTTCAGTTTTAACGTGCTTGTTTGAAGAAAAGGTGTGTTATTAGATTTGTTTAGTTTATAAAAAATCTTTATTTATAACTTTTTCACTAAATATATTACTGATACTGTTAGCCTGCGTCATCCCGCTGCTGGGCAAAGGCCTCTCCCCATGACTTCCAGTTGTTTCGATCCAGGGCTAATGTGGGCCACTGGTCGTTGGTTTAATCCAGCTCGTCCCGCCATTTTCTGAGGTCTGCCGCGACGCCTTCTGGCTGTGTCTTTATTTATAACTCTTTCACTAAATATATTACTGTTGCATAATTATTGCCCACTACCTTTCACAGAAGGGAGGTCTGTGTTTTCGCAGCCGTAATATTTTAAACTGACTCATCATCATTCTTGACCCTTATCTCAATTTATTAAGGGTCATCTCAGCAGTCAGCTCCTTTCTAGCCTAATCTTCTTTGGTCTTCCCCTACTTTTATGGCCATCCACATTCATACTCCAAACTTTCCTCAAGAAATATTTCCTCATTCCTCCGCATAACATGCCCAAGGCTAGTTATGTTAATAAGAGTATAACAAGACTATCAATGATAATATCATCTAAGTATGTCAATGTGGAACAATAACACATTATATGCGTTGCGCATTGATGTGTGTTATGGCTTCTTGAGCTAGACTCGACTCTAGAATACAAGAACGAGGTTAAGTACCTACTCTAGTATCCGATTGAATGATTTGTAAAAGATCGATTCTTCCATTCCCCAGCTAGAAATAAGACTTCCCGAAGTCACCGATATTTCTTTCCTTCAATCGTTTGCACAACAGGATTTTCTTTATTTTATCTTTGCCAATTTAATTGTCTATTGCAACCAATGATATATAAACTATAGATACGTTACCCGCGCTCTGCAGTGGCAACATAAATACCGGGTAATTGTCCTGAGTCCCTTTAGTCGCGTACCAACCAGTGCCGCAGCTGTACGTATACTAAATTAACTTGTGTGAATAACTTCCTCAAAACCAAAAAAAAAAAATGCCATCCTGTGTTTTAGGAAATGTAAAAATTATACTGCAACAAATAAAGATAAAAAAGTATCATTTCATTTGTAAGTATCAAGAAACATGTATTTTTTCGATGCATTCTAATGGCGACCGGCACCTGAGGTAAGTGACATGCCGTACGTACAAGATGACAACGTAACTAAAGAATAGTACATTATGGTACAAGTGAGTAATGTTGGTGATTACCGCTGAGGCGCCATTGAGACCCGAGCCGTTAGGTGAGGGTCTCAAGAGAGCCGAGGACGGTAATCATCAATACACACGTGTATCATACGACGTTTTTCAACACACTTGTGAAGAAAATAATACTAAAAATTCATTTTATTTAGTAGATAAAAAGTTTATTTAAAGAAACAATTAGTAAATGTGCAGTTAGTAAAATTATAAGTAACTGTTTTTGATGGCCATGGTTCTCTACGTATTTTACAGTTATATTTGTTAGTTCTTGTATCCTAAATGTACCAGTTACACCAAATATTAAAGCAACCTGAAAAAAAGAAACAAAAATTAAGTTCAACACACAACACAGGCTGAAGTCACATAGATATTTAAAATTAATTTAACTAACCTTAGTAGCCAGATATTGGTTATATGGAGACGATAAAAACTTTGATTCCTTGCTTCTAAATCCATCGGATAGTCTCTTGGTGATAGTTTAGATAAGCTGACACATTAGAGTTTTTTAAGTCCTCTCCATTCTTTGTTCGGACTGTACTTTTTAACATTGAGTGTTACACCACAAAGAGATAGGTTTGCACTTAGAAAATAATTCTTTAAAATACGCAATGAACACATTTTCTGAAAAAGACTGCGTATTCTTGTTGTTTTGCCATTGTATGAAATTTTGGTACGCCAATAGATATTTGTGCTTGGAATTTTTAGGTAGTAAACATTCCATAACGCTAAGGGCTTCACATCTTAAATCGGGCGGAATACAACATAAATTATTTTCTTCATAACTATTACTTGTAGACATTTTAATTAATAAATAACTATAATTTCAACAGTGAAAACGAATTGTGAAAATAATTTCGTAATGGCGGGAAAAATTAATCAGTTTTCCTATGCGCGCGCATCTAACAATGGCGATCGGCCATAGACTAAATAATGAGATTTCTTTTTTTTTGGCTTTTCGCGGATAGCGTTTTATCCACGTACAAAATGGGGAATTCAAAGTTTTCTTTATTACAGAGAAAACTAATTTATACTTGAGTGAAAGTTTTATATATTAAAAATGTACAAGTTGAAATTATCTATTTAAATACGAAGTTGCATGAAATGAGCGAGAAATAAGAACATTAATTTATTTGTACTATTGAACACGATTGTTTTTTGTATCGAAACTTTTTTAAGAACAAAGCAACTAAACCAATAAAATAAAAAAAAAAACCCTATAACTCACTTGTGAATAATAGCAATGAAAAAGTCACAGTTTGATTATAGGTGTCATTATGTGCCTAATTGCGGTGAAATTAGAGCCATTTTATGAGCAAGTGTGTTGAAAATATATTTATCTCTCTCTAATAACAGGAATTCCGTAGATGACATTTAACGTTCTTTCTCTTTCTCTCGCTACCGATCAGTTTTACGCTGTTTGAGTGCCGTGATGTTCATGCATGCCGCGTCTATAAATAATAATACGTCATTGATTGTAACTGTCTGTGATCTAAACAGTTTACCATTAATTTTTTCACAAAAACATAAAAGACATTTTATAATCATTTCCAGATTGGTTATTTAATGGTTCCTTTGCGAACAACAAGAAAACAAGAAATTTCAATGTACAAAGTAAAAAGAAATATCGTAAAAAATAGCTAATAAGTACAACTGACGAAGTCACGATTCGAGAACATTCTAAATGCACTATAGACTAAAGAGAGTTAGCCGAGACTTGATAGCTTGCACAAAAACTGAAGGATTTTGCAAAAAAGTCTGAAATAAAGTCTTTAGACGTTTGATTCTTAAGGTTATCAGAACTTCTCTGCTTTCGTTCGGTTGCAGGCATTGCGGAGGTTTTGATTTTGCTGGATCATTGATCATTGGGTTATTTAAATAATTCCAACTTTAAGGTCGTTTTTTTTTTCGGATGTGAAATCACCAAATGAGTTCTCCTGCTCTGGGCAGACCGGAAGGGAGTGTCAGACTTGTACTGACTAAAACCCATCTATGTTTCTTCCTTGTCCTTTGTGTTCCAGGGCCGCGGTATCTCTTCCGAATAGTCCCGCAGCCCAGGTCTTGCAATAGGGACCTTTAAACTAATTAAGCTCGGGTTTTCCGACTACTGAAGGCTTAGAAAGTATGATATATTAAATGTCCGTACTATAATGTTATACCCACAGATGTTTATGTAGTATGCTATTTGGCTACAGTAGACACCTAAACACTACGCAGAGTGTCCCGAAGGAAAGCCGGCAGAAATCAGCTTCTTAGGTGCCTTCGGGCCTGTTAGATACTAATCTAAGCCTTTATGTTATCAAACTCAAATCTAGAGCCAATGAAAACACGAACCTATTATTCATTTAAGATGCCGACTCTATACTCGCATATAGGTAGTACAATCACGCAGTGCAAGAAAATGATCATTATAATTGAAATAGAAACACCGAAAAAATACAAATTTTCAGCTTTTTTGCAGAAAATATCTATTTACTGACAATTTGGTGGTATAGTGTTAGTTCACAGCCAGTTTTGCATATTCATAGTAGATAATAGAGATGACGCAGTTTACTCAGCATGTCAAGGAATATTTTAGAAATGACACATAGTACTTACTGTGTGCTAGAAACGCTAATTGTATGCTCGATAGGTTAGGTTATCGCTTGTTTCGTTTATTTGGACACTAAATTAAGTACTGAGTATTAACATCAAGCAATCTTTATGAATGAGATTACTTTGATGAACAAAGATGGCCCCATATTTTCCGCCTCGATTATTCGGTTTTGAAAAATATTTTGCTTCCAGTTTACAACACTAGCTCTGCTTCTATATCACCCCCTTTAATGTCACTTCAGTGTGGGAAACAGATAAAATATATAGTAAGATTTACACAATACTGCTGTAAGATGTGATGGTGGGCCCCTGGTAATTTTATCAGATATTGCTTAGTCTAATCCCATAATCATACACTTTATCCCTCTGCAAGTCCAGAGATGTAATAAATTCTACTCTGTGACCTGGCCTTACAGTTCCTAATGCCTTCACACACTTTATCATCATCAGCCTAGCCTTTTCCCAACAATATTTGGGTCAGCTTCCAGTTTAACGCGATGCAGTTTCACAAACTTATCTAATGTACCTAAGTAATAAGATTTCTCTGAGTCGAATGAATCTTGAATGAGTCTCAAGATGCACTTTGTTAAATATCTCCATCAAGTTGTCTGACATCATCGACTCACATTTTCATTATATATACATGTTTTACAAGGTCGAGTATCACCTTTCAGGCAAAAAAGTGTAGGGACACACATGGTGCTAAATCCTAAATGGTAGGGTGATGTATCTTTTGAACAATGGCGCATATTCCACATGACCTTCTCTACTCTCTGTTTATAATCCTGTGTAACAAAGAAGCTACCAGAAAATCCCGTTGATTTGATATTGCTAACTTGACAAAAACAAGGAAGTCATCATCATTTGATTCCCCTGTCCTTATCCCTGCTTATTTATATGTCTTCTTCTATTCTTCTCTATTACTCGTCATCTCAGCAGTCCCTCCTTTCTAGCCATATCATACTTCACACAATCCATCTTTTGTTTCTTTCGACTTCCCCTACTCTTATTCCAGGAATAAAAGCTACCGTAAATGCGATTGAGATTTTCAACACTACAGAAACGCAGTCCAAAAGACCTTTAATTTCAAGAAGCCGAATCAAAACTCCTCATTATATAAAAAAAAAACTGCAGAATCTATGTAGGCGGAGCATAATGACATCACCGTGTTTACTCATGTACACACATGCTTTAGAAGCGAGAAGCAAAAGATATTATCTCCGAACACCAGCGTGTAATTCCCAACTATAAATTCACGTGCTAAGGTTGGTTCTGGTTAGTTTTTGGAGGAGTTACGCCAGGATGCACGCGAGATCTGTGGTAGACATTACGAAGTCTGCAAAGGTTCTGGGTCAGTGGGCACGCGTTGCTTTTGTTTTGTCGCGGTATCGATTCATTGATCGATGGAGTTAATCGAGTTCGAACACAATGAGCATGGATGTTCAGCGTCCTTGGGTTCGGGGCTTGATTCACGTTTATTTTCGATCTTCAGTGGATGTTTACTGTTTTCAATTTTGACAAGTTGAAAATTGTGACGTTTTTCCTTGCCATCTCTTGTGAGATATTTATCTAAAAGTTTAACTAGAACTCTATATCTTTAGCTATCTTATTCTATGCTCTCACTATGATGTTTCTATGTTATAACTTCTGTTTTTTACTGGCAGGATGGCACTTGTACTGATTGGATTGCTATGAGGTCTTTATTTTTGTCAATTTTCACTCTCGCTCCTACTTTAGCACTGGAGTTTATAAGTACACTTCTAAAGGTTCATTTGTACCTATCTACTTATAAGGAGTATTTAGTCTGAACGGCTTAAAGCGAATGGACCGCGGGCAATTCCACCGTAACCAAAAATTGTTTCCTCCTTGCAATCGTAAAAAAACGATCAAAAATTAAGTGCCTTTCAAATGACACACCTCAAGTTGTGACCTTATGTATGACCTAAGACTACCGCGATTTTGTTTACTTATCAAGTTAAAATTGTGAAAAAATAGGTAGCTGACATTTTGAAATGAAGGAGCGTCTGAGACAACACGATTAAATAATAAATCGTTTAGCACTTAAATGCAATACGACAGTCTAGATAACCCCAATTCACTTAACATGAAAAGGATTACTAGATTCCTTCTTCGTTAATTTGTTCGGATCCATTGAAAAGTCTAGGATGCTTCTCACAAACCACTTTCAAATCTAGGATAAGATTATTTTACCGTAATTTCACAATTAAAAGCAAGCTAATCCTGTGCTTCTTGCATCCAGGGAAGGCGAATTTCACTAAAACCGCGTCCTTCACCGTTGTAATGCGAAGGAATCCGGAGGATTGAGGGACATGTCTTGTGTAAATTTTGAGTGTAACCATGCATAAATGGAAGCTTGAACGAAAGATGATGAAGACGTCCAGAAAAGTGGTGATACCGGCTGAAATTGATAGAGATGTTTCGAAGAAGACATGTTGAAGAACCAAAATAACGTTTTGGAAAAGGCAAAAATGACACACAATATAATAGAAAGATATGAACCCTAATTAGAAGTGACTCTTGTGCCACTGTGGTCCCTTCATCCTTGCCTTACTATTTTCTCACGGCCCTGACTACATTTCAATTCACTTTCAACAGTTTCAACTGCCCTAGGACATGTTGATCACCATTGTCGAGAATCAGACTTGATAATCATCCGTAAATGTGTGAAACTATGTATTTACATAATAACAAGCGATCAACACGATATAATCGGACATTGTTTACCATCAGATCATGAGTCACCTGTCTTCGAAAACCGGTTCTGTTAGCTGCTATTTATTGTCCATTACTCAGGTATGTATGTACATAGTTGTGTGTTATTTGATGGTATAGAGAATTATGATCGGATTAATGTCGCCACAGAATTAAATATTCACGGATAATATGCAAAATTCAATCCGCCTTCCGCGTGACCAGAACTACGTACCTAAAGAAATAGATTACAGTCTCAGTGGGTAAATCACCGTGGGAGTTAGACTGCTGCCTACGCCACTTATGATGCAATTTAAACTTGATACTGTTATTTATTGCTTTCATATAGCGTACCCTATGTATGAAGATTGCTAACCAGGCAGAATTAGATATGGCTGCAAATGTAGCTATACGAACTGATAACTAAAGTATAGGATATGGGATAGGTTCCTTTTAACTGAAGAAAGAAAGAGAATCTCTGCAAAACGAGTGTTGTATTCCTGAAACATCCCTTCCCAAATTTCGCTTCCTTCCACTCGTCTCTGCGTATTGCTTGTAGTTAAGTTTTTTTTCGAAACCACTGCCTGCCTCTCGCTGTGGGTCGGTCGTGGCTATTAGCTTCTTGGGAGTACTCTCCGAAGACTCCGAACCAAATCAAGGTTTGTTACTAACTGGAAATATAATTGGTATTTGGGTTGCGAGTAGTTTGTGCATTACGGGCTAGCTGGAGTAGACTTCTACCATGCCCTTCAAATCTTCAGTAGTGCCTCCTGCAATGGTAAACTCAGCGTAAACATAACCCGAGCGCATCTATTTATAAAGGTAATAAAGTAATAAGTTTGCTTGCGGCGATTTGTCGGAAGCTGTATGAGTCATCCGCGGCAATCGGCACAAAAACCTCTCGCTCTGGGCCTTTGACTACTTACGATGGCGGCAAAAACTACAGCTCGAAGTTGTTTCTTACTTCTAATGGTTGAGTCGTGGATAAATGAGATTTTTTACTGTCCAACCAAGGTGTCTTTAGAATGATTTTCAAAATTACTGATTTAACTTTGGCGTCTTGATCGCCGAATAAAGAGAGGAAATGTTCGTGTCCTATTGTAAAGATGAAGTATTTTATTAGGGACTAGCTTTTGCCTGTGGTTTCGCCCGAAGAACGAAGTTTTTCCACGGAAATGTACTGCTGGGATAAAAAGTATCCTGCGTTATCCGTGAGGTTATGGTCTAGCCTTCTTCCAAATCCGCCGTGAAAAGATGGCAGACAGTGTTACATTCGCAGTTAATTTTAGTACCTGCCTATGAAGATGGCGGAATCAAAATTTCTGAAAGTAAGCAATATTATCTTACAGCAAGTCTCGGCCTTTGATGCAGTTTTAATTGTCCAAGCACGTCAGTTTAAACAGCGATAACAGTGATCTGATAAGAGAATATGTGTAGATATGAGATGAGGACAGTGCCTTTTCCACAGAAAACTCCTTCTAGCTTAATTTCATCACCAAATGCACTTACACCATCATCTGCCTAGCCTATGTTGCGGTCGACTTCCAGTCTAACCAGATGCAGGTAAATACTAGTACGAAAAAAACACGAAAGATCACAGAAGCATGTTACTCGTATAAAAACCTCACACCAGGGTCCTCAAGTCCTCAAACACGTACTGCATAGTGCATACATTGAGCCACTCAAACGCAAAAGCATTTATTTCAATTAGACCATTACAGGCACTTTTGAATGTCAGAAAAAAAAAACAAAGAAGGCGAAGCTACAGACATAAGGCATAATAACTTGTGAAAGTACTAACTCCATAAACACTAACCCCTGATGCGCTAATGTAATCCCATTGGAATGATTATTTTAGTGAAAAAAAATTTCAATGTGATAACGGTCGCGTATCATATTACTATCAATATACAACCGTCACTGACATGCAAATTGAAAAAAGAATTAAAAAAGAAAATTTGAATTTCGCAGGATACCCTGGCGCTTCCATCTTAAAGAAGAGCCCGTTGTTGAATTTTCCGTACTCCTCATAGTGTTGAAATTCCAACAGCACGCTTCTATTCATGCCTTTATCATGGTTAATGTTAGTGCGAACAGGCTTAAGTTTATGTTAATAGCCTAACAGGTGCTGTCCAATGCCGCGTCGCCTACATATCTTCCTACGCCCGCGCTAGCGCATACCAACTGTATGCAACTCATTCACTGTGCTGGTTGTATATAATAACTAGCTGTCCCTCGCAACTTCGTCTGCGTCAAACCTAGATAACGACAGCAGCGCCATCTGTCGGGCTGATTTGTGAATCTAAACCATCCAGGGTGCCACCCAAAGGCATACAAAAAAAATCATTCAAATCGGTCCAGCCGTTTAGGAGGAGTTCAGTGACATACACACGCACAGTAGAATTATATATATAAAGACTAGGTGTCCCGCGCAACTTCGTCTGCGTCAAACCTAGATAACGACTGCAGCGCCATCTGTCGGGCTAATTTGTGAATCTAAACCATCCAGGGTGCCAACCAAACGCATACAAAAAAATTCATTCAAATCGGTCCAGCCGTTTAGGAGGAGTTCAGTGACATACATACGCACAGTAGAATTATATATATAAAGATGTGCTGTACTGTATTTGCTGTCGAATAAAAAGCAAGATGGATGAATTGTAAGGGTCAACCCGCACTGGGCCTGCGCTGTTTATGCGGCCCTCTCCCTCATACAGGGAGTAGAACCGTGTCCACCGAAAAACCAAAAGGTATTCGAGAGAGGAGAGCGGGGTTCGTCGTCTATCATGTCTCCACTCCATATAAAACTTTAAGCTTTGACCAACTTTGCGTAGCATACTAGGATTTTGAAGGTAATTCACAAAACATTGATTCATTTCCAGGAAAAATTCGTCGGTTTTTTAAAAAAACGTTGCCCCACACTAGGAATTTCTCCTGTGTCGTGGGTGCGTTCACAAACATTTAAACTCACATACACAAACAGCTTTATTACGTAAAACACGCAATGAATGTCGTCGAATTGTCAAAGTGCACATTAGGTATCGAAACCTACCACGTAGGTATGTATTTTTTCGCTAGCTAATTCAATTTATCCCTGTATTCTTTTACGATACGTGGTGCATCAAACATTGAACAAAGATGGCGACGTGCATACGTAACACAGTTAGCAGAAAACTTGCTAATTGAATGTCTAGGCAAACTGAGGCGAACGGTTCATGGCTGTTAACATCACTACGCATGCGCGTTACACCCCATTTACATTTTGTGCTAACTTCATAGTGCAAGAGATTTTGTATTCTAAATTAGGTTTGAAGTGTTTATTAACCGACTTTCTTCAAAAAGGAGGAGGTTCTCAATTCGGTTGTATGTTAAGTTTTTATTAACACAGAAACATATTATAAAAATCTGAATCTATTTTATGTATTTTGCCCGACAGGCGGGTGCCTCTGCACCCCTTTGCACCCTGCTGCCGACGCCCATGGTGTTCAATCACATAAGTTAAAAATGCTAAAAATAATTCCAGCTTTATCAGTTTTTTCTGGCCTTACCAAGGCTGCAGATCAGGTTTGAGAAGTCGTTTCACGTAAAATACTGTTATTCATATGCATCTGATTGTACTGGAAGCCGACCCCAAAATAGTTGGACAGGCTAGGTAGATCTATTATTTATCTTAAATCTTCGCAGAAAACGAATTTTATTACTACTTACATATTTATTTATATCTTTCTAACATTGATTAAGAAAATGCTATTTTTATCCGACTACGGCGAAGCCAAAAGGAAGGGTTATGATTTGAGCAGTCTATGTATGTTTGTATTTATAAAAAAATGTGCTTTTCGCTCAGTAGGTAATTAGGCATTACATACATTTTGCATCGGATTGGTGTCGGATGCCGTTCGTAGATCTTTGGCAGTAGTTTTTAGTTGTGAAAACGGACAAAAGCGAATGAAGATGAGGCACTTGCGGCAGGATATCAGTATTTACGCAAGCATCTCACGTTTCATCGTCTATATCCTTGCATAGTCTGCTGTGCTTCATATGAATAATGTTGCACTATTTGATTACTTGAAAATTAATAATAGACCTACCTACTTGTTTTAATTTTGAGCAGAAAAATCCACTACAATATTTTTGGTAAGTACTTTTTGATAGTTCGTGAGAATATGGAAGAAAAACATGTATTGCGCCAACAAGTGACATGGGACAAGCGCAGGAAAATTATGATTTTGTATAGGGTCGTGTTTCTGGGGTTCAATGATAGAGGAACTTGAGAGCTGGTTGACGACCATGTGGGATTACATAACTTGTAGATCCCTAAAAGCTCTAAAATTATTTGGAAAGAGAGAGATATTATGGTCATCAAATTCATCACTATTTAATTGACTATTTTTGCGAATATTAGTTTTTGAAAACCAATATCATCATCATCATCATTTCAGCCCGTTGCTGTCCACTGCTGAACATAGGCCTCCCCAATCGATTTCCAACGTGTCTGGTAGAATGCCACCTGCATCCAGCGACTCCCTGCAGTAAACATCATTCTCACAAAAATATATACATAATTATGTTGAACTGACTATAATATTTCGCAATTTGTCAGTGAAAAGGGCTTCTTGTAAGAACAGCAGCGTGAATGTGTTTCTATTGTTTTAAAAACCATTGTCTGTATTTTCTAATCTTAGTTTTTTCCTGTTCCAACTTCTGCTATGGTAAACGACCAAATAATTACCTACATACAAAGATGCTGTTTTAAATGATACACTAGATGTTGCCTGCGGCTGAACCTATATGAGAGGAACTAAGTTTTTAAGATTCTAATCTAATCTAATCAGACACTGTTTGTAGTACCGTCATTGTGCCCTATGCAGATTTGCTGGCCATTAACCTTGCATTTAAACCTCTTTATAACATGACAATCCGACTGCCTTTTCATTGGACACACGACATGTTATGTCTGATTCGCATAAATACTTTAGTATTTTATGGGGATGGAAGAGGAAACCAAAGGTTTCTTTCTACATACAATATTATTATTATTATAGCTAGCCCATATGGCAAAGGCCTCCCTCCATTCAGCAACAGGGAGGGGCCCGCAGGGGCCGATGCCTGCCAGGGCTGCGGGACTGTTCGAAAGAGATACCGTGGCCCTGGAACACAAAGGCCAAGGAAGGAACATGAATGGGTATTAGTCAGTACAAGTCTGACACTCCCTTCTGCTCCGCCCAGAGCGGGTGAAGTCATTTGCTGATTTCCCAACCGAAAAAAAAAGGCAGGATAAATTATTGTTTGTTACCTTTTCACGCCTAAACCGATCATCCTAAAATTTTGCATAAACCTATCATCCCAAAAAAAGTACTGTTCCCGAGGAAAACAACAATAACGAGCTTACGCTCATAGATGGCGCTACGTGTCTTTCGAATCATGATTGAATTACAAGCAGAGTACAGCTTTAATGTCCAATTCTCAATTAACGACAGCGAAGCCGCGGGCAAAAGCTAATAATATTATAAATGCGACAGTAATATTTTTTGTTTGTTACCTTTTCACGCATAAACCACATAACGTTCTTATGATAATAGATGGCGCCACGTGTCTTTCGAATCATGATTGCATTATATTATTAGGTACAAGCAGAGTACAACCCGAAAAGATTGTGAAATTCTCATTTGTAAGCAGGAGGTAATTTATGTATAGGTAGGAATCTAGCTTTTGATTGCTCTACCATACAATGCTTGTATCTAGGTTGGACCTCAAGATTACAAAACACTATCTTCATCATATTCTGTGCATAATAATTCCGTCTTGACAATAATCAATTAAGATTTTTTTTCAACGTCCTTGCTTTCCTTGTTGTCACTGCGGTTGGCTTTCCAAGCATTTTACTAGGAAATGATTTATTGTTTAAGATATCGATAAGTTAGGTATTACGTTAACTGACAGCTTGTTTCTTTCTTAATTACAGTCACCTCTTGATACCTACATTTACTAATTACCCGATCTTTCATTTCAGATAAGCATTGCTGGTAACTTCTTACATCTCCGAGTAGAGCCAGGTTTTCTGCTGTGCTAAAGGCAAATAAAAAAATAAAAAAAGATATAATAAAGCTGTACCTATCTCAAGGAAAGCTAGTTTCGACAAACTTGAAGTTTTGTAAATATACCTAGTTTGCATTACCTATGGATTGCTTTTTAGTTTTTTATATTTTAAAATACAAAAATACCTACTTACTGCTTTTTGGCTTAGTTCTTTAGGTGCGTATTTATTTAAGCTATCCAATGCCAATACTTTTTTAGGGTTCCGTGCCAAAAGGGTAAAACAGGACCCTATTACTAAGACTCCGCTGTCCGTCCGTCTGTCACCAGGCTGTATCTCATGAGCCGTGATACCTAAACAGAATAAAATAAATATTTAAGGGGGGCTCCCACAGAAAAAACGATTTTTTTTTGCTCGATATTAATAACGGCAATAGGTAGACGCTTCAAATATTCACAGAATATTTAGTTATATATTAATTTTAAAAATAAATAATTAAATTAAAATAAATATTTAGGGGGGGTTTCTTCCATACAACAAAAGTTATTGTTTTTGCCGTTTTTGTCTAACGTTGATTAGGTAAAGGTACGGAACCCTTCGTGCGCGAGTCCGACTCGCATTTGGCCAGTTTTTTAGATAGGTACCGCTTTTTAGCTTATTATGTCAGTTTTATTTTCACTTCAGTTAGGTACTTACTCTTGGTCTTATCAAGTCTGAATAATGTTAAATGCAATATATAACTTCATAAAAGCGAACGATTACTGTAACTCTGTCGGCCGGTCTCAGTTTCAGGGGTAAACGACCCGAATCAATCGTCTGAGTCCATTCGCTATATTTTTTGTTACCTAACGCAGTGCTCAAGCGCGGGCGCACCACTAAGTCGATTTTTAGCTGGTTACTGCGAATTTCAAATATTACATTGACTAGAATTATGAAGTTTAGTTTATCATAGGTATTGCTGTTGTTATGATCGCGTGACGATAGCGCGTTATGATGGGGAAGGTTTATACAAAAATATCTCCGCCTTCCAGAGTTCCTTTTATTCGTAATTGCCTCCGATATGAGAAAAGATCGACTAGTATTATGAGACGACTAATATTTTCAAAATCTAAATAATAGGTACCTACCTACCTAGGTATTGGTTCAATTTGATTCATTAGGATGCGAAGGCTAACATAAGCAATGACTATGTTTTCCGACAAATCTCAATGACACCTCCGCTCTTAGTCATGTAGATATTTAGGAAGACAGTAGAATGTGTTTGCAGATTGATCTCGACGAGTTCAAGCAAGTCAGAAAATTTGACATAATGTTAAATTCATCAATGTCATAATAATATGTGCAATAATGTTGATGTTAAGACGCTGGAGGTAAAGTGATCCACTCATTGACGCCTCCAAGCTAGGAGACATTGATCTTTAGTAGGTGTGTGCCGGTATTTAGGCCAGAGCGTAGTCTCCGGCCTATTGAGAACACAAGCAGAGACAAGAAAATCTATTTTGTATCATGCTCATAACTAATTAGTCGACTTGAAACGATGTTTTCGCTTCAGCCGCTCCTGAAGCATGTGCAGCCACTTTCATTTCACTTATTCGATTATATTTTGGTCGACGGATTTCACTATTCGTTTTTGGTACTGAACACCACTGACGCACGGGTGAACGCGGGTCAATTGTTGTATAGGTACTACGTTCATAAGATTAATTTTCACGCGGGAAACACAGACAGACGGAGGAAACCGCGTAAAAGCGCAGCGTGAAACTCCCTCGTCAATGCAGCGTCCGAAAATAAGGCGCAACTAAATATAGACGTAGGAAATGCCTTTAGAACTAGATTAGTTTCAGTTTGTCACTGGGTATTGTAGGCGAGGTAGATGAGGAGGTACTCACCAGAATCTTGCGCTCGCATGGTATAGCGTTTGGCGGATACGTGTTTATTTCACTGATATTATTTTGGTTCGCGTCGCCGCTCTTCGCTCGCGCAGATCCCGGTCGTGTGGCGCCCGCCCGGGCGGTGTGCCGACTGGCGGGCCGCGAGGGCACTCGCAACACCGCACTGTGTGCGTGTGTGTCGCGACACAGAGCGCACACAGTGACGCGTGTGTCAGTACCTTCAGTAGCGAATCGCCGCACGCGCTACTAAACGGCCCTTCAACACCATCATAATCGTGTTCGTAGGGAAGCCACACTACTGCACCATCCCACATACTCTACATTGGTACAAGTACGCATCTGTGTTGTTATTTACAAAGTGAGAATGTGGCACAAAGTCGCTCCGCGCGCTGTTGGAATACGCGCTGCGCACGATTCGCGAACTATTCAACCATTGAAAATATTGAATCGATGTTTGGCTGCTCTACATCGGGCGTTGCTTTGGTAACTGCTTTTTCTATTGCCGGCATTATAAATACCTACTTTTAATGTAAAGATTCTGCAACTACAGAATCCTACACTAATGATTAGAAGCAGATCAAATCTGGAATTAGGTAAGTACCTACTTGCTTGAATTGAAGTAGAGAAATACTTACTGTTTGCATTATCTAATCCACAACATTCGATGCAATAGGATCCGTAGTTTCTTTTAACTTGTCCTCCCTTGTAACAAAAAAAAATTAACGTCTTCAGGTGATATAGGTACCTACCAAAGTTGAGTTTATAAACAAAGTTAGCTAATGTGTCACACCATAAAATAAAAGTAGGTTCCTATCTATTATGAATCTGAGCAAAAAGTCTATTTTAAAGCAAACTTTCGACAGTTTCCTTATAAATTCACTGCTTCAGTGAAATTAAGGGTGACTATAAGTTTTGGAAAGTACCTAGGTACCTATAGGTACTTACAACATTTTAGACATCCCAATATTCCCAATCTGCAACTCCACCCAGTCTGAAAATAACAAAGTGTAGATAGAGGTAGAGATGAATAAGCTTGCGTTGTTCTTGCGTTGCAGCGTGTCGGTATCGATCGTCAGATATCTTCTTCGACACTACCTACATTTAACCGACATTAACGTGAAGTGAAAGGCTGGTGATTCTAAGCGCATGTCTTTATAAATGCAACTTTTCAATTCGTGGGCGAAGATTAAATTAGGTTATTTTTTAATTTTACGTTGTACATAATTGGTATATAATAAAAAGGTTTCTTTTAAAGCTTTTCAAATTATGATGCCATAAAGCGTGCGTCACACAGTAACCGAAGCGGTACCTACGATACTTTGAACATAAACTCATAAACTTAACATCACGCCTGTAATCCCCCAAGAGTTAGACTGAGGCAGTTGGCCGAGGTGGAGCTAATAGTACGTCCCACTCCCATGGAATAGAGGGCGAGCCTATTACCGTCAACCGGACACAAATCCAAACCGGATGCTACTGAGGAACTACAGATAGAAAAACCAATAACACAGCGCGATCTGGGAATCGAACCCAGGACCTCGTGCTCAGATGAAGATGATATTTGAATAACTTGTAGGTTATTTCTGTTCATGTCGTTCATGATAGAGTTGGTTGAGCTAGATCAGCAGGCACAGATGAGACTTAGCTTCCAGTCTTTTCACAAAGAACTTCGCCCTACATCTTAGTAACACAATATTCATCCCGAAAAAAGTACTGTTCCCGAGGAAAACATCAATAACTTTCTTATAATAATACATGGCGCCACGTGTCTTGATTGAATTATATTATTACAAGCAGAATAGAGCGAATTGATTGTCAAATTCTAAATTAACGCGAGCGAAACCGCGGGTAAAAGCTAGTAGGATAATAATTATGAATCACGTTAAAATTCTTAAATTGATCATAGACGCAGTAATATTATGAATTGTCACTTTGTTACCATTTTACGAATTGAAATGTAATTCATATTATTATCCTACTGGCTGATGCCCGCGGCTTCACCCGCGTGGATGTCGGTTATCGCGACCAAAAGTAATCATGAAATTTTAATCACGTTCCCGCAACAAAAACTTGACAAATTACATACTAAAACTTTCCTCGAGAACCACTCTATCCATTGGTGAACGCAGCATAAAAATCGGCGCAGAAGTTTTGGATTTTATCGCGAACAGACAGACAGACGCAGCGGAGGACTTTGTTTTATAATATGTAGTGATGTTTATGATTTTGCTCCCGCTCTGGACAGAACTAAAACCCGTCCATGTTCCTTCCTTGCCCTTTGTGTTCCAGGGCCGCGGTATCTCTTTCGAACAGTCCTGCAGCCCTGGCAATTTTAGACCCCCAGCGTTGG
This sequence comes from Lycophotia porphyrea, assembly GCA_950005105.1. Lineage (NCBI taxonomy): Eukaryota > Metazoa > Arthropoda > Insecta > Lepidoptera > Noctuidae > Lycophotia > Lycophotia porphyrea. Next base: position 15,943,970 of record OX465396.1, on the reverse strand, counting down.
ACTTTGGTGCGGCAGTAGTAAGATACAGGGACACATGACACATCAAATCACACAGCCAACCCTGGAAATTATTATACCTGTTTACATCTTCTTGAATTTTACAGTACCTATACTCTAAAGCTAAGGTGTTAAGCGGTTAGAAGTCGTGTATAGGTCCATACCTTATGGGATAAGCGCTACAATAAAACACAAATTTTCACTCAGCATGTGTTATCTCATTTACCATAAGAAAATAAATATATGGGATACATTATCAGAAACCTTATAGAGTTGCTCAACCCATTGAATTTCTGATCATCTCGATTTAAATTTCTATTCTATTCACATTAGTTCTAAAATATTTCGGGGCCAATTGTACAAACAGCTTAGTTCTAATTACGATGAAGCATTTAAACGGAATTATGTAGAAACATTGTATATCGATCTTTGGTTAAGCCGTGCTTGCCAAGGTTGGTCTGTGGATGGGTGACCACCCATTACATACCGAGTTTCCTCCGTGCCTCGGAAAGCACGTTAAGCCGTTGGTCCCGGCTGTCATTTGAAGATCTTTGACAGTCGTTAAGTAGACAGTAGCCCAAAAAAGTCTGACAACCAGTCTTACCAAGGGGTATCGTATTACCCAGTACTAATACTAACTGGGTTGTGGAGGTCAGATAAGCAGTCGCTCCATGTAAAATACTGGTATTCAGCTGCATCCGGTTAGACTGGAAGCCGACCCCAACATAGTTGGGAAAAGGCTAGGCAGATGACGATGATGTAGAAACATTGTGGAAACGATGAATCGTACGAGAAGATTAACAAAAGGTATTTGTAGCACCGGATTTTAGTACAGTGTGGGTAGGGGACGCGCTAGAAGGACTAATACTTTATAATATATATCGCTTCTTCAAGGACAGATAAACAAATGAATATGTTTAGCATAGCATGGGGTCCTAATAAAGGTACCAAGCTGCAAAGAGGGAAATGTCGCCATATTATTACATTCAACGGTTTTCATAGTTGCAACAAAGAAACCAGTCATTTTATTGGACGGCTTTGCCGCTGCAGTTTGAGGATTTACGTTATGTTTTTTAGTACCTATGTAAAACATTGTATATTTACGTCTTAAAACCGTTTGGATGATTAGTGTAAACGGAGTCTGAAACTAATAAAGACGCTAAAACTTGAAATAATGCCTAGAAGTTATTTTATCCAATGGGATGAGCATCTAATAATACCTTTATATTACATTTTCACATTATACATTTTACGCTACAGGTATGTTTTAGAAGTTTACATATACAATTTGTTCAAGTATAATTAAGTTATTGGTATAATTACATACTTGTTTAGTTTATTTCTTTACCAAAATTGTTGAAGTATACTAGCTCAACAAGTCAGATTGTCCTTCTGTATAAATATCAGACATCAACCTTTAAAAAGATTATGTCACTCACTCAGGAGTGAGTATAGTTGCAAAAAAACTGTTTTAAACCGGTTTAAAACGATTTATTTTCAACTATATATAACTATAGGTGTGAGTGACTGAGACAACGCATTACAAAGCCGAACTTTGAGAAACTTAATGTGGCATATTTAAGGGCGGTTATTATTCATAGTCCTACCATTTAAGTGAGACGGTGGCATCACTGGAATATTGTGCCCTCGCGACACGTGGTGACGTGACACACGTCCTGGGGGTCTAAAATTACCACTTTAGCAGAATCATAATAATATGAATCACGTTAAAGTTAAATGGCCATTTTAGACCCCTGCACCGCGCAGCTACGTTAGGGCATCACAGTTAAGCAGTAGGACTGCAATAAGTGTAACCGGACTAAAAAAGTTAACATTATCTTAACTCAATTTTAAAAGGAGTAGTTTGTGCAAACATACACAGCATAATTTTAAGTAATATGTGGCTTAGATAAGTGAAGAAGAAAGTTATATGTACAAGTTTTGCGTAAAGAATTTTACAAAATTATCAGCTAAATGAAAAATTAAATCTAGTTTTTATAAATAAGATTCCATGCAAGCTCAATGTGCCCAAAACGTGGTTTACCCAATTTTACAACAACTCTATCTTGACTCAATAACATATATTCGGCTAGCCGGAGCCAACCCATGAATTTGAAGCTCCGGCCCTGTGCCAACGTAACTAGAACCTGATTGTTTAGTATAAAAGGACGATATAGAGAGGAGGCCTGTGTCCCAGCTGTGGGAACATTATAGGCTGATGAAGATATAAGGATGATAAGGGAATAGGATGGTACATACATAATACGTGCAGACTAAGCAAGCAAGAGATAATAAAATAAAAAGAAAAATAAAATCAACTAATATATTTACTAAGGAATGTGCTACACTAAAATTAAACTAGAAACTTAGTACTTAACCCGAAAAATTGATCTAGAAAGTGAATAAATTACTAATTAATACAAAATTAACTCATAAGATTTCAATGTTGAATAATGCTTAATTTATTTGTCATAGTAACTTGAAGCTTATTTTCAAAACAATAAGATATTCTGTAAAGGTTTTGTTTTTAAAGAAATGACGAATAAGTCAAACATTACTCAACTAAAAGTTTTAAACCAAATGAGAACAAGTATACATTGGCCTTAGAAAACTCAAGTATTGGCGATAAGTCAGACATGCTGAATTTAAGTCAAAGTAAGTATCAAAATATTGTGACAATTTTAATGTTTCATGTAAATATGTGTATTCGTGGGACCGACAAAACAACGGGTTTAGCTTAGCAGGATAAGCCACACAGCCTGAAGCTTAAAAGAGCATAAAAACTGGGTTTTGGAAAATTTACATACTTTTTGTGCACTAATCGAAATGAGAGCAAAAAAAGCCACATGTAAAACCTAGTCTATAAACTATAGGCTTATTATACAGAGTCTAATCAGGCATAGCCAAAAGGCCCGGCTCAGATGACGCTTATGCGATTCATGACAACTTTCTTGCCTTCAGCACGTCGTCAATTTAAAATCTGATCGCTCGAGTGCCATACCTAATCGTCCTTCCAGCGAATCTAATCGCACGTCTTAAGCTAATCATCTGAACTAAGCATTATGCCCGGTTTCACTAACTAGGCGATATTTAAATTAATGCCTTAATAAAAGCGTTCCAACAGTGTTTTTCTTAGGCATTTATTTCGGATTAGTTTAGTGAAAACGGGTATTAGTCTATGGTATATGTTTAAAGAATATCATTTGATAAACTTAAATGAAGTACAAAAGTTGTCCAACTTTAAGTTCAGTTAAGTTTTAAGTGCTAAGCCTACCAAATATAATGTATTTTATCTTACAAAGTTCTTAATAATTACGAGATATAACATTAATCAATTTATTTATAAGTCTAATAGGTACATTAATAATTCACGTATACTTTTTTACAATTTTTTGTTAGGTTATAATGTTTGTGTATCAGTCATTTTGGAGACAAAGTGGCATATAAACAAATGATGTAGCAAATAGATAATTTCACATTATAATATTATAAAATGTTAAATATCATTATCATTCTTTTCGATTATACAAAAAACCAGTAGTCTTTGAAAGCTTATCAAATGCCAAAATATGATTGCATTTTTCGATTTTCAACTCTTGGTTTTGAGTTGTGCGTTGAAAATCCAAAATTGCACTTATATTTAGGCATACCTAATCTATATAATAAACGTACCTTACTAAATGAACGAAGATTACTTTCAGGGGGCCTAAAATGGCTTTAGCAGAATCATAATAGGATAATACTATAAACCCTGTTAAAATTCTCAAGATGAAGTTAATATTGTGAATTGTCACTGTGGCCATTTTCCAAATTGGAACGAAATTCATATTCGGGCTACCGTGGAGGTGTACTGCGTCTGGCATGTTTCCGGAGAACAGAGTAGATGTTTTCTATGCTGTACTTCGAAAAGCGAGGGCCTCCTTTATGCGCCGTGTACATGATTCTGACAACGGAATATTGAGAGCCATATATGAAGCTAATTACATATTTCTTAATAATTTAATTTTAATTCATTTTAAATTGAAATTGTAATTAATGTTTTTGAAATTTATCTTTCGTATGCGCCTGAAATAAATGAATTTTATTATTATTCTGCTAAAGCCGCCATTTTAGACCCCCGAGATGAATTTTAAAAATAAGTAAGAATCTTTTATTTTTAGACAGTTTTTTCCAATAATAAATGATACACAGACATTAATACCAGCTTTATTAGTTATATATGCTGCTGTATTATTACTAATCCTTACTATAAATATTCAGAATATCTCATTACTGCAGTACAAGCAGTAAATCACATTATACACTAGTCTGTGGGTGCTTCGATTTAATTCATAATAATCATTCATATTGTTTTATTGACATAGGAAACTAGAACATCCACATTTCTGATACAAATTAAACAGCAAGTCTGTGGTCAGATTGACCGGAATACCAACAATTAATCGTATGAGAACTTGTGCTTCATAAGTGCAAAATTACTTTTAGACATACAGATAACTGCGTCTATGAAAATTTTAAGAATTTTGCCGTGATTCATTTTATATCCTATTATGGTTCAGCTTAGCGTCAGGGTAGCCCGCCAAATTCAAATTTTCTTACGTTTTTTGTAATTTGCAGGTCAGTGTCAGGTTGTATGTTGATGAAAAATGAGTCGCGCCAGTAACACGTATGTAGTTACAGAATTACAATCATAATAATCATTAATACAACCCTCTAAGTTCATGTAACCCTATGCAATGAATATTTCATGAAAAAGCCAATGAACTTACAGGGTTATATTGATGATTTTCATGATTGTGATTCTGTTACTACATACGTGTTACTGGGGCGACCCATTTTTCATTAACATACAACCTGATAATGACCTGCAAATTGCAAAAAACGTAAGTAAATTTGAATTTGGCGGGCTACCTTGACGGAACCGCCTTCAGCGGCCATTTTAGACCCCCAGAATTTTCTTACACCTCTGCTCTTCTCTCACTTAGAATTGCAATTCACTAAAATGAGAGGTCCAATCGCATGTTAAAGTGCTTTCCATGCGGATGCCTGCAAGCGGATTTCTCACTCTACCAAAATGACGCCTTTACGTGGCAGAATGAATAGAGACTCGAAACGCTGATCCGTGCTACAAATGTAATTTTACCCTTAGGCTTCGCGCAGAAGTTTGGATATTACTAAAAATTACTGTTTATTTCTTGTGCAAAACTGTTAGAAATTCGATGCAGACATCAAAATGCTCTAGTAACATTCGCTAATGAGGTTTTTTGCACTGCAATAAAGTCTATTCAACTAATCCTCTGTTTGTTTTGAGCTACCTTATGCGTTTAGCACTGGTCTCGTGCAGTCTATATTCTTCAAAGAAGATTTCTTGTTTTTTTTATAAAGGTGTATTATCTGTCTACCAGAAAGTTCTATCTAGAGATACATAGTTCAATAATGTGGGAAATAAACACAATAATTCTTGCCAATTCAGTCAATATCCCAATACAAACGATTTATGAGGCGACTTATGTTTAAATACTGCAATATTCACGGAAGGCGACATCATACAAATAAATAATACGTCTAACTTTACAGTCACACATACAGTTTATTTTACTTTTACATAAAGACAAAGTATACCAAATTGAACATCTATTGTGTTTCGTTAATTGCCAAAATTGTTATATTTTACGTATTTTTCACCACACAATATCTTCAAGTTTTCTCAGAGCAATCAAAACACATTTATTATTACTCCTGAGAGTAATAATAATGTGTTTAATGTTACATTTAAATACATAAATTATAGATGTAAATACATATCTTGTTTTACATACCTAAATTATATTATAACAAATATTCTAAAGTGTGCGCATCAAAAAAAAAATTGGGTACTTGTCACTGAAAACTGTTGGTTCACTCACACACTTATCGAATATGAAATATGAAAGTGACACAGCAAGATTTCCCGAGATTCAGACGTAAATAATGTCAATAAATAAAAGTTTTCTCTTTGGTGCGCACATTTTAGCCTTTACCTGATGACGGTCACAGACTAAAGATAAACTCAGGACTACTCATACAAAGATGCAAACCATATAAATATTTTTATCACTACAGTCCAGCTATTCATTATTTTCAAGTACAGACTTTTCCATCTATCCGAAACTGTCAAATATTCCAAATTAACCTTGCACCTAATGCTTTAGCGATAAAGTTGAAAATCTATTAAAGAAAATTGACAAATCGTTGTAGCTTGATGTGCTGGCGTCTGTACATGTTATAAGTTAAAAATATTGCTAACTCTATACTCAAAATCGGTTAGCCTTAAAAGTGAACTTATCGACGCAGAATCGGTTAGAGCCTTAAAAGTGAACTTATCGACGCAGAATCGGTTAGCCTTAAAAGTGAACTTATCGACGCAGAATCGGTTAGCCTTAAAAGTGAACTTATCGACGCAGAATCGGTTAGCCTTAAAAGTGAACTTATCTACGCAGAATCGGTTAGAGCCTTAGAAGTGAATAGTCCAACGCAGTGTAATGCCGCGTCTTCCAAACTGAAGGATATCTTTTTGGCTTCAAAATTCAGGAGTGTAGAGTTCTTTAGAGCCGAATCTACAGCTAGCGTCTATATGTGTTTTTTTTTTACATTGAATACTAGTTTATTGACATTTATATTAAAGGCAGTGGGTGGGCAATACAACGAGAAAATCACATTTGTGTTTTTATATTACTCTGTCCACCAAATACTTGAAATGACACTGAATTTTAAGCCCTATTTGTAGTGACCGACCGAAGTTTTAGCTTCGGCCAAAATGAGCCTAAGTTTTGCCCGAAGGTTTCCAGTAAGTCCCGAAATTGAACGAACTGTTACGAATGCGCGATGTAACAGGCGATGCAAGCGCGGCAGGGGTCCACACATTTCGAATTATATATATATAATTATACATACATATCAGCATGCCTGTAATCCCCGAAGGGTTAGGCTGAGGTGTACTTAATAGTACACTCACATTTCGCCAGTTATATTTAAGTCCATTTAATAGGGGACGAGCATATTATAAACTTTTTAATCTTGAATTAACTTCTTAGTGTTATAAAACCTTCGGATTCGACCGAAGGTTGTGGCAACATCTGATTAATCAGTTTCGTCTAGAAATCGACTTTCGGTCGGGCACTATCTATTTATTATAAATCTCACTTAAATTTTACTTAAGCTTAGTACAGTATGCATTTCATATGAATATGATCCTTATTCATATGACAGTGATGTGTCTATTATTATTATTAAGCATTCATACGAAAGTTAAAACTAACTTTATATAAATAAGGTTCATATTGCATGAAAACATACCGTAATCAGCTTGAGAAAACTCTTAAGTGGGGTTCATACAGGGTGGTATTTTGAGATGGCGCTATGCAAGCACTGGCATTGGTGCCGATTTCCTTGTTCACAAACTAAACTAAATTTAAGTTGAGTGCATCTTTTTATTTCTATTTCATTATGAAAAGGACAGAAGATAAATATTAGTTTAGTCCTGTCAAATTAGTCAGCACCTGACTTAATTTGATGTAATTTTAGTAGTCAAATTTTTAATCACGTCTAAACATGTGTCAGGCGATGGATAATTTGACAGGTCTAAACTAAATTTTATCTTCTGTCCTATTCTTAATGAAATAGAAAGAAAAAGATGCACTGAACTTAAATTTGGTTTAGTTACAAACTAAACCAAATTTAAGTTCAGTGCATCTTTTTCTAACAAGGGAATCGGCACCATTGTGGATTTAAGCCTCATCTCTTTTACACCTTAGGGACAGAGACAGCATGAGATTAAGCAGCATTTAGTATTTGGTCAGTAATCAATTGAAAAACACAAACAAACCTGTATCCAAAATATGTTTAAGCTTGAGTAAATCTCTTCTAAATTCACCAATCACTCATTTTACAATATACACTAGAGGAAATATTCACAGCACACACTTCCACATTTTCCAGAAACATTGGCGGCTAATGTTTGCTCAAATGTTGGGTGGTATCACTATTGTTGGCCATGTTTGGTCTGAGTCTGGTCCGGGACGATGTCGCTGGCGTTCAGCGATCATTTGCTCGGCGACGTGAGGCCGAGAGCGGCTGATAATAACCGCACCACATTCTTCTGTTCTGTCTTGTCATTTTCTGTAAGGAAAGACAGTTTCATGTTATACAATAATGCTAGTTATTATAAACCTCAATACTGTTCTATATGATAAGCCAAAAAATCAATTGCTTAAGGTGGTTGCGTCAGGGCAGCCCGCGAAATTCAAACTTTCTTACGTTTTTTGCAAATTTGCAGGTCAGTGTCAGGTTGTACGTTGATGAAAAATGAGTGAATCGCGCCAGTAACACGTATGTAGTTACAGAATTACAATCATGAAAATCATCAATATAATCCTGTAAGTTCATTTAATCTTATTGAATGACTTGTTCATGAAATATTCATTGAATAGGATGACACTGACCTAAAAATTACAAAAAACGTAAGAAAATTTGAATTTGAGCTACACTGACGCAACCACCTTAATGACATTGCACGTTTTAATAAATCGAATGCTTGACCACGCGACCATATCGTCCATTTCACACGTTGTACGCGTGGTCGCAACGATAGGGGGCGCCTTTCGGTTTTCCGAACATAATATGGACAAGATGTTTGGACAACCAATCCCTTCGGTTAGAACATGAGGAACCGTTGATGATTATTTAATTTAAATAGAGAGGATGGATATAAGCCGTCTGACTTACATAATTATATATGTGTTGTGTGTGTGGTATTTTTTTTGTGTGTACTTCGTAATTGGTGTTATATTTGTTTGATATTAGATTAGCTGTGAAGCTGCCTTTCATAAAATAAAATAAATAAATATCTATACTCTCTAACTGAATTAACTGAGAGGAGACATACCATCAACTCCAGTGACATGTTTCTCCAAGTTGAGCTTCTCCTGCGCGACCTGATAGATTCCCTCCTCGATGGTGCCATGGCTCAGTAACCGGTATATCGTGACTGGACGCGTCTGACCCATCCGGTGACATCTGCAAGGAAAAAGGAAATCAATCAGTTTATTGGTAAAACACAAATATGAAGGTGTGAATGAGGTGTACACAAATATGAATGTTATGAGCAGGTATAATAAAGTTCACTATGTCTTGCCAAAAGATGGCCTTGCACAAAATTTCTGGACAGCCAAATATAGGAATCATTTAGACAAAGATCTTTGTAAAAGAACATTAGTCATTACTAATCTGTCTGCAATTAAAATACATTTGAGGGTAAAATCGACCCGATTCAATAATCAAAACGTATTTTTTAGGGTTCCGTACCCGAAGGGTAACCAACGGGACCCTATTACAAAGCCTCCGCTGTCCGTCCTTCAGCGGGCTGTATATAATAGGTAGGCAGTTGAATTTTTCAGATTGCGTATTTCTGTTGCCGCTTTATCAACAAATAATAAAAATATAAATCAATTAAAACTTGAAGGGGTTTCCCCTACACTACGATGGTACGGAACCATTACACGATGCGCGAATCCGACTCGCCCTTTACCGTTTTTTTTATCTTCTAATGCGTGCGTACAGTCACAAAGAATTTATAAGCTGTCTGTATACCAAATAATGTGCTTGACTATATAACACTCCTCTGGACTATCCCTCAGGTAATGCAGCATGATGCTACGTCACTCACCTGTCCTCAGCCTGTTTATCATTGTAGGGATTGAAGTCGATGTCGTGTATGATGACGGTGTCTGCGGCAGTGAGGTTGATGCCGAGCCCGCCCGCCTTCGTGGACAACAGGAACACGAAAATGTCTGAGTTGTTGTACTGGTCTATTAGGTCTTGTCTGGAATAATACGTAAATAGATTTAATTTATTGACAAGAGAAAACATATTTTGAAAAAGTGAGACTCGAAGATTAAAAAAAAAAAAAAACGTTTCCGCACACTAAGAATTTCTCCTGTATCGTGGGTGCGTTCACGAACATTTAAACTCACATATACAAACCCCGAACAACTATCTGTAGGCCGTACAAATATTAAAATTTGTTCCGTGCCGTCAAATGATAGATGGATCTTCATTTTCGATTTGATCAGTTAATCTTAAGTTAAATCCATGTTAAACGTTAAAACAAACCCCGGCCACTAGTAGGCCTATTACTGAATCGACACTATTTAGCGAGACACACATCCACGACATAGGGAAGAGTAAGGAAATGTGAAGTGACGATAAAATAATAGGATTGAGAAACACATGTGACTGTTAGACCTAAGCGCATAGGTCCACTAAGGACACTGCTACGAATTCTAACAGATCTTTAGTTATAATTGGTTCAGCAAAATAGTTAGCCTTTAAGTAACAAGGAATTAAGCGCAGACCACACTGCCACCTGACGGGCGGGTGAGCGGGCGAACGAAGCTTCGTTTCACCTGTTTTCATACTTTGGTTCACAACGCGAACTATCGAAAGATACGAACGAAGTATGAAAAGGGCGTCGTTCGTGTCGCTGGCTTGCCCGCCAGCTGGCGGTGTGGCTTCGCTATAAAGCGGGAATACACATGCCTGTAAAATGGAGCAGTAGCTTGCATGCTAGTTAATGGCGTGTGCAAGTAAATGGCACACTGTATACATTTGCAAGTAATATAGGCATGCGAGTTGTGCCCTTGCATGCCAGAATTACCATCGCGTATACACAGGACAGTTCGTGAGTCACTCGTACCTATTCTTGGGCGTCTAAAATGAAAATCCACAAAGACTCAGCTACTGGCATGCCCGTAGCTGTCGAGTATGTTCACACGTGCCCGTTTAGCAACGCCCCGCGTCTCCTCCCTCAACGGGCATGCAAGTAGATCAAATGTTGTGCAATCTACTTGCTCGCCAGTTACAGGCATACCAGTTAGCATATACACATGACAGTAGCTGGCACGTGCAAGGAGCTGGTATGCTAGTTTGCAAGCTACGGGCATGTGTATGTTACTGATACTGGGATACTGTCCTGTGTATACGCGATGGTAATACTGGCATGCAAGGGCACAACTTGCCTGTATTACTTGCAAATGTATCCACAGTGTGCCATTTACTTGCACATGCCGTTAACTAGCATGCAAGCTACTGCTCTATTTTACAGGCATGTGTATTCTCGCCTTTTTATGCTTATTTTCACAAGATATAAATAATATTGCATTTTTGGAATCTCTTCTCTCTTTCTCTCTCTCTTCTCTGCATGACTTTCGACCTGTTTGCAGCCATTCACCACTTATTTGACCGGTCTACTTGTCAGTAAATTCAATTGTTTTTTTCATCATTGTGCTCCTCACCTCTGGGTACTCGACAAAAATAAACCATCATAATCCGACCACTATAAACTTCAATCAACTTTTATATTCTCGGTTAGATTGTAATCCTTATTATACATACCTATCAGTAACATTGGTGCTGCCATCTAGCCTGATATACCGGTACCGGCGGATGGTGAGGTAGGGCTCCAGGATGTCCAGCATCATGGTGAACTGGCTGAAGATTAGCACGCGGTGCCCACCCTCTTTCAGCCGAGGGAGCATCTCGTCTAACTTCTGGAACTTGCCAGAGTCTAGAATCAGGTGTTCCGGCAAACCGAAAGAGCGAATACTCTGGAAAAATAAACGAGAATACGTTTCAATGTGGAAAGGGATGCGCACTATGAGGCACTCCCTCACTGAAAGCATTCGCCTGTCATTATAACAGTTTAGATTCCAGCTTTACTTAAATAAGTGAGGAGATAGATCTGAGCATTATAGTGTGTAACCTGCGCTATGATGCCATTGGAAACAATCAGTTATTTCTGTACAAAATTGGACCTTGGATTGTTATATTACAGACGAATGCTTCGCTGAGGGAGTATGTATGCTGTAAACAACCAGCCGACCAACCAACCGGATCAACCTAATGAACGTCGTGGGAATCAACTCGAAGCGAAACAGAATACTGGTTCTATTAATATGTCCAGCTGTGGGTTCTTTTTTCAGCTGAGTTGTATCATAATAGCTATAAAAGATGCTTAAATTTACTAGGTTAGTTGTCAGATAGGCAGCCGCTCCTTGTAAAATATTGGTATTCGGCTGCATCCAGTTACCCTGGAAGCCGCTCCAACATACTTAAGAAAAGGCTTGACGGATGATGAGGAAGAATAACTCACAGTATGATTCAGAGTGAGCTGATGTATCTGGAAGTCGGACAAGCACATGAGGTCCTCCCAGGCGTACTGCTCGTTGTTCTCCTTGTAGCCGGCGTCCCGCGCCAGGCGCGCGGCCAGCTTGCGCACGCGCACGTCGTCGTAGTGGTAGCGCAGCAGCAGCGGGTGGTTGGCCAGCTTGCGCATGTCCATCATCATCGCCATGCCGCTCTGTTCTGTCGTCGCGCGGATCTGGAACCACAATTATTAAGTTTTTACACCGGGACAAGCATCAATCATCCCACAATGTGGGTCTGGGATACTGCCCAATGCTACTGTGAGAGAGCCAAGCTAGGCGGGACGAATTTGATGCCTACATGCAAGATGATCCAAACTAGAAGATAGATTGGGACAAGGGTACCTTGTCACACTTAAGTATAAATAATCGCTATCTAATCTAAGTTTATCTAGGGGTATGTCCATGATCAATGTCTGGGCATTGATCATTTCAGTGGTCAATTAGAGCGCCATGGAGCAAACCGCCTTTGAAATTAACATTTTTCAAACGATGTTGACAGCCAGATGAGGTTCAACCCTTCGTCCCACTGTCAGTCACGCGCCAAAAGATGTACAGCTATAATTCAAAATTTTCAAAAAAAAAAAAAAATATGATCCTACTAACCGAACCATCCTTAGCCGAGAAGCTAGCAATAAGATTCTTATACAGTATCTCCTGTCTCTCCGACATGTTGCACAGCTCCCTATGGTTGGTCTTCTTCGGCAGATCCTGTAGGACGTCTCTCTTCAGCCGACGTAGCAGGAACGGCTTCATGATGCGCTTCGCTTGCGTTATCTGACTCTGTTCGAAGGGGAGCTCGTCGTCATCTTTGTTACCTTCCACTTTTGTAGTTATTTTTGATTTCTGGAAAGAAAAAATGAATGGTCAGTGAGTGTGTGATGGTGATAATAAATGATAAGGTATGTTGGTAAGGTTGGAGCCTAAGGAGTGGAGTTTCTTGATGAATGTCAACTTTTGATCCGTCCTGTTGTATTTTTTAATATTTGTTATGCATTGTATGTTTATTTGTGTCTTTATGTATGCACATCATTTCCCTGCAACAAATAAATATTTTTGAAGTGAAACTTCTAATGCGCTACCATGGAGGGGGTATGAAAGCACTGTTGCGTTAAACGTTCAACGATCCTGGGGAGGGGGAATAGAAAGAGACAGAGCGAGAGTGAATGCGTGGCACTCGAACGCATGCGCGTAGTATACCAGCAGTTCACTAAAAATCAATTTCTACCCCTTCTTATTTTCGTTTCCACATTACGAAGTTTCATTTCTTTCGCGCGGAGGGACTCTACTCACAATTTTTTTTCCTTTCTTTTCTTTCTATAGCACTGGAGTCTTCTAATTTGGTGTGATCATCGTCGACCGCACCATTTCTCAAGCAAGGACAATGGTATACCTCTATCCTTGCTAAAGACAATTAATTAAAAAAAAAGAAGCTAGCTAGAACGAAGCCACCAAAGAAACAAAGCCACCCGGCTTTGTTGCTTTGGTGGCTTCGTTTGCCCCAGGCAATAGGCTCGCCTCCTATAACATAATATTTTGATAAAATGTCGATGTATGACAGTATGACACACCTGCTTCGTATAATTGGGCTATGTAATGTGTAACTTACGGAATTCTTCTGGAACAAGCTCTTGAGGTCGTCCGTCTTGCCAGAGAACATATGCGGCATCACGAAGCACAGCAGAGACATCAGCTCCAATAGATTGTTTTGAAGCGGTGTACCCGTTAATAGAAGTCGATGTTTAGACTGGAAGAGAAAATCAACTTAATTACTTAAAAAATAAGGATGATTTCGTAAACGTTTCTAGGGTCGATCTTCAGGTTAAGCCGCGCTTGCCTGGGTTTCTCCGTGGATGGGTGACCACCCATTACATACTGAGTGTTCTCTGAGTCGCGGAAAGCACGTTAAGCCATTGGTCCCGGCTGCCAATTGGCTGTCAAATGATTTTTGACAGTTGTTATAGGTAGTAAGTGGTCCGAAAGTCTGACACCCAGTCTACAAAGAAAGGGTTATCGTATTCCCCGATACTAGTGGCGAAGGTTCTAGACAGCTCGATTCCTACCGGCTTCTCTTTGAAAAATGGCAGTCAGTATTCTATAGACAAATAATATAAGTACAGATAATTATGTACTCGGACTTACCTTTTGCAAAAATTGACCCTTCGCTACTGCCCGGTACTAACTAGGTTGTGAAGGTCAGATAGGCATCGTATTACCAGATACTAGTGGCGAAGGTTCTAGACAGCTCGATTCCTACCGGCTTCTCTTTGAAAAATGGCAGTCAGTATTCTATAGACAAATAATATAATTACAGATAATTATGTACTCGGACTTACCTTTTGCAAAAATTGACCCTTCGCTACTGCCCGGTACTAACTAGGTTGTGAAGGTCAGATAGGCAGCCGCACCATGTAATGCACTGGTATTCAGCTGCATGCGGTTAGACTGGAAGCCGACCCCAAGATAGCTGGGAAAAGGCTAGGCAGGTGTTGTGCTACCCAGTCCCAGCCTTTTGAACCACGTGAACGATTTGCGTTTTGAAGCATATAAATAATCTCTCATTAGTCAAGTTAAAAGGTACCTTAATCTTGAGCAAGTTGTCGTATCTCTGCGTGGACATGTTCTTGAGCATGTGCGCCTCGTCGTAGATGACGTAGTGCATCGGCGTGATGCGGAACATCTTGCGCTCTTCCGGACAGCTGTTCACCATTGTGTAGCTGGAAAAGAGAGAAAAATCATGAATATTAACTTCATTTACAATCATTTTAGACATCTTTACCCCAATATAAACCTTTTAACTCTTTCAGTCACACTTTTAATCAGATGCCTTTATAAATAAAACAATTGGATATTTTGTTTAGTTAGGGTTTAATAATTAAGAAAAAAATATTTTCCGAAATTACCAAAAAAGCCTTTTGAGGAATAAGGGGGCTAGTTTACTAGCCACCATGGCGGTTTTTACAACACACGATCTACAATGACTTTAAAAAACATAATAGTCCAGCGCATTATCGATATATGACGTGGAAATAAAAAAAAAATGTTTATTTCTAAGACTTATGTTAATAACAAACAAATGATATGAAGTACCTTTTAAGCAAAAAATTGCTTGTATTAGGTACATCTGCTCTTCCGGTTTACATTAACAATACATAAACTAGAAATTAAACAATAAAATCAAATTCAAAATCAAAATACTAATAAAAATTTAAATTGAAAAAAAAGAAATATTTTTAAACAACCTAGAATACGTGGTTAGAAAACTAACCACCAAGCCTGAAAGAGTTAAATTGTCACATATACGTGAAAAGCAAGCGCACGCCCTGTACGCCAACAATACAAATATGTGACATAAAATGTGCGGCGAAATATAACACGAAATAAACTATTAAATAGTTTTGGAATCCCTAATCTTTTTGTAGGTATTGTGGCTTAGCGTGGAGGGCATGCGCGTGCGTTGATGCTCTGGCGTTCAAAAGGTTAAGGGTGCTTTTCCACCAGAGATGTGCTATGCTACGTTGCTATGGATGCGTTTGATATCCACCAATAATATGATTGGTCATCGGTGCTCATAGCTTAGCATTGGTGGAAACGGATTCAACTAAGATGCGTTTTTTATATGGAAGGCTGCGTACTATGGATGCGTGCTATGGATGGTCGGTCGCGAGCGGTGTAGCTATGTGCGCCCTCGCCGCTTTCCTTCTATCGATACATCGCATAGCTCGAGCTGCGCATCTTCCTCGCGCAGCTACTTTGTACTTTTTACAGTAAAATCGCTATTTTTCACAGCTTCAGATGAGCTAGTTATGCGATTGATTAGTTTTACGCACATCTTGAAATGGTGGAATCGCACTTAATGAAACTAGTTATCGCTGGGTAAGTTTTAATCCTATAACTGATAATAACCAGGCCGTTAATATAACACATTCAGGTTTTAGAAATTTTTAAGGTCACACACACTCACGTGGTAAGCACGACGTCAATATTTTCCAATCCTCTAGCGTACTGTATGCGTAGCTGGCGACGTTCCTCCGGGTGTCCGTAGTATTTGCTGACGTTGAGCGCCGGACACCAGCGGGCTAACTCGCTGCTCCAGTTATCTGAAAAATACGACTATGTTTTGAAGATCCATTCAACACAAATAAAATAATAATTTTAAATATAGTATTCCATTAAGGAAAGGAGGTGAGGATCTCGTGACTAAATAATAACAGCCGCTCGGGTAAATGTTTAGGTTAAGCCGTGCTTGCCTAGGTTGGTCTGTGGATGGGTGACCACCCATTACATACCGAGTTTCCTCCGTGCCTCGGAAAGCACCTTAAGCCGTTGGTCCCGGCTGTCATTTGTAGATATTTGACAGTCGTTACAGGTAGTCAGTGGCCCAAAAAGTCTGAAAGCCAGTCTTACCAAGGGGTATCGTATTACCCAGTACTAACTGGGTCGTGGAGGTCAGACAGGCAGTCGTTCCATGTAAAATACTGGTATTCAGCTGCATCCGGTTAGAATGGAAGCCGACCCCAACATAGTTGGGAAAAGGCTAGGCAGATGATGATTCCATTAAGGAAACTGTACACCACATACAATGGACCGAGTAGGAGTCTGTCTAAGCACAGACAATGGAGTCCACGCCACATTATATCTACATTCACGAAAAATTAGGTGAAGGAAGTCCCTTTTTAAATCGATTTTACGTAATTTTGTTGACAAACAGGTTCACGTTATGGGTAGATCACATGCATGGTTTGGTATTTCAACAACATGCAAACGCTTGTTCTCATTATGTAATAAGCAATCACCAGGTTACTTTTTGCAAATAATTCTTCTCAGATGACAAAAAAAAAAATACACAAATATCAATTCAAACTCACCCAGAGTTGAAGCAGGCACAACCACTAAATGTGTTCCTCTCGCTTGCCCTGTCTCCTTCAGATGTGCCAAGAATGCAATGACCTGCACCGTCTTGCCGAGCCCCATCTCATCAGCCAGGATACCGGAGACTCCTTGCTTGTGCAGGACTGCTAGCCAGTTCAGCCCTACTAGCTGATATGGGGCGAGGGTTAGGCTGAAAAGAGGTTTTAACCATGGAGTTTCTTGCCGGTTCTTCTCCTTAAGAAATGACCAACCAGAGCCGTGCACCTTTTTGTCGACGTTTTATAAGTGCCCATCTGGGCCTATGTGAAATAAAATATTTTGATTTCGATTAGTGTCATCTTGGCGGTGTGATAGATTGATGGCAAATAGCAATTACTAAACCACCACAATAAGAATGGATTGGACAACCGCCCATAGTAAAAGATTTTCAATTTCATGAAGTTATGACTGCATAAGTGAGCAAAGTTCGCATATTTAAATTTTGGGCCAAACATATTTGAACTTTTTGCCAATATTATGCTAAGAAGAATATTTATATATTACCTCTCATGCAAAATGGCGGGTTGTTTCAGTCTGCCCGCGCCCGCAGCTACGGCAGACTCCAACTGTGTAGCCAGACCGACGCACTTCTTCATCAGTCGCTGGATGTTGTTCCTGGTCGTCAGTAGCTCTTGTGTTGAGTTTAAAAGCTCTGTACTAAGCATCTTGTTGCTGTTGAATTTTTCTACCTGTTGAAAGGATGTGTTGTTATTATCCAACAGATTTATTAGCCATATAACAGATTAGTGTTGTGGGGTTTTTCCATCAGGAATTTCTCAGTAGCAGCCACGGAGTCTGGATTTGTGCCCGGTTGATGGCAATAGGCTCGCCCCCTATTACATGGGACTTAAAACATAACTGGCGAAATGTGGGTGTACTATTAGGTACACTTCTGCCTAACCCTACGGTGATTACAGGCGTGATGTTATGTTATGTTATAACAGATTAGCCATAAAAGAGATATTTATAAAATACTCAAAAATATTCAGAAAAAACTGGCTAAGTGCGATTCGGATGCGCGCACGAAGGGTACCATACCACAAACCGAAAGAAACATGTTTCTTGTATGGGAGCCCACTTTAATTATTAAATAATTTATATTTTTATTATTTGTTGTTATAGTGGCAACAGAAACACATCATCTGTGAAAATTTAAACTACCTAGCTATCACGGTTCATGAGATACAGCCAGTTGACAGACGGACAGCGGAGTCTTAGTAATATGGTCCCGTTTTACCTTTGGGTACGGAACCTTAAGAATATGGAATTTTAAAGACTTGGCAAAGCTGATGTCTGTCATGATATGCAGTTACAGGGACAAGAGCACTAGTAAAGCCCTATTACTGTTTTTAACATAAAAAGAAAACTATCTTATGTGTATGTGTGGAACAGAGTGGCAACTGACAAGTTTCCCCCCATACTCCATCGAAGGGAAAATCCTATGGGTCGTCTTCTGGACGAATCATAGGCAACCATCCAACTACTACTGAACGACAGTACCTAACAAGTACACCTAAATTTCGCCAGTTATGTTTAAGTCCCATGTATTCGGGGGTGAGCATATTGCCATCAACCGGTCACAGATCCAGCCTCCGTGGCTGCTACTGAGAAATTCCTGATGGAAAAGCCTATTAACACTTTGTTTTGTATATACCTTAATCTCGCAGATAACTGTTTCCGTGATGCAGGGTTTTGGATGACGTCAGGTATGAAGCGTACTTCGTATGTGACAATGTAGATACCACCACAATAACAACCAAGTATAAGCCCGAGTTCCTACCAAAGCGGAGACGAGTGCAGCAGAGAGGAGACGTGGTAGATTCGAGCAACCATAGGAGAGACCAGAGATGGGATGTGCATATCAACCATTGTGATTGGATACCCGACCGACGTAGCCCGAAGAATTGCCAAACTTAATTGGCAGTGGGCAGGGCATATTGCTCGCAGAACGGATGGCCAATGGGGCCGAAAAGTTCTGGAGTGACGACCGCGAACCGGAAGCCGTTTCGTGGGAAGGCTTCCCACTAGGTGCACCGATGACCTGGTGAGGGTTGCGAGTCGCGCGGGACCGTTCAATATGGCGACACTTTGGGGAGGCCTATGTCCAGCAGTGGACGTCTTTCGGCTGAAATGATGATGATGATTGGATACGTCCCTTTTCCGCTCGTCTCCATTTTGGACAAGGAGTTTAACTTCACTTACCATATCTAGCCAGCCCTTGAAAGGCCTCAGCGACATAATAGCATCTGCCTTCTTCTGCGAGCAGCCGCTGAGCAGCGACAGTTCATTAATATTACTATTGTTGAGGAATTCGAACACTTTCTTCTTGTCGCCGATCAGGTCATCTGTGACCTCGTTGTCGGAGTCCTCACTGGGGAATAACATTGAACATAGTTTGATTTAAAATACGTGCGGCTGAGATCCAGCGTCTCACACGGATGTGGACATTGAACATGTTATATTAAGGTTTATTTTCGTATGATTTGTGCTGCATTTAACATGAGCGACCAACCCGAACCGTGCGCCTTTTTTCGACAATTTATAAGTGCCCATCTGGGCCTATGTGAAATAAAATATTTTGAGCGAAGTACAAGTGCGCTCTGGTCTTTAGGGTTTCGCGCACACCTAAAATATCGCTTCAATTCAAGACGTGCAGCACGTCCAATTTGCCGTTACGTGTGTGTAATATTTATTTTATTATTTACTAGCGACCCGCCCCGGCTTCGCACGGGTGCAATGTTATACATATAAACCTTCCGTGGCGTAGTTTAAAAGATCTAAGCGTACAGACAGCGGGAGCGGCTTTGTTTTATACGAAGTAAAGATGTACACACAATAACAAAACAACAACTTTGAGCAAAGGCAAAATTAGCTTCGTTTGCTTTCATTGTTTCGTAAAGTGTATCAAGATCATCTGAGGAGAGGGTCTTTCACAGAGTTCTAGAAATTTACCAGTGCAACTCTCAGCTCTTCAGTTGCTTACAAAAATATTTATGAAGATATCCATATTCATGGCTTCCCGAAACACCTATTTTTGGGCAGGCCACCGTGTATATGTTCTTATATTGTATACTAAACTGGTTGTGGACCAACTGCAGGTCGAAAGCGCTTATTTTGCGTAAGGAAATTATAATTTCCTTGTATAAAATTGACTAATATGAATACAAACATACCTGTCATAAACCCTATCGTCTTTCCCTTTTCTGACACCATAGTCGTCATCTTCACTGCCACTACTGCCTCTTCTCGCCCTCCCCCCCTTCGCTCCCAATGGTTTCCTCACCATCACAGTCGTCTTAGGCCCACTGGTCACTCTGACTATACCCATGTTGGTGTACGGTCGTTGTATACTCTGTGAACCTGATCCACTAGGCTTGGTGCCGAAGAATGTGGATGTGGAGCCTTTGTCGTCGGTCTCAGGATCATGCATCAGCAGCTCATCTCTAGAGCGTTCCTCATTCCAATTGTGTTTGACCAGTGTGTTTTTTATGAACTGGGGAAAGATGGAAGAACACATGAATGGGCTGTCAAAATGTTGCTGATTGAATTTTGGCACAGCATTACGTAGCTGTCAGGGGTTTCACTTCTTTGAGGTCTTTGGTTCAGGCCATTGATTTATGAAACATCAGTAAGCCGGTACTGTTGATATATTTTTTACAACAACAGCTTTAAGTCCATGCAACAAAAACAAGTCTGATGTGGTGTCGTGTTGAGTCACTTAGTCCAAACCAATACGAGGCAATGATGTCTTTTTCGCTTTTATTTCGATCCCACGTCAATAAGTTTGGTCAGTCCTAGGGGACTATATCTGTAAATACTTACCAGCGGAGATATTTCAGGGAACATATTTAGCATATTTTTAAATCTTCTCTCTCTGACTTCGGTGCTCAATTCAGAAGTGGCTGGCTTCTTCACTGAGCTTTGCTGTTTGCTTAGCTCATCTCTAGAACTTTCCTCATTCCAGCCGTGTTTTACTAGTATGTTTTTTATGGACTGCGGAAAATGGAAACAGACTTGAATGAGCTGTTAAATGAGACTCATTTGCAACTGGCCATACTTTTCAGGCATTTGTCTCAACACCCAGAGATTTTGATCGATTTATCAAACGTCGCGTCAGTCAGCAAGAGCAAAGGAATTCCATGTTAAATTGTTTGAATGAAAACATGTTTTTAACGCCGAGCCAGAATCAGAGCGATTGTAAAACACCAAATGACAAAAAACATGCAATTTTATGGTTTTCATGCATCCTCATCATATTATTAAATCTTATCCAAAACTACTTACTATGGGAGGTATATCAGGAAACATATCTATCATATTTCTCAATCTTCTCTCTCTGACAGCAGTAGTGAGTTCCACAGCGGCTGGCTTCTTAGCAGGAGTGGCTGCATCATCAGAATCTGAGCTTTGCACCCGTATTCGTTTGTAGACTACTGGTCCATTGTTCCTACTAACTACTACAGTATTTGGTGCCGCCATCCTAATTTTGTTGTTCTGAGTTTGATTTATATCTAGAAAAAAAACATGTCAAGTTAGAAATAAATAAAATAAACAAATTTCTTTATTGCCGTAAAAACAGAGTACAGAAAAATGAAATATAGAAAATAAAAATTAATAAGAAATATTGGAAATATGCAAATATGCACAATAGAAATAAAACATTTAATGCTGATAAAGTTAACTTAACACGGAATGTATCTTGCACAAGTTGCAACATTTCTTGTAATCTAAGAATTGGCATTGCCCATTGCTTAAATCAATAGTTCTGTTGTGACATGTTTTTGATGTCAACATGTCTGCAGCATGGGCAAATTATACAATGCCTGGTTGCAACTTGCTACAGTCTTCACAAAAAAATATAAGTTTTGCATCTGTGAGTAGCAATGTAGAACAAAGCCATGAAAATATATATTTTAGACCCACAAGAATGTAAATCTCATTTTTAATTGCTAAAACTGTTCTACACTTACGGCTAACTGTGGCTTTGGTTGATGGTAATGCAATTAATTCTATTGTTATTATTGCCTCTATTCTGCTTAGCCTGCAATGAAAATTAGCGTGAAGATAAAGTTAGGTAGATATGCCAACACCATGAGGTTTTGATAGTTTTATATTTTCGAGTGTTAGTCAATACAGCAGGTTAATAAATGGTTGATACAAGAATAAGTTAGTAAATCATCTGCATTTACCTATACATAGTGATTCTCTCAAGAACCACTTATAATCCTACAAGTTTGTGAAGATGGATGGATGTTTGTTACTCTTTCAGGCAAAAACTACTGAATGGATTTGGATGAAATTTAGCACACAGATAGTTTATAACCTGGATTAACATATAGGATACTTTTTATTCCAGTAGTATGATCCCGTGGGCCAATTAGCGGGCGAAGTCGCTGGCATAAGCTAGTTGTAAATAAATCACAGACAATAGATTCTTTTTCAAGTATTTCCAACATATATCTAAGGAAGTCAAGCAGTGAGCAAACCCAGTCAGAAAAAAAAAAGTTAATGTTTATTGCCATATAAAAATATTGAAAAAATTGAACATATTCATAACATAATTACAGAGGTACCTAATAAAGCACCTACATTTCTTCAGTTGTGTTTAAGTTCAATGTAGTAAGGGGAGAGCCCTTTGGCATCTACCAGACAAACCAAGACCCCATAGCTGCAACTGAGAAATTGCTGTTAGAAAAACTCAATAACACTTTGCCTGACCTGGGAATTGAACCCAGGCCCTCATACTCAGCAGTCCCACAATCAACTAGAAAGACAAGACCAACAGGCCAGATCTCATTCAAGATTTAGAATAATACCCTCTACTTATTCTGACAAATACTCAATTTCCAAGGGGTTTAGTATGACTCAATAACTTGGTTGTGGAAGTCAGATAGGCAATGTCTCCTCTAAAATAATGCTATTCAGCTGTATCTGGTTTGACCAGGAGCCGACCCCAATATAGTTGGGAAAAGGTTAGGCGGATGAGGTTATCTTACAAAAGCATTATTTGTTTTCACTTACAAATTACTTTATTACTTTATTGAATATCACAAATGGTATTTACAAGGCAAACTAACAAAAGGTATTTACAAGGCAGATGTGAGTGGCAACGCCGGGAGGGGACGCCCTAGAAGAACATACGCTGACCTCATGGGTGAGGTTCTTCAGAAAGGTCAGGTGTGTAGTACTCGCAACCGGCGTGCGTGTATGACCAGATGTATGAATGTGGACGAGGCAAAAGGAGTATGTAAGGATCGTAGCAGGTGGCATTCTGTGGTTTCTGCCTACCCCCATGGGAAAAGGGCGTGAGTTTATGTATGTATGTATGAATATCACGAATAACAAATCCAAAATACTTTTTAAGTATTTCTTTAGAATCTATAACCTAACTCAGGTGGCAATCACAATGAATAGTATGAAAACTGGTAATTCCAAAGAAATTGCAATGAAACCTATGCTTTTTTTATTGCATAACAACAAAAAGTTTTACCCACACATAAAATGCAAGAACAGCATGCAAAATTGTTTTAGAAACTCATGATTAATAGTTTATACTAAGTTGATAATCTATTATATCATTAGAAATTGTCCTTGCAAAAGGGTCAAACCATAATCAATAAAACCAATAAATCCAAGGTTTAGATTTTGTTACTCATTTTCTAATGAAGGTTTAGAATATCATTTCATATTGGATGTGAACAAAATACCTATGAAATCATAATGTTCTAAAGATTGTTTTATTGAAAACTGCAAAGCATGGCTAATACAAGATGTCTGATACATATTGAGAATTCAAGAGGAGAAAGGTAAGTTCATAGTTAATCTTTGTTTTTTTTTTATATTTTTATATTTTTGTTTTATTGATTATTGTTTTATAATAGAACCTCTAACAACCCTACACTGTTTGAAAAGCTACACATATATATGGCTTGGTAGAAAGCATGTTTTTAAGAAACTTTTCATTTATTTTGAACCATATTGTACACTAATCAATAAAGTGGCAAATATTGGCCCACACAAGTTTTGCTTGAACATAGATTACATTTTTTAAATTCATGTAACAGCTTTGTAGACCCTGGCATGCCCTATTAACCCTAAATATGGTTGGTAAATGGTTGGACAGAGAGGTTGATCAATCAATATTGTGAAGTTTATTCATGTCCATGCTTAATAATAGTTGAAGGTGTTTTGTTCCCTTTTTTAAAAGCGTGAAGATATTTTAAAAACGCTTGATAATCAGTTATTTTCAGTCCTGAAAAATGGTTAGAAGGTAAAGAAAAAAAAAGATGGATAAATGTGCAATGAACAGGTGCATTTAAAAACAGGTTTATTATCAAAATTTCATAGTCAAGGTAAGAGTATTTTTTAGCGAAATAACCGGTACAGAAATTAAACTTTGGAAACAAGGGTCGCTGAACGTGGTAATACTCGTGGTGAAAAGTCACAAGCACGTGCTGCCTTCGCAATGACCTTGTCCTACGACTAGAACCTTTTTACTCACGAGAACCAGAAGGAGCCGACGTGACTGTCACTGGACTGCTGGGTCCAGCAGGGCCGTTCGGTTTCCTCTGGAACCTGTACTGTCTCAGAAAACTCAGCACACTCGGACTTGTACCATTAGACATTGTCACACTTAATCGATCAGTTAGTCAACACTTTTGTGAAAAAAAATCTTACAAGTTCTTTGATAAAAAATCTAGTAAAGATTTACGAAAAAAGTAATCACACCACAGAAGAACGACAAGACAACACTACGGCCATTTTTATCCGCGAGAGTGCAAGCAAGCAAATGAGATTTTTTCGGGCCAATCAAATGCAATGTCATCAACTGTCATTAGTATTATTGACCAATTACCGCGGCGTAAAAATAATTTTAACAAAGGACAACTATTTTTCAATTTTTAATGACGTTATCGAACAATAAGCTAAAAAAAAATATATGTGACTATACCCAAAAAAAACTAGAGAATATAAAAATTACGGTTTTCCTAGATCTATTCCAAAAATTAAAATAATGTTTGTAGATTACTATTCACCAGTTCAATACCACTTGTTGTCAAGTACAGGCCACCCGTTCGAACAAAACGAAAGTTTTTTTTACAAATTATCTATCTCTATTTTATCGTTCGGGAGAAAACTTGGTTCAAAGGGTAACCACTCGTTATCAAATTCATTCTTCTCTTGTTTTTCATTTATGGCACATAAGCAGGCGAGTCTTAAGTAGAGGAAATGTAAGTATGTAATGTATGTACAGACGCCAGCACTGGCCAGCAGGTCAAGCTACCCGAAACTGTCAGATTTTCCCAACCAACCTTTAACCTAACTTTTAGTTTTGCCGGAAATCGAGAAAAACCGTTTTTTACCCTTAAAAACTCACCCCCATCCCCTTCCCGACCTCAAATCGCCCGTAAATTATTTTTCCTTTCATTTTTATAATATTCTCCTCCTTTTCTAATGGGTTTCATCATACTATTATTTTTTTTGGTTTTAAAAATTATCGACCCTGGTCTATTAGAGATAAAATTGAACAGGGATTCAAATCAACTGTCAACGTCCCCTACGAGATCCGTGGCCGGCTTCTGTTTTGTGTTTCCATTAGTTTAATGTACATACTATCGCAATCAACAACGGTGAATTAAAGCAACCTTTAAGTTAAATGGCCATAAGTACTCATAGATAATTTAGTAAGAAGACTCAATATAGGCCCTACAACTTGCCCCGTATCTTTAAGCTGACACGTGATAGCTACGCCCCTGGGCTCAAGCTTCTTTTAAGTGAGAGTTCCCATTGAGTTTCGACAACTCACAAAGATATTATTTTATTTATACTGATTAAAGCTCTGGTCACACTAAGGGGAATCCCACGCTGGTTACGAAGTCACGTGACAATTGGCAGCAGTTTAAACGCTTACAGTTAGCTAGATTACTCGGCAAGAGTGAATCATTACTGCATGGAGTGAATTTTGGCCCGCATCTCGCAGGGACTCACTTCAGGATGGCCAGAGATTGAACATAGTCAAATTAGCTCTAGTTCTGGCATTGCTTGTCTTGTCTTACACCTTTGGGATTCCAGGCGTAATCACTATTATGTTATAATAATTATGTAATCAGTTACTTATTAGTACGTGATTGTCGAATTCCCGTAGTGAATGGTGCTGTATGTGTTTACCTTGCCTCCATTCGCCGGTGATTCGCTTCTTGCTATTTCCGTAGCTTATTCCTCTATGAGCTTGAATGAGTAGTGAGTTTGGATAATAAAAGATAATTTTACTGTTCAGTAGCTATTTTTCCTATTATTACTACTTGGTTGACCTTTTTCAATTTTATTTAAAACCGGTATAATTAGTGCGTAGAATTTTATTACCGGTTTTTAAATTAATACCAAAAACATCCCTAAAATTCACCATTGCCACACTGATTCTGTCAGATTAATAGGTGCGGCCATGTTGATCTGTAGTGAATAAAACTGAGTTAATTTTCTTTTAGGGAAATAAAATTGACACAATATGCCCAAATGCGACCTCAAAACGAGATACATCCCCGCGACGTTCGCCTGGACTCTCTTGTTGGGCACAACATCCCTGTTTTTTTATTTCCCGTAAGTATACAATGTCGTTGATCGTCCGTAAATTCTCATTTTCGGTTTGACAACTTTCACATGAGATTGTTGAATTGTTTCTATTAATATCTTGGGGCTGTGAAGTTACCCTTTGTGACTGTGTGTGGATTATACCCCTGTTTTGCCTGTGGCGGTAACGGTAAGAGTATTTTTATTTGATCCTTTGAGACGTTGTAGGAGCCATGTTACAAGTAATTATATATCTTATTTATATTAACATAATATCTATATCGTAATTAGTGTTTCTCGAAGTGAGTGACCAGTGTTGTCGTGTCAATGGCCAGGTACTTCCTGTGTGGTTTCCAAATCTGTATAAACAAAAGGTGTCTCATGGTGAGGGTTATGAGTCAGTCAACCTTATATTAATTTCCCTGTGCCTGTATCGTCTTCTAGCTAACTTTAGAAGACAATTTTCCTGTTGTTTACATAGATATGTAAATTACGACAAGGAGGCAAGTTTGTTACAAGTTTCATTGATGTTAACAATCTGTAAATATTACAACATGATGGTTACATTAGCATCCATTATTTATAATACAAAGTGTAGCATTACACTATATTTATAGGTATTTTTTTTATCAGTGAATTATATCTGTGATAGTACACATCTGTTTTTGATTGAGTTCATGTTGTTTGACCTCAAAAGCTAATAGGTTAGTTTTATGACATTTAATAAGCTACAACATAAAGTTTAATTTATAAACCTATTATGTAAGATCCAGTAACATTTAACAATTTCCATAATATCACTATCTGGACAGTTCTAATAAGAAACTATATAAGTTTTCACAAAGTTTACCAACTTTTTATATTGTTTTTTACTTAGAAGCAGCTTGTTTTACGATTTGTTTACATTTAAGCTATAAAAAATGCAACTTGTCAGTTTGAGAAA
Source organism: Lycophotia porphyrea (assembly GCA_950005105.1). NCBI lineage: Eukaryota > Metazoa > Arthropoda > Insecta > Lepidoptera > Noctuidae > Lycophotia > Lycophotia porphyrea. The sequence goes on along the minus strand of OX465396.1, from coordinate 15,916,313 downwards.
CTTTATTAAGAAGGTGTGATGTACTTTCATATAAGGTATTACTTTCACTAAATTCACTTTTACCAAAATGTGAATTTGAATGAAATTTTAAGAATACTGGTGTTCAAATAGAAACATACAAAATCTACGCTTCTATGTGTATATTATAAAGATGTATTTTTTTAAGTTTGGATGTTGAAGATAAACTCAGAAACTTCTAAAATTCTGATTCTGATCTTCTGGTTGAAAGCTACAATATTGCTGGGTATTTTTTTTAAATTATTTTTTTCATAATTAAAAAAAAACGGTACATTCAATGGTATTGAAAAAAAAAAGGGTAGGTATATGTATAATTATATTCCATTTGCAACTGGCTTGGGTGTATGACCAGATGTATGAATGTGGACAAGGCAAAAGGAGTATGTAAGGATTGTAGCATTATGTGGTTTCTGCCTACCCCCATGGGAAAAAGGCATGAGTTTATGTATGTATGTGTATTCCATTCAAATGAAGTCTCAAACATAATTTGTAGAATAATAATAATCCAATATTTTCCTTCAGGAAATCACACAATTTGGAGCAACCCAATCTTAAAACATACCCGTGGTGTGTTGGCACAGTTTAGAACCAGATACATAATTGTTTAGGCTAATTATAGCTATCACATTGTAAATAATACAGGTTGCAAAAGTAGTAGAAGTAAAACTTTATGCATCATTAACTCTGCACTGTGCCTTTAGAAGTTGAGTTTCATGAGATTTTGTGTAAGTCTATGATTCGGTCTTTAGTCTGTGATTTTGTCTAGTCAGAGGATTTCTGCTTTTATTACACTATAACACTTACTTTTGCCTGTGGCTACGCATGCGTGGAAGTCAGGAATTATCTCCAGGCAGATTTTACTAGTATTTAAAAAGTATTCTATATCCAAACCACAGCTCCAATTTTCATTGAAAACTGTTCAGCTGTGAGGTGTGACGTAACAAACAGACAGAGTGAGTTACCTTCGCATTTATTTTATTAGAATGGATAAAATATCATTTAACATTACGTTAATCATTTTATGTCATTCCAGATGGATAGAATTTAAAGTATTTATATATCAATTTCTTGATTACTCATTATGCTGTGAGCCCTGACCTACGTAGAAAAACTTGTCAAACCTGTATAAACACTATTAATATCAACCGTCCATGACTTGATATTTGCCTCAGCGGTACAAAAAACTAGGTTAAGTTTACACTAATTATATAACAGTACCTGATGAGAGTTACTTTAACAGTTAAATATGGAACTATTTAATATTGGAACTTGTGTGTCTCCTTAACTTGAACAAGTTAACTTCCTATAGAATCCCATTATGAAGTTATAATATTTATCATTATACAGGTAAGCAGAAAATGTATAAGATAAGAAAGATATAATTTTTTTTTTTGTTATCGTCTATCCATATTTGCGAAATTAATTCTGTCTGTCGTTTGTTTATCTGCTCTCTTTTCACACCTTAAGGGGGAAGCGCCACCGCAGCCCTGGAACAGGGCAAGGAAGGAACATGGATGGGTTTTAGTCAGTACAAGTCTGACACTCCCTTCCGCTCTGCCTGGAGCGGGAGAAGTAATTTGATGATTACCCATCCGTAAAAAAGAACAAAAAAGGGGAGGCCTGTCCCACTGCTAGGACTGGCCTCCTCTCTATGAGAGGGAATGGGCTATAATCCACCACGCGGGCTCAGTGCGGGTTGCCAATTTTTCTTGGGTTTTTGCAATTTGCAGGGCAATTTTTTGTTAGGTTATATGTTGATTTAAAATATGATCTGTGACTGTAAGAAAATTTAATTTCGCGGGCTACCCTGGCACTTCCTTAACCACTGAACTGGTTGATATAAAATTTGCCATATTAGTACCCAGTTATACCCACCCGGAATAGGACACAGGATTCTTTTCGTGATGGATATTTTTATATGTACAGATGCCAGTAGGTCAACCTACCCGAAACTGTCAGGTTTTCCCAACCAACCTTGAACCTAATTCTTTAGAGATAAAGTTGAAAATCTATTAAAGAAATTTGATAGTTTGAGTAGCTTGATGTGCTGGCGTCTGTACATGTAGACAAGGTTGCAACGGTATCAGCTAACTTAGTACAGTTCATATTTTAATTCAGTAGTAGAAGCTCTTTTAAAGTAGACATTTAGTGTTAATTCATTCATTCATGATGTCAGTGTTAATTTTTATTTTGTAATATTCTAAAAGCAATTTTAGAAGTTACAACACAGTACCCAAATTTGCTTACAACAATATAGAACGGCACTTATGCGAAAAAATGTCTTTTGCATGGCTCCAAAAATGGATAAACTTCCGAAAAACTGGAAGCAGTTAAATGATGTAGCATTAAAAAATAAAGTAATTAATTTTCTAGCAGATAAGGTTTATTATAATTTGAATGACTTTTTAAGATGACAAATTTTGATTGTATTTTATTTATCTATTACTCTCTATGTTCTATTATTATATAATCATGACAATTTTTGAATAATTTGACTCTGTGACATTATAAATTTTTGTATTTAATATTTGCATGCCATTGTTTAAAACAAACGTGATGATCTGTTTTAAATTTACCTACTGTAACATCTCTTGCATGCTATCAATTTATTGTTGTATGTATTGTACTCATGTTCGTGCAAATCAATAAATGATTATGATTAAAATAATAATAATTCCTGGTCACAGATTCCTAACAAACTTGTTTTAAGGGAAAATTCCGAAGTATACTGCAACCGCAAACTAACAAAGCCAACCAAACGCGATGAGAGACTACAGCAAGAGAAATGGTTACTATGTCACCCATGAAAACTGCTACTGGCGACAACATTGCCATTTACGGCACCGGTTTAATTAAATAGAGAGCAAGAAAGAAATTGCGAGTCTAGAGAGAGAGAGAGAGAGAGAGAGATATATTGCTAGTCTAGACAGAGAGGAATATAATATGGGTTGAAATTGCGAGAAAGAAAGATTGCGAGTCTAGAGAGAGAGAAAGAAATTGTGAGTCGAGAGAGAAAGATATTGCGGCTTAAGAGAGATATTGCGAGTAAAGAGAGAGATATTGCGAGTAAAGAGAGAGATATTGCGAGTAAAGAGAGAGATATTGCGAGTAAAGAGAGAGATATTGCGAGTAAAGAAAGAGATATTGCGAGGTTAGAGAGAGATATTGCGAGTAAAGAGAGAAATATTGCGAGTAAAGAAAGAGATATTGCGAGGTTAGAGAGAGATATTGCGAGTAAAGAGAGAGATATTGCGAGTAAAGAAAGATATATTGCGAGGTTAGAGAGAGATATTGCGAGTAAAGAGAGAGATATTGCGAGTAAAGAAAGAGATATTGCGAGGTTAGAGAGACATATTGCGAGTAAAGAAAGAGATATTGCGAGGTTAGAGAGAGATATTGCGAGTAAAGAGAGAGATATTGCGAGTAAAGAAAGAGATATTGCGAGTTTAGAGAGAGATATTGCGAGTAAAGAGAGAGATATTGCGAGGCTAGAGAGAGATATTGCGAGTAAAGAAAGAGATATTGCGAGGTTAGAGAGAGACATTGCGAGTAAAGAAAGAGATATTGCGAGGTTAGAGAAAGATATTGCGAGTAAAGAGAGAGATATTGTGAGTAAAGAAAGAGATATTGCGAGGTTAGAGAGAGATATTGCGAGTAAAGAAAGAGATATTGCGAGGTTAGAGAGAGATATTGCGAGGTTAGAAAGAGATATTGCGAGTAAAGAAAGAGATATTGCGAGGTTAGAGAGAGATATTGCGAGTAAAGAGAGAGATATTGCGAGGTTAGAGAGAGATATTGCGAGTAAAAAGAGAGATATTGCGAGCAAAGAGAGAGAGATATTGCGAGTAAAGAGAGATATTATTGCGAGTAAAAAGAGAGATATTGCTAGTAAAGAGAAAGATATTGCGAATAAAGAGAGAGATTTGCGAGTAAATAGAGAGAAATTGCGAGTTAAGAGAGATATTGCTTTGCTGCTGTGGTTTGCGGACTTGTACATTACTCATGTATTTGCAGTCCGCCCTTTATTGTGGCGTTCCCAAATGTGGCGGTTATTTCAAATGTATGTTAAACTAGTTTGTGTTAAATCTGTTAACACAAACATATTGGTTGCAGATTTATTTTCGTGCTATGTTTACCCTAGTTTGCTTCAATTATTTCCGGTGGGTAAACATAATGTTATGTTGTTTGGTAAACTAATGTGAATCATGTATAAATGTATGTGTTAGTTTAGCTTCTTAATATAGTGTTAGAATGTTTGTAATCTGTCTGGCTCAATTGTGACACACATTTTAATAGAAGTCTTGGTTTCCTCTTTCTGTTTTTGCAGAGTTGCATACTCTACTTTTGTTTAAATAACTTCTTTATCAATTCTATTTTCTTTTTATATATCAGCCTGCTCTGTTCCACTGCAGGGCAAAGTCCTCCCACATGGCTCCCCAATTTTGTGTACAATTTGCCAATTCTAATATTCAGAAGTAATTAAAATTAATTCATGAAACACACCTTTTCAATCATGAGAAGTATAATGCAATAATATTCAAAGCATGGTGATGAGGAGGGACGAATCGCATATGACTAAAAGAGTGATTAATATAAATTTTGTTGGATGGAGAGGGAGAGGAACACCAAGGACACCGATGGATTGATTGTGTGAGGAATGATATGAAAGAAAAAGGAGTAAATGTTAGCGTGACTGTTGACAGAGGAGAATGGAAAAAAAACGTGTTGTGCCGACTCCAAGTAATATGACACACGGACACGAAGGTGATAACTTTATTTAACATTTAATTTAATTGACATTTCTTTTAGATAATTATGTAAATGCATTAATGTAATTATTTTGGCATTTAATGTTCTTTTCATTAAATTTAGTTCACATTGAATTCTCATTAAGTTTTACCTAGCATTGGATGGACATGGTTGTGTTTGAGCTTTTTATGGTTGGACATATAAACAGCAATTTAATTGACAGTTATTTAAAGTAAAATGGAATGGACATGGTTATTTTTATGCTTTTTATAGTTTAGTAATATTCTTTTTTTTTAATTCCTGTATATTTGATTATTGCTTTTGTTAAGGTTAGAAATGTAATATTTTGTAAAAATTCAAACACAGTGTAAACTGTTTGGTGAAAAATAAATGAAAAATGAAATGACTTGTTGCATTGAACACCTAGTCTCGAGACTTGCAAATTAGATCATAATAAGTGGAATAATACATATTATGGTATTGTAAACAATTAAGCATACTGCCTGGATCTAAAGTCAAGGCAAAATGAAATTATTAACATTGTATACGATTTTTTTTTTATTGATGTTACTGCACATGATCTTGCATCTAATAACTATAGCATTATGATTCTTATTACATCAATGAATGAAATACAAAAGGAAATGCAAACAATAATTGTTGCAACATTCTATTGTTTATGTTTTAAGATTATTTATTTCATTATTGATAAACTAACTATATACTTATTCATAATTAAAAACTATTAAATAAACTAACAACAAACTATAGAAGGGCATCGAAAAACTCCTCCTCAATGCTGTCAGCTGGTAATGTGCCCAAGAGACTGACACGTTGTATGGCAACACTTAGCCTCTAGCCAAGGTAAAAGCCAGCCCTTGGGTCACGGGAGGCGTCAACTAGGCGTTTCGAAATTTCCTAGGCTATGAGTACTCGGACCCCACGGCCCCAGAGGTTCAACCCCAAACGGGTCGAAAATACAAGGTGTAAACAGACTCTTCACGAAGCCGTCAACCAAGCATTATGTACATCAAACTAAGTAACTTTACGTAAAAATTAGTGCTGGGAAACGACTTTTTTTTTTGGGCTGAAAAATCACGTTTTACAGTAGGCCTCAATGTAACGCACTCAAAACATTGTGCTGATGGATGGATTGAATAGTAAGCGGTTCCTGGAGGTGTTTAAAGTAAAAATCTTACATTAAAAACATGTATTTAAAAAAAAAAAAATGTGAAAAAGTTGGAACTTTGACCCCCAATATCTCTGTAACTAGAAGGTTCCCAGGTATGGTCTAGAACAAAAAAATGATCGCAATGACGGGAAGAACAAGTGCCTTTCGGCTTCGTTAAGAGTCTGTTTACACTCTTTATAGTTACCACAAAGGTTTCTGTTATTAATTTACTTGGAAATCTGTGTGAATATAACATGTTTTGACAAATGTATGAATATTAATAATATTCGTTAACAGCTCAGATTAACATTATTATGAATTCGCTCATACTTCCCTTATGGCTTTTCCAAAACATTGGTATTTGAAACTGTGAGAAATATATTGGTCACATCACTAATCAGAATGATATTTAGTGTATAAATCTCAAGCAAGGTTTATCCCTCATATGGAGAAAATCTTTTATCTTAACAACATGATGGTTTGAACTGTTTGTTTTGATTTTTATTATCACTAGTGTGTAAAGCAGAAGATTATGTTATGGTTATTATCATCTCTCGTATGTACGCACGACGGCTGATCAAGCTTTACAAAACCAGTTTGTGCGGATCTTTCCTTGTACAGAAAATATATACAAAGCGAGGCCACGGTACACTGGAAATGTAAAGCTTGATGTGCCGCCGTGTGTACAGACCAGCACATCAAGCTACTACAATCTGTCAAATTTTTTCAATAGATTTTAAACTTTATCTCTGAAACATTAGGTTCAAGGTTGGTTGGGAAAATCTGTCAGTTTCGGGTAGGTTGACCTGCTGGCGTCTGTACTACAAAATTCACTGACGGTCAACCACTTTCAACTTTATAACTTGAGGCATAAGAGTGAAAAGTGGGAGACCGTCAGTATACTCTGTAGAACTTTTCATGGTAACATAAAATCTTATAAAAGCTGACCAAGTGCTAGTCGGACTCGCGCACGAAGGGTTCCCGTACCATAAACCGGAAAAAGCATGTTTCTTGTATGGGAGCCCTCTTTAATTATTAAATAATTTATATTTTTTTATTATTTATATATATATATATATTTTGTTGTTATAATGGCAACAGAAATACATCGTCTGTAAAAATTTCAACTGTCTAGCTTTCACGGTTCATGAGATACAGCCTGGTGACAGACAGCCAGACGGACAGTGGAGTCTTAGTAATAGGGTCCAGTTTTTACCCTTTGGGTACGGAACCCTACAAAGGACCGGGAGGAAGGTGATTTTTTTGCCTCAAGGTGCGGTTTTCAGAGCAATTAATTCACAAATTGGCCAATTTGGTTAAATAAAACATTTTGGCTTCATCAAACTATTAAGACTGACCAAAACGTACAGAAATTGCTAAGAAACGCCCAATTTTAGTTGTCCATGCGCAGTAATGCTATTTACTTTAATGAAACTACGAGCTATCCATTTTAACCGACTTCAAAAAAAGGACGAGGTTCTCAATTCGGTTGTATTTTTGATTATTTTTTAAAATGTTTTTTACCTCATAACTCCGTCGTTTATAAACCAATTTGAAAAATTCTTTTTTTATGTGAAGAATATACTTTCCGATTGGCCCATAGAAATTTCATCAACATCGCTCAGTCGCTTGGTTTTTTTTCTTGGCCTATGTTGACATGATGGTCCTTAATAACTTCTAGTTACCATGTAAAATTGTCAAATCATGACAAGAACTTGTGTGGTATACAACTAAAAAGGGTAAAATTAAAAAACTTTTTGCAAAAAAAACCGACGTCCAAAAAACACTAATAAAGTAAGTTCTTTTCCTTCCGCAACGCCAAATTTAGAATTGTCCGGCAATCATAACTGTATGAACTGTACACACAACTAAATTTTCCTATTACGCTTTGTTCCTCACATTGATTCGCATACCTCAATGAACCATATTTTTCCTTAAACCAGCTCATTAATATGAATCAGGATATTTTTAACTAATTAGCATTGTATTAAGTCTCAGACCAAATAAAAAACTAAGACACAGCACTGTCAACAATGACGAAGCCGGTTTCGTAAACATGTGTGCACTGTGAGCGTAGTTTAGTTATAGTTTGATGTAAATGTGTGCGTGTGAGCGTGTATGCACAGAGCGAGGCGCGGTTTTGCGTATGCTTCACTGAATTGTTCGCAGTGCTGTCTTGGTTTTTTATTTGGTCTGAGTATTAAGTACGTTTCCAGTAGAGATTCAGTGCGACAAACTGCGGCTGGTTATCTTTAGTATCCTTACAGAATATAATAAAATCTAATCGCTTCTAAGATTAAGCAAGTTAAGAATAAATATTTATTATACATAAACGCACGCCTTTTTCCAATGGGCGGAAACCACAGAACAACACGATCCTTACATACTCCTTTTGCCTTATCCACGTTGATCATTCCCCACCTAGGCATCACTACATCACTATCACTACATATTATAAAACAAAATCTTCCGCCGCGTCTGTCTGTCTGTCTGTTCGCGATAAGCTCAAAAACTACTGCACCGATTTTTATGTTTTCACCAATGGTTAGATTATTGCTAAATTAAAAGTATTCTAAAAAGTGTTTCTGTGGGAAAGTTGTTTATTATCATGAGTACAATCACGTGTTTAATTATCAGTCACTATTTACCATTCACCCTATATAAAATTTGCCTCGGTTGCCTGCTGATCATGAGGTCCTGGGTTCGACTCCCAGGTCGGGCAAATAGTTTTTGGGGTTTTCCATCAAGTATTTCTCAGTAACAACCACGGAGTCTAGATTTTTGCCAGGTCAATGGCAATAGGCTCGCCCCCTATTGCTTGGGACTATTAAAATGACTGGCGAAATGTGGATGTACTATCAGGTACACCCCTAACCCTTTGGGGATTACAGGTGTGGTGTTACGTTATAACGTTATATTTGTATGTTCCAGGTGTCAATACTACCTTTACAAGCACCCATGGGTTCCCGCGTACCAAGGCTTCATAACGTTTTTTGTTTTGGCCAATTTTACCCTGGCCACTTTCATGGACCCGGGAGTTATACCAAAAGGTATTTATATTTTTATATACTTACCAACATGAGATTTAAACTTACATACTTTGACTTGACAATGGGGATACCAACTTTGAAACTAATGGCGCTAGCATAGCTGGTCCCAGGCATCGTCATTGGTTAAATATCTGGTTATGTCATTTTATATTTCAAAATACACTCGGCGTCTCAAAAATCGCACCTCTCCGAAAATTAGTTTCATGCATGTCCCGCTATCGAAGAATACATTAAACCTAATTAATATTGGTGTCAAAAAGTATGATTCACTACCTTTAAATTAATAACAGTTAGAATTCCTAAACACAACAAATCTCATTAGCACGTAACGTTATCGAAAATGTTGTCAAAATACGCATTACAACGTCCACTAATTGCACCGCCCAGGGTAGAAAATGGGTGAACCTGGTCAAATATGGGTCCTTTGTTATCCAACCTTTGAAGTGAACACGCGTGAACAGCTACAGCAAAAAAAATACCCTGAAGATGGATACCACTGCAGATGAAGCCGCTCAAGTCATTGCATTACTGCAATCAGGGATGCGGCAGTGTATTGTTGCTCGTCAACTGAACTTGAGTCGTTTTTCCATTCGACGAGTGTTCCAACGCTTCCAAGACACTGGTGGCTATATCCCAAGACGTGGATCTGGAAGACAACGCTGCACATCCGAAAGAGACGATCGCTTCATTGTTTCGACGTCTTTACGTAATCGGTTCTCCAATGCTGTGGAGCTGCACCAACAACTCCGATCAGCTCGCAGAACTTCTGTAAGCGTCTTCACGATTAGAAGAAGATTTCAGGAGAAGTAAATTGCAGCATACAGGGCTGCTACAGGGCCAAAATTGACTGCACAGCATAAGAGAGACCGGTTGGAATTTGCCCGCGACCATGTGGATTGGACAATTGATCAATGGAAAGCTGTGCTCTTTTCGGATGACATGAGAGTGTGTCTTTTCTGCAACGATAAGCGTAAAAGAGTGTATAAGAGGCAAGGAGAACGATTCGCTCAAGCCTGTATTCAAGAGACAGTGGAATATGGGATGGCTCGTGCATGTTCTAGGGCGGCATGTCAATCGACGGTAAAACGAACCTCGTGTGTGTTTCTCGGACTGGAACTGCTTGCGGGCAAGGGTCGCTGACTGCTCCTCGGTACATAACAGAAGAGCACGTGGTCCCTTATGCTGGTTTTGTTGGCAGTGGATTCTTGTTAATGCAAGATAATGCCTGCTGTCACACGGCAAGTATTGTAAGAGACTACCTGCAAGAAGTTGGGATCCCTGTTATGCGCTGGCCGGCGCGAAGTCCAGACCTGAACCCTATTGAGCACCTTTGGGATGAACTGAAACGGCGAGTACGGGCACGTGATCATGCCCCCATCACTCTCCAAGACCTCCAGGATGCCGTCGTAGCAGAATGGGACAACATTCCTCAAGAGACTGTTGTAACATTAATTAGTTATCCATGAGAGAACGCATGGAAGCAGTTATCAGGGCTACCACTAGGTTTTAAGTTGTTTTTAAGGATCTTGTTTTAATTTTTGCTCTTAAAATGAAAAGACACGTTTTAATCATTTGCATAAGCTTGCTTTTTTGTATTCTCTGGTAAAAAAAAAACAAATCTGTTGCTTTATTGTGAAAATAAAATAAATTGCCTTTCCAATGATACCTTATAGTCATATGTTTATCATTGATAAATAGGATTAAAATTACTTTGAATGGAATTCTTAAAGAGGTGCGATTTTTGTGACGCCGAGTGTAGCTTGATCTCATTGGTCAGCTTGAGACCTAGCTATAGTCGGGCCATCTACAGTTAGCTTTTAACGGTCTGCCCTATTGGGCAAGCAAGCACTTTTGTCGAGGCAATAATTTATATCATCATCGCTGCCCTAAAAATGAGTAAAAGTGGTGTAGGAAAACATCGTGTGAAAATTCATAAGCCCGAATAGACTCGCTCATATCATATTTCGAAGGTATCCGGTCCACGATCACGGATTCTCTAGTTTACGTCACCAGTCCACGTGGTAGATTATAGTTAACTCCTCTCACATCAGAAGTGGGAACAGACCTGTTACTACACAATGTCAAATAATACAATCCTTATGCATGCTACTTTTGCTTCTTACATATTTTTTCGCACTTATTTATGAATGTATCTGCTATCTGCCTTTAGTAACACGAATAAATTATACTTATGTAATTCGTTAGCAGTAGTTTCAAGTTTATCTCTGATAACAATGGTTCGGTGCAATATCTAACTTGATAATTGACAAACCCTAATTTTTAATCCCAATTTTATTGTATTATTTGGAATAATCAAGTGCTGTTCCGATACAAATGATTAGTTTGAAACAGTATGTATGTGGATCGAATTGATTTAGTGTCAGATTTACAAACAGCACAAGGGCGTATTTTACACCCAGTATCACTTTATAAACAACTAGCTTTTGGCCGCGGCTGCGCTCGCCATTCGGGGACAATATAGCTTCTCATTAGTGAAAAATTATTCGGAGTTGGATCAGCAATACTGAAGATTACCTCCTAAATCAAAACTTATAAAATTCATATTATTCATTTTCTGGCAGTGAAAGCCAAGTGGTGTGACTGTCGGACTCCCAAGCCGTAGGTCTCAAGTTCGAACCCAAGACACGCACTTCTGATTTTGCGGATTCATGTGCGTATTGTATAATTCTCACTTGCTTCGGTGAGGGAAAACATCGTGAGGGAGTATTCCTATTTGAGCACCGATTTCAAGAGCACCAAAGATTTTCCCTTTTGAGCAAAGGGAATATCTTTGGCTCTAAGCATTGGTGCTATTGAAATCGGTGCTCAAATGGGAATACTCCATCGTGAGGAAACCACTATGCGTGAGAGATATTTCTCGACGGTAGATTTGTAAAGCCAAGTCAGAGGTCCATGGGAGGCATAAAATCTCTGGACACCAGGTTACGCACTAACCAGACGATAAAGAACGAAGAACATTCGTTTTCTTATGCTTCTGCTCACCCTTTTCAAAGAAAAAGGGTTTTTACAATAAATAACGGAAACCAAACATCGCCATAGACAAATATTATTCTAGCTAGATACTTGTTTACCTACTAAATACAAGCGAATCGAGGCTTAGGCTTATTTCACACATACCACAACCACACGACGTGGGCGGGCTTAATTTTGAATTGAAAATGTATAGTGTAGAATTCACACGGACCACATTTTGCCGTCATTATCAACCACATGGGTGATACCGGCTCCAACGCAACCACAACGCAACCACAATGCAACCACAACGCAATCATCGGCGACACCGTACACTAGCTTCCGACAACTTCGCAACAACGCAACCACATCCATATTTTGTCGGTACCACAGCGCAACTGCACAATGCTGCAGCGACACTATTCACACGTAACCACTGCTTGACCACCTTTGGTCGCTGCGATGTGGTGTGGTTGTGGTACGTGTGAAACAAGCCTAGGTAGACCAAATGAGGTTTTTTATAGCCCATGTGTTTGTCTGTGCTGATTGTCTCGTGGCGTGTAACACTATCTTATCTCCGCCTGCCTACAATGTGAATGCCCTTGTGACTTAATTATAAACCAATGCGGTTTAAGGTATATTCGATGCAGGCGTAATGTGACGATATTGCAAAAATCATTGCATTGATGCATATGCATTGACATCGCAAGCTGTAGATGCGAATTAATACAGGTACATTCATACTACACATCAAAAGTGTCTAGGGGGCATGCACATTTATTAGCATAACTTTAAAAGTGATGGACATTTCAAAAAGATTTAGAAATAATTCAGATGTGGCAAAATTCAGAATACTTCATAACAATCATAATTTTCTTACCTACTTAAAGATTTTACTGTTTTGTTTTAAACAAAGATTTCTTCGTACATTTTGGACTTAAATCAATACTGCTGAGTTTATCTAAACCATGGAACATCGAAATTTAACCAGGTAAGAGATGTTGAGAGCAATAGGCTTGCTGGAACCAGGCACGCGCCAGTGCAATATTGCTGATACCATTGGCACCAGTTAAAGTGTCATATCCAGTTTGTGTTCTCGCTATCGGGATACTGGTGAGTCGGCTGTGTAGAAATCTGGGAATATTCGGTAAGCCACTACCAGACTAGACCGATTTTTACAAATTACGGTGAGAAGTCAACCGTACGCTACGACTTGGTAATTGGTTTTAAAGGTACAGTCAGAACATTTGATCTTCATTAGTGACCAAACTGGCAGAAAGAGACCACAAGCAGTCAACCTTCATGCTAGTACACCATTTTCACTTCCAGCACTACGGCGAAGCAATCGCGGGCTAAGTTTAGAATAGGAAAACGAACATCTGGCTTGATATGATCGCCAATGGTCTAGATGTTACTCTCAGATGAATCCCGGTTCGGCATCCTTCCAGATACACGAAGAAAACTTGTTTGGCGAACACCTGGACGTGAGATCAGCTTGCGAAATCCCCAGAAAGTCTATCCATATCGAAGTGAAACAATCATGGTATGGGCGAGACTACGTCTAGGCGGGAGAACTGACCGTGTTTAGATAAAATGGAATTTAACGGCCGCAAAATACTGTGATAAGGTGCTGGCACTTATATTCCAACGAAACTGGATGGAAATGGGATTAGATTTTATGCGTATGCATGATGAGGCCTGCCCAACTGCGACTCCAGCGGTAACTCAGCGGCAACATAATGAAGAGGCTCTGGACTGGGCCACGCAATCCTCAGATTTAAATCCTGTTAAGCACGCCCGGAATTTGCTGCAACGAAGGTCTCTACGAAGTTTCCCGAGAATCTACTGCCGAACAGTCCACTTTTAGTGCATTTTCGTCGGACCTGGTAACTTACACCACAAGGTGAATTTGACAAAATTGTTTAGAGCTTAAAAACCTTTGCAGACGTGTTATAAACGTTCGTGGTGCCCTTACAGTTTATTAATTTTTATCACCAAAAACAATAAGTCTAATTTTAGCAAAATTTTAACTTTGGTTTTTATCTAAAAAAACCGTCATAAAATAAGAAAAGTTAAGTTTTTTTATGATATTTTCTGTAAGAGTATAAAATTCTGCACACTTTGATATAAGGATGCTTTAGAAAATTCTTGATAGTTTTGTTTAAATACGTGAATAACAAAATATCCCTAGACACTTTTGATGTGTGTATATGGCACGTTACTGTTATTGAAGTTATACTTCTTTTGGCGCGTTACGGAAAAATGATGAGAGTAAATTTTTACGATGCGCGCGCACACCGTCACGAAAAACCGACACCCTGAAGTTAGCTAGTCAACATACACCCTGAAGTTAGCTAGTCGACATTTTAGTTTTATACACCAAAGAAGATTTATCCTTACTAATATTATAAATACGAAAGTCTGTCTGTCTGAATGGATTCCGACCTGGCACACACAGGACGACTATACCTGGGTTATGAGTGTTAGGACATAAGAATTTCGTTCCGGTATTACGTTGCCCCGGGCAAAGTCGCAGGTAAAGCCTAGTCGATTTATAAAATACCGTGTAGTATGAGCTATAAAGACGTGTATACAGGGTGAAATTGACACCGACACACAAATGGTTACTACGTATTCAGTATATCATTTTATGCCCCCTACATAGAAAATTTTCATCGGTTTTTTTTTTTTTAAAATTGGTAAATTTTGGTACTTAAAAGTTTTCGCGAAAATCTAAATTTGGCGTATATCTTTTTGTCGTGTTGACTCAGGACCTTGATTTTTATACACCTAATAATAGGGACTCTTGACCTCAGTACCTGGTATAAATTTCAACTTGCTAGGTCCACCCGTTCCTGAGAAAATCGGTGATGACACGGACAGACAGACGGACAAGAGAGTGATCTTATAAGGGTTCCTTTTTTACCTTTTGAGGTACGGAACTCTAAAAATCAAATGTTTCCTACAAAAGTGCGATGTGGAAAAGCTGTTTTACCGACCATGAAAAATTTCGATGTGGTTCAGAATGATGTACTGAATAGGTACGTGGTAACCGTTTGTGCGTCATATCCCTTCCACCCTGTTAGGTATGCATTGATAATACAAGCTGACCGGATGTTACATCTGTAGGTAAAATAATAAAGTACTTATTATGCACGTAAGAAGTTATACTTCTTTGGCGTATAAAACTAAAATGTTAAGTACCTAACTTCAGGGTGTATGTTGACTAGCAGCTAACTTCAAAGTGTCGGTTTTTCGTGACGGTGAGCGCGCGCATCGTAAAAATTTACTCTCATCACTTTTCCCTAACGCGCCAAAAGAAGTGTAACTTCAAAAATAAAAATAAACTATTTATTTGCCTGAATGTAGGTTTACAAAGTATGATCTTAAACTATACAGGTTGTAAACAGACTCTTCACGAAGTCGTCAACCAAGCATTATGTACATCAAACTAAGTAATTTTACACAAAAATTATTGCTGCGAAACAACTTTTTTTTTGGGGTGAAAAATTACGTTTTACGGTAGGACTCAATGTTACGTACTCCAAAAAATGGTGCTGTTGAATGGATTGAATAGAAAGCTGGTCGTGGAGGTGTTTAAAGTAAAAATCTTACATTAAAAACATGTATTTAAAAAAAAATAACTTGTGAAAAATTGGTACTTTGTCCCCCAATGTCTCCGTAATTAGAAGGTTCCCAAGTATGGTTTATAACAAAAAAAAATATCGCAATGACGTGACGGGGAGATCGAGTGCCTTTGAGCTTCGTTAAGAGTCCACTATACGGAAAATTGTTATTGTAATTATGTATCTAGGTAAAGGTGTTCTATGAAAAGTAAATGTGTAATTTTAAAATCGAAACCTGCTCCGTAATAATAAACAAGATTTACCGTAATGACTCAGACGCTCGGTAATGGTTTATTAATGACCTTTTAATATTGTTAGTCATTTATTTTGTAACGAATTCACCATAACTATCTATTACAAGAAATAATGACGTAATTCATTCAAATATAGACTTAATATTGATATAAAAAATGTGACATACTTTATCGAATATGAATCAAAACGGATATGATTTGAGAAAGATTTAGGTATCAATTTGATTCTTAATGACTTCGAAAACGTGTCCATTTGCTAGCGGCCGTGAACGGAGCTGCTTAAGAGGTCCTGGGTTCAACTCCCAGATTGAGCGAAGTCTTACTAGAGTTTTCCATCAGGCGGCCTAAAATGACCACTTTAGCAGAATTATAATAGGATAATAATATGAATAACTGGATAGCCATGTCACAAAACCGCCAAAAGTGGAGAGAATTGGAAGAGACCTACACTCAGCATTGGGTGGCCAAGGGTTGAAGAAGAAGAAGAAGAAGAGAAGAAGAAGATTAATAATAATATATTTGACGGCACGGTTGGCGCAGTGGCTGAGCGATTGACTGCTGCGCTGCGTGTCGCGGGTTCGAGCCCCGCACGGAACAAATATTTGTATGGACTACAGATAGTTGTTCCGGGTCTGGCTGTTTGTGTATGTGAGTTTAAATGTTTGTGAACGCACCCACGATACAGGAGAAATTCCTAGTGTGAGGCAACGTTTCGAGTAAAAAAAAAAATATTAATTACGTTACAATTCGTAAAATGATCACAAAGTGACAATTCATAATATTAACTGCTGCTTCCGATTCCGAATTCCGATTAGTTTGAATGAGTTCCTAGTTCATGACATGATGTCATGTAATACCTACGTGACACTTAAACATAACTGGCAAAATGTGGGTGGTGTACTATGGGTCGTGTCGTTGAGCTCCTTGGGTTACGAGTCGAGCTACACGATCACTGACTAATGCTTGCACTGACTGGACAGGTCGACTCAAATCTGTGTGGTTATTTCTTCAAAAGACCATCTCAGACATTAATCTGCATGGTCCTCATATGATTTAACCAATGTCTGAATTTTAAAAAGAGACTGTGAACTCGGAGTTTGTTTCGGCTGTTTCTTCTCGGAGTACTCATGTACGAAACACCGGCCCCATCTAGTTTACAAAAAAACATGACGTTTAAAAGTGTTTGAAAAACCTATTTGCAAAAATAAACATCATTTATCATTTATACCCTTGCTTAAACCTTCCAGAATTACAAAATTGATGTTGCGATTTTGCGAACGCTATACTCGTATGAATATAAAAACGTCAGAACCCCATTTCTTAAAAATAGCTCCTATATAAATCAGTTAACTGGAAAGTGTACCTTTCTTTGCATACCGAAAATTATCTAATGATCCTTATAAATTGAGAACATCGACGGAGATACCTAACTGTCCTATTTTGAGGCATTTTCTGGTCAATTATGAAACCTCCCTTGCGGTATCTTAATTATTTTGTACTAGCTGTACCCGGCTAGCTGTCATCATCATCAGCCTATAATGTTCCCACTGCTGGGACACAGGCCTCCTCTCTATGAGAAGGAATGGATATTCCACCACGCGAGCCCAGTGCGGATTGGTAGATGCCACTGTCTTCGAATTTTTGGTTCTAGGACATGCCGGTTCCTCACGATGTTTTCCTTCACCGTTTTTGAGAGCAGTGGTGGTGAAATAAATTACACAAAGTAATGCGCCTGCCTGGGTTCGAACCCACGACTTACGTTCGTAAGTCGGGGTCGCTACCACTGGGCAGCCGCTGCTCTCTAAGAACAAAAGTAGCCAGCCAAAACTTAAATCACATAATTATACAAAAGCAGCCAACTAAACATAAGGATCCGCTAGCTGTACGCGTTTCTAATGCCACGTAAATATACTTGTATATAGATTTCTTGGGCCAGGAACCTTCGCAGGCGTACACATAAGAACCCCCAAAATATAACCACAATCGGATTAATGAATTAGGAACCAATAGAGGAAAAACGTTGAAGATAGACGCCCTAGAAATGTGGAGCCGGAGAAGAATGCTTGGCATAACCTGGACACAGTTCCGAACCAACGTCTCAATCCTCCAAGAACTTCGAATCAAACAGCGTCTTTCTTCCATCGTCCAATGCCGTATTCTCACTTTCTTTGGACATATCACACGTTAAGAAGACGCTTCTGTGGAGCGACTTGTAATACAGGGAAAGGTTGAAGGTGCACGCGATAGGTCACCAATGCGTTGGACCGACCAAGACAGAACTGCTCTCAATGGTGCGCTCCACGAATGTACAAGAAAAGCCACAGTACGGGAGGAATGGCGACGGATTGTGAAGCTAGCCATCCAGGAGTCTCCTGATGTGTCAACCACGACCACTCTGACAAGTGTGTGACAACAAAGAAGAAGAAGAGAGGATAAACATTCATTTTTAGGGTTCCGTACCTCAAAAGGTAAAAAAAGAACTCTAATAAGATCACTTTTTTATCCGTCCGTCTGTCTGTCTGTCCGTGTGTCACCACCGATTTTTTCAGGAACGAGTGGACCTAGCAAGTTGTTAGGTGTATAAAAATCAAGGTCCTGAGTCAACACGATCATTTTCAACCTTTTGTATTTTTCGGAAATTTTCCTTTACTTGTTCTGCAAGACCTTGCTTTTAACCAAAATTGACAATTCTAGGTCAACCGGAAGTACCCTATAGGTTTTGGGTCGAAGACCTATATGGTAGCTCCCGTTGATCTAGAATCACGAAAGTTGGCAAGAAGCAATGTAAAGGAAAAAAATGTGAAAACCGCAAATATGTAGTTTAATAACAAAATACCTACAAGTATATACGGAACCCTCGTTGCGCGAGTCCAACTCGCACTTGGCCGGTTTTATTTAACAAATTATGTTTTAAAAACTGCCTCTTTGGTCGCAACTCGCAAGCACGGCCTTGGGTTTCATCCCCCGGGCAATGTATAGTTAGGTTTTCCATTAGGGACGTCTCAATAGCACTCGCAGCTCAAGGTTTGGGTTTATGCTCGGCTGATGGTTATAGAGTATTTATGGGTATTAAACACACATCATTCATAATCCACCACACGGTCCCAGTGCGGGTTAGTAGATGTCGTAGTTAGTTTATAGGACATGTTAGTTTTCTAACGATGTTTTCTTTCACCGTTTTGAGAGCAGCTATTATGAAATAATTTACACAAAGTAAACCTAAATAAGCCTGTCTAGGTTTGAACCCAAAAATTGCAATTGGTAAGTTAGAGTCGTTACCACTGCGCCATCATTACCGCTCCTTCCATATACTGTTACTTATATACTTATACACTTATACACTATTACTGTATTTATTATAAGTGTATATAATATAATTATAATATTTAATAATATTTATCAAACCGACACAAGGTCGAGTATCGGAAAACCGAAAATGAACTATAACAATATTTTAAAGAGGAATGATTTTGTGGTTTGTTTGTACCGAATAAGCTCAAAAACTAGTGGACCAATTTCAAATATTCCTTCAGTATTAGAAAGCTAAATTATCAGGAAGTAACATCACTACATATTATAAAACAAAGTCCTTCGCCGCGTCTGTCTGTCTGTTCGCGATAAACTGAAAAACGACTGCACCGATTTTCATGCGGTTTTCACCAATGGATAGAGTGGTTCTCGAGGAAGGTAGGTTTCGTATATAATCCACGCGGGCGAAGCCGCGGGCATCAGCTAGTAGGCTATAAATTATATTTATATCATGCAAATTAGGCAAGCTATCACAATTTCTGCGAACGAAGTCGCTAAGTGCTAGTTACTTATGAACTGCTTTGTTACCCCCAGCTCCACCTGACGAGGACCGGGAGGATGACTTTCGAGCACCTCTGTATCGCAGCGTGGAGATCAACGGTATCACGGTGCGGATGAAATGGTGCGTCACGTGCAAGTTCTATCGACCGCCACGGTGCTCACACTGTTCGGTCTGCAATCATTGCATAGAAGTGAGTATGTTTGGAAACTGTCCCTTTTTGTAACTGTACTTAAGGTGGAAATGTATCCAAATTGGAACGGACCGGGGCTGCCTTCAGGCGGCTCCTGCCTAACCTGGGGGGTCCAAACGCCTCCTGCCGGAGGCTCTACGCGGGGATCGTGCGGTCCATGGCCCTTTACGGGGCCCCGGTGTGGGCGCGTTCCTTGAGGCGGCGAGCCGCCCACTACCTGAACGCGCCCCAGAAGGTGGTAGCCGTAAGGCTAGTCCGGGGGAACCGCACGATCTCCGGCGGGGCGGCGAGCCTCCTTGCCGGATTGCCGCCGTGGGATCTAGAGGCGATAGTCCTCTCGCGCCTACACGAGTGGCGCGTGGAGGCACTACGCCGGGGGGAAACTCCGCTGCCGCGGCAAATTATCGCGCAGCGGACAGACTTCCGGCGCGACATCATGGCGACATGGAGAGAGCGACTATCGCAACCCCGTGCAGGGCACGTCACAATAGTGGCGATAAGTCCCCTCTGTGAGGAGTGGCTGGAGAGGCGCCACGGCATCCTCACCTTCCGCCTGACGCAGGTCCTCATCGGACACGGTTGTTTCGGGAGGTTCCTGCACCGAATCGGGCGGGAGGAAACGCCCGGGTGTTACCACTGCGTGGATCACCCAGAGGACACGGTGGAGCACACGGTGGAGGTCTGGTCCCCGCTTGGGTGGAGCACCGCCGTGTCCTCGTAGCGGCAATTGGCGGCGGCGACCTATCGCGTCCGGCCCTGGCCCAAGCCATGGTCCGGAGCGAGAGGGAATGGGACGCCGTCGCCTCCTTCTGCGAAGTAGTCATGCTAGCGAAGGAGGTGACGAAGCGTGAGAGGGAGAGAACCTCTCGTCCCAGCCGCCGCAGGAGACGCCTCGGGCGTCGGGGGTCACGTGGTGGCTTCCGGCCACCGTAGAGGCGGACCTGTGGACGGTGAGTAATGGGCTAGCTCGCCGTCCGTCCGTCTTTTGACGACAGGCCGTGTAGACGGCGCGTTTGTGTTCCACGCGCGCCTCAAAGAGATGTCAGTAAACAGGGAGGGGCCCGCAAGGGCCGATGCCTGCCAGGGCTGCGGGTTGTTCGAAAGAGATACCGCGGCCCTGGAACACAAAGGGCAAGGAAGGAACACGGATGGGTTTTAGTCAGTACAAGTCTGACACTCCCTTCCCTTTCCTTTTATCCTTTCCCTTCCTAATAAGCTACTATTCTTCATGATGTTAGGGTGTCTGAGCAGTCTGCTAGCCTTATGGGCCTGCCGTATTGTTGGCCCTTAGGCACGCTACTGTCATGACCTGCTGAAGACCGTGGGGTATCCGTTTCGTGCGAGAAGCAGGAGACCGTTCGATGTCGAACGTTTGGGAGAGGCCTATCTCAAGCAGTAGACGTTTTCCGACTGATATGATAATGATGTGCACTCCATAAGATCTTCTTATACTAAGCATAACACGTTTTTAGGGTAATAATCTAAAGACCCGAGTGGCAGAAATACACAATTGAAGCTATTATGGTAGAAAAATCTCAAGGCTTGCCGTCTCGTGAAAGTGCTGTCATATAACTGTATCGGCTTAAAAAAATATTTCTAAATTCACAAGATGACATACCGTTCAGTGATTGTAAAAACATTTTACTAGCTCAGCAGAAAAGAGTGTCTCCTATCCTACTCTTTATTTCAAACCACGGAAAACTAAGATTTTTTGACGTCACAACGTCTAATAAATTGATGAACGCCGTGTGTCCTGTTACGCTCATTATCTCGTTACGCAAAATATCCCGTTACGCTCATTGTACGCTTGCGCCACATCTATCTCTCTTCCACTCGATTTTATGACGTTGTCACGTTAAACTATCGTCCGTAAACCAACTTTACAGACAGCCAATTTTTTATCAAACTTTGTTTGTTCTTTGTTTCCAGACATTTGACCACCACTGTCCATGGGTGAACAACTGCATCGGACGACGAAACTACAGATTCTTCTTTTTCTTCCTAATATCATTGTCCATACACATGCTGAGCATATTCGGCCTCAGTTTATATTATATTATGAACAATAACAAAACTTTGACGCAGGTCGAGCCAATTGTGTCGTATCCTTTGCAAATTGTCTGCTTATGTCAATATTTGTATTACTGATATTTGTTTCAGCGGTTCAGGGAAATTATAATGAACTCTGAGGCCTACTTGCACCACAAATGACTAAATGTGTTACGCTAAAAACTAAAAAAAATCTACAGAATCTACTGCCTAAAGGGTCCAAGAAATGTTATAAGTCATACCATCGATACGAAAGAAGGAGAAAAAGTTCTAAGCATATTCTTCTTCTTAGCGTGTCGATGGCAATCTATATTGTGTCGGCCCAGAACTGAGCTACTAATTTGGCGCTGTCGGTAGCGTCCATCAGTTCCTGTAGTGAACAAACACAGCATATTTGTAACACAAGTGCATCTCTGTAACAGAATAATATTTTTGAAAATGTTGATGAGCGTCAAACGTATTCATTGATTTGTGGTGCAACCGAGCCTTTAGACCCTAGTATTTTGTATATCTTCTCAGACAGAGGGCACATAAACAGTTTAGGGTTAATTTGTTTCGACTTTTTAACCCTCTACGCAAAAAGAGGGGTGTTATAAGTTTGACCGCTATGTGTGTCTGTCTGTGGCACCGTAGCTCTTAAACGGGTGAACCGATTTGGATGCAGTTTTTTTTATCAATAATATTGATGTTAAACTGATCCTGAAATGCCTCCTAGATTGATAATTGAATAATATGATCGATTTTAAAAACATTAATTGATGCTGCAACCTCCATATTACAAAAGATCTACCACAATCCTTAACTAGATGATCTCAGAATGGTAATAATGGGAATAATCGCACTACTAGCGATACCTATATTCGGCCTGACGGGGTTCCACATGGTGCTGGTGTCCCGCGGCCGCACCACCAACGAGCAGGTGACGGGCAAGTTCACCGGCGGATACAATCCCTTCTCCAAGGGCTGCTGGAACAATTGCTGTTATACGCAGTTCGGGCCACAGTATCCTAGGTAAGTAACCATCTTGGATTTGGGTGCTTGCTTAAAGATGCAGGTTTCCAATACGGACAAGTGAGACGGCACGGTTGGCGCAGTGGCTGAGCGATTGACTGCTGCGCTGCTTGTCTCAGGTTCGATTCCCGCACGGAACAAATATTTGTATGGACTACAGATAGTTGTTGCGGGTCTGGCTGTTCGTGTATGTGAGTTTAAATGCTTGTAAACGCATCCACGATACCGGCGAAATTCCTAGTGTGGGGAAGTTTTTTTTTTTTTTTTTAAACGGACTGGTTTTTCAGTACCGACAAATCGCAAACGGAAAACCTGCACCTTTATGCAAGCACCCAAAGACAAGAGACATCCTATAGTAAAAATGCGGCATGCGACGTCTACCAACCCGCGTCGGGCCTGCGTAGTGGATTATAGCCCAAAATATTTATATGTCAAAAAGAGGAAGCCTCTGTCCCAGCAATGGGAGCTTTATAGCTTGAATAAGTTATGCTTAGTATTATTTATGCATAAAACGCGGCAGAATGTGTCAGGCGAAATTCCGCTCCAATGTTGCAGAACATTTCGAAAGTTACGACACGATACATTACGATATTGTTTTCGACAACAATTGGTGTAACTGTAATCTTTCCCAAAATGTTCCCCTCAAAAATAACTAACTGAAGAAAAATTATAAACATATTTACGAAACGGAAAATTGTTTCTAGGTATTTTGTGTATCCCTCAAGATGTCAGATGGTGCGTCAGTCAATCCACTTTAATCAGCCTCCAATTATAGTCATTATTGCAATAATATTAGGAGCGAATTTTAAGCTTTTCTCATTCCCAGGCTCGTACTAGAAAAGAAAAGGCCAAAGCACGCTTCTGAGAAAAAACAACGACTTTGACTGTCGCGCCTTCTGAGGTTTGCTTTCTACATTCTCTATGGATTATAAGTCACAAAGCTCTGGTTGGTTCTAGATAGTTACTGTAGAAAATGTAACTAGTCTCATTTAGATTATTTTTTAGTTATTCCTACATTGAGTATTTAGGTTTCATTCAGTCAACCGATACCTATTTACAGATTCGAATATCCAAAAGAATCAGATAATAACGAACCGGTAAACAAAACGATTTGCACTGAAGCAGATCCGAATACATTGAAGATGCAAATCCTGCTTTGTGGCAACACTTAGGTAGTTATCAGTCATATTGGTAGCTTAGGAGAGTATACTTAAAGCTCAATTTACATTGCGGAAGAAGAGAAGAGAACCCTCATTTTAGCTAGATACTTGTTCTACTTTTAGTAAAGGTTTAGTCAAACTGACCGGTCCGATCTCCAGACTAGCTAGCGGACTTAGACAGATATTTCACAAAATAATCTGTCAAAATCCTGTGTCCGAAGTCTGATACCGCAATCTGTCTTTACTGATTTGTCCGCACCTTTAGGCAATATGGTGAGCATTCTCGAGAATGCTTAGTAATTTTTCGAAAAAGGGGCTGGCCGTTTTTGGTCTTCTGTCTAATGTGTACGTTGTTCAAAGGGGATTTTCTAATTTACTTACACCCAATCTCTTCCACTGCGATGTACCTCAAGTTAAATTAAACTGGCTAAAATAATGTTACGTTACAGTTTAGTCCGACCGTCAAAATACATCTACAAAGGTGGCAAGAAGCGGCGGGAAGCGATGCCGGGTGGCACTCACTCAGCATCAGCTATATCGACGATAGCCACCGACACCCAGCACCAGGTAAAGACGTACACGGCGGACAACGGCACCGCGCACCGCCCGGCCGGGCCGCACGCGCACTATAATAAGGTGAGAGCCAGACGCTTTGCTGTCATTGCTAAGCTAAACTAAGCTATGGACTGTGTGGGGGGTGTGGGTAGTGGTGGGTACATGCTTGTGATGTTTGAACTTGACGTATCGTGATGGTGCGAAATACAGTAATGTGTACAGAACCGCTTAAAGGTTCAATTCAGGAGACAACCGCAAGCGCAAACAGGGCGTTTCTGATTTGAGTCTCGAACTAGTCAAACTCTAGTTATGGCAATGCAAGATAGCACTCCAAAATCAGAACTTTTAAGTTAATAAGGATGCGCTAAGGTAGCCCGCGAAATTTAAATTTTCTTACGTTTTTTTTCCGGTCAGGTCAGGGTCTGGTTGTATGTTGATTATTATGATTCGTGACCATAACAAATATGGTTTTACAGAGTTATAACCATAAAAATCATCAATACAAACCTCTAAGTTCGTTTAATCACATTGAATTACTTTTTAATGAAATAGTCATGCAATGGGATTAAATGAATTTCGTGGCCTGATGAATATAGAGGACTGACCTAAAAATTGCATCCTCCTCCCCAGTAGAGTTTGACATGTCCTAAAGCTCAATAACTCAATTCAGACCCCGGCAAACAGGTTTCTATTTAACTCTTTGAAAACGCTTCTTTAAAGGACGAAATTTCGTCTTATGCCGTTTTAATAGGGTTATATAGAAACCAGTCTTGTCACTGCTTTTTATCACTGTGACTGCGGATTCGCTCTACGATTTGTGGTTGAGGTGTCCTTCGGAATCGGACCTAGGCAAGCGTGCTCCACGCAAACCTACAAACAAACGCAAGCCTATTTATTGTAAAAAAAAATAATACTGTTTTTGCCACGTGTTTCTGATACGGTCGTTTCGTAAAACGTCTCAATTGTGGACCTACCTTTACCACAGAAGGATATGGGTACAAGGAAATTCATGATCTTGCAAAAAAATTAACTAGGGTCAATGCCCTCCAAGTTCGGTCCGGTCTTCCGGTATACCGGATGAGGCTTTAGGTGGACTTCAAATTCAGCATTGTGTGCATTTTAAACAATTCACTCCTGTGATGAATCAATACGCTACTAATAATTGGGATTTTTTTAATTTATTTTTTTTAATAATTTTATGATATTATGTATGTGTCATCATTTCATCTCACGAAAGTCAAAGAAGGTAGGCAGCAAAAGATTTTTTAAACTTTTTTTTTTAACTATGAAAATAGTAGACTAAATAAAATTGTATATTTTTACATTCTTCACTAAACACACTATCTAAATAATTTTCATTTTTAACCATTTTCTAACAGCTTTAAATCATTAAACGCTTCACTAAACGACAAGACAGCTTGTTTCATCCCAGTAATGCAGTAGCATCATCTAGTTATCATGCTTGTAGAGCGAATTACATACCTTCAATTCACAGACATAAGGTCGAAATTAGCACTTGCACATTTTTGTTCAAATCTTGTTTACGTGAATTGAAGACATGATATGTCTGGCTCTCTCTACTAATGTTTCTGAAACTTCAAAGGTAATGTCATGGTGGTGGTATCGTACTGAATCTACGGTGTGAGGCAGTGCGTTCTGAAAGATTGCGACGTCGCTGATAGTAATATTATTTCGCTGTATCGATTATTTAATCAATTTTGATATTTGAATTTTGTGTCTTGCACTAAAATATTGACTTCGTATTGCAATAAGAATACTGGATAAGATATTGTAAGACTTTTAGGTGTAGAAAAACTGGCCAAGTGCGAATCGGACTCGCGCACGAAGGGTTCCGTACCATAAACCGAAAAAAACACGTCCCGTTTTTACCCTTTGGGTACGGAACCCTAAAAAGCATTTGGAAATTTTTCAGGTGCTTCTAAACACCTAGAACTAAATATTCAGTGTAACGATATAATTGCAATCTAAAATCAAAATTTTAGTGTCGCACAGAGCCATATTCCATAAATTCATCAAAGCAACGACATATTTGACAGATATTTGCGACACCGCTTTCAGAATCTACCCTCTTAACAACTTACTAATACCGTGGATTTTTGTCATGGTTTCTTACTTTTATAATGCACAATGTCGAATCTTTTATGTAGATTTGAATGTTTTTTTCTGCACTTTAATTTAATTGTTTTTTTTTCCTTTAACTGCATTTTTAATTATTGTTGTATTTTTCGAGCACGCGTCAATCGTTGCAGCTCAAGTCATAGAGGTTCCGTACATACCGCGACGACACCGGGTCTGAAATGGCCGCTTTATCAGTGTCATAATAGGCTAATAATAATTATGAATTACGTTACAATTCTTAAAATAGTCCCAAAGTGACAATTCATAATATTAACTTCATCTGTGACCATTTTAAGAATTTTAACGGAATTCAGAATATTTTCCTATTATGATGCAGTACGTCTTTTTACTGTATAATTTCGGGATCTCGTGGCAGTTTCATATTGCATTTGTTTTAAATCGTATGAACGTAATGTTGACGTGTGATCTCATTTTTTTATCGCAAAATATCAGTGTAGCGCCGTATGGGAACGACCGCTAATCAATGACATATAAGTCATGTTAAGCACACTGTGATTTGCAACGACTAAGTATTTTATAAATAGTATTTTGTCATTTAATTTTGTGCACTGTGAAAGTAAACCATATTGGTAAAAGTCGGAACCTTAGAATTTAGGAATTTTAGATCTTAGACTTAGTATATTATAAACATTAAAACTAGTCGAAGTTTAGTAATTTTGAATTTATAGAATATCCAAAATTAGTTTATATGAATACATTCCGACTTTACCAACAATTCAAACACTAATCATATATACTTACTTATTTCTAAGTGTAATATAATTATCTATGTATTATATTATGTTTTTATGTCGTATTCTAATAGCTTTGTCTTTAATATTTCACTTATAAATCTTTTTAAATGTGTCATGAAGTCAATGTTTCACATTTACACGCTTATTTGAAACTAATGCATAATGCAAATGGCGCTGTTTAACATAAAAAAATATTGTTTTGTTGAATGGGTGTTAAATGTGGTGGTGTACTTTTTGGCTGTATACATTTTTATTGTCAACCTTTTTTCATGTATTTTTATTCCTAATCTAATTCTCTTGGTTAGATCACAAAGGTTGATTTGATTTGATTTTGGTTGGCAAAGAAACGAACACGATAAGATCATTTAAACCGCGTTAAAGAGCTGTCGGTGTTAATGACATTGAAAACTCTTGAACCCGGTTTAGATCACGTCTAGTTTATTGGGGATATTCGCCCTAGCTGTCTTACATGAGTACGAAGGAAACGAAAATAACTATTTTTTTATTTTTTTTTAATCTGCCATTAATTCGTTTTGTGAACCCATAAAATAATAATAAATGGTTTGATGACAAACCTACCGTTTCTCAAACCTTGTGGTAGTACTCCCCCTATAAACCCCGTGTCGGAGAGTGAGTAAGAGCTAGAGTGTAAAGTTGGTGTGGGCGGCGCCCTCGCAGCTGTCGCCGGGCCGCGACGAGGCGGAGGCCGAGCTGGACGGGCCGGGCGCGTCGCAGTCGGCGGACTGCGAGCCCACGCCGCCCTCCATGGCGCGCCGGGGCTCCGCCGCCAACCTGTTCCCGCCCGAGCAGCACCACCACCTGCCGCCCAGGCCGCACCATTATCCACGACTCAGCCCGCTCTCGAGAAATACCAGGTAATCATTTATATACCTAGTGATTGTGTATCTGTTTTTTTTTTAGAAAATATATGAGATAATGCCGTAAAAAATACTAGATAATTGTTTTATTAACAAGGTTAACAGGTTGGTTTAGACAGTTCCAATGACGTTTAAATCAAAGATCTGACATAAGCATCAGTCGATCAAAAAATCAATCGTACTGCGCGTCAGCCCACTCCACAGTATGAATGGCGGTTTAGCTCTAAATACAGTAACCGTGTCAGCTCAACTTGAATTTGCCCTGGTGGCTGAGAGAATGTCATGCTCACTCAAATGTCTCGCTGATGGTGGCGGGTGTGTCGGGTAAATTAGCTCCTTTCAATATGGTTGAGCTGAATGGGGCTGATCCATGCGTCATGTTCGTGAACGGGCGCTGTCAGTTGGGACTGGTCATCACTAGACTGCCACGGTTTATTATTTTTTTTTTTTTTATTTTTTTTTTTAAAAACGTTGCCCCACACTAGGTATTTCTCCTGTATCGTGGGTGCGTTCACAAACATTTAAACTCACATACACAAACAGCCAGACCCGGAACAACTATCTGTAGGCCATACACATATTTGTTCCGTGCGGGGATCGAACCCGCGACACGCAGCGCAGCAGTCAATCGCTCAGCCACTGCGCCAACTGTGCCGTCGTTTTTTTACTTTGATTTTTAATTACTTACTTTGTTTTGTAAATTGTTGATATAATCTTTTACTCTGGACGCTCTTAACGTGCACGTATTTCTACATCGTTCTCACATATATGTATAATCTCAACATGAATGATGTAACCAAGATTTTGTATAATACTTTGATTGAGAAGAGTGTCCATAGAGTTTCTTGCCCATTCTTCTCCATAGAGATCTACGCTTTGGAATGGGCAACTACAGTACTTTCACAGGTTATTATGCCTTATGTCTGTGACTGTAGCTTAGCCTTTTTTATTTTTCTGTCATTCAAAAGTGCCTGTAATGGTGTTATTGAAATAAATGCTTTTGAGTTTGAGTTACAGAAAAAACATTAAGGAACTGAACCGATATGATATTATTTTTTATTTACCACACCGTAAAAACGCGAACTATTAAAAACCTATACAAAAACATACTCACACTTATAAACTCGATGTTCCAGCCACGGTGGCACCACGACTTCAGGCTACCGGGTGGTAATGGAGCCGGTGAGATACGAAACGGGCTCCAACGGAGGCGCTAGGCCTTCGCCCACCATGCAGCAACGAATCAAGGCGCTGGGCGTCCCCACGCCGCTGGCAGTCAGCAGTCCGGTCAGAAGGTATGTACCACCACGTTTAGCCGGCAGCGGAGACTGAAAGATAAAAATAAAGAAGAGGGTCCTATGAAATTTTTTGGTGTTATTTATGAAATAGCATCCCTACTGTCGCAGATTTAGAGCCAATTTCATCATGGTAACGAAACGCGATTACCACATCTATACCTTCGGATATAGATGTGGTAATGCTGTCAGTGTCAATATTCCATAACAATGATGACACTGATAGCTCTGGAACGAAGTTTAGATGTGGTGATCGCGTCCAGTTCCTCTGGTGAAATTGGCCCTTAATGTGACTATGGTTGCCAAAGTGAAGGTTCGATCAAAACCGGTACCGGCAAATGGTGGATGCGGCTCCCGACACCAGATACTGACACGGTACTGAAGTATCTGCCACATAGTCCGGCTGGTGGGTGTAGTCGATTAGCAAGTTGCTCGTACCGGGTTGATTTGAACCTTAACATGGCGTTTTAAGATTCATAATATGAGAGGAAATTGCGGGTGCCATCCAAGCGGGTCAATCTCGAGTGCGAGTAAATCCGCATAGCACAGAAAATGCCCTAATGTCAATTGAATTGAAGATTATTTTATCACTACGAAATTAAAAAACTTTTAAGGCTCAATTTTGAGAATGTCCTTTCAGTTTCCGCAATTTAATTTAAAAGAATCTACAACTACCCTCGAATTCAAGGTCGACAAATTGAATTTTACACTGTAATACTTTAATTAAATGTTACTAGATCAAAATTTCGATAAAGGATTTTCTAATTGGCTGATTATTGAGAAGAGAAAATGTTCCCATAATGATTAAATAGGTATTTATATTATTTCCCATTGTATCATGGCCTGTTCCCATCATTAACAGAAATGGTTTTGATCCCCTTCTACCTAAAACCGGGAATGCATCGCTTAAACCACGGTACGGCTCGACACAGAAGTATAGCTTTGAATTTGACAGTTGTAGAATTTTAAATAAAACCGTAAAATACCATAAAAACGTTAATCTGTGTTACTAGCTTTAAAAATACTGTCAATCAAAGGTATACTTTTGTAAGTAGTCTGTATTGTGCTTATACGTTTTTGATTTGATTCAGTGTTTATTTGCATGTAAAATGTTTTGCATTCACGTATTAGAGGTTAAAAGTTTGGGAACACTATTAACTGTCGATATTTATTGTCATTGGTGTATATTTAGCTTTGTAAGACGTGAGGGTTGCTTACTAATATATTAAAAATGTGGACATGTTGTGGGTAGTCTGAGATTTTTGGGTTTCTTTTGCATTTAAAAAATAATTTAACTTTAGCTGATTATTTTGTTGTGTTCAATTCCTTTGGTTAAGTTTTTCCATGTCCTTTTTTGCTATTAATTTGGTACATGCTTATATCTGGCTTTAAATTACTTCCAATGAGTATAGTTCTTTCTCAAACGAATGCTTAGATAAAACAGATGAAAAAAATAACATTCATATTGGACACCTCCGACTACCCTCAAATAGTGCCAAAATATAATTTAATACATATTTTTGTCCATAGTTGAATATATGTATTGCGTAATTTGACTGGGATTATAAAGATTTGTAAACATTGTATATAAACGAAAGAAAAAATATTAAAAAGGTAATGCAGTGAGACCACAAACTAAAAAAACATGCATTTTAAAGGATTTAACTTATTTATCTCACTCTGACTATATCCATCTTTATTTTCATGTGTCCCTTAATGTTTTTATTTCATCAAATTTTCAACTTATTTAGATGGACACACCATTTCTGAAAATGTACCAATACTGGACAAAAAACTCCCCATGTTCTTTCCTACCTACCTCTTGCACACATTTGTATAGTGTTTGTAATTGTTTCTAACTTAACTCATAATGACTTGTTTGCAAGATTCAAATAATAAAAGGGATCCCTTGAGTGTCGATTTAAAATTATTCAATATGTCTACGAGAATAACAAAAATATTTGTGGTCTCATAGCTTGTACGACACGAAATAAAAACTTTGTGATTTACCGCTTACCGCGGCAGGTGGACCTAACGCATAGAGCCGACGTGTCAACGGTAATTCGTTAACTGTCGTTGTTTGCTCTTGTGTGTGTTTGTGTTTATGCCATTGTTCTTTACAAAACGATTTTTTGGATATTTTTAAAAGGCTTTTTACTGTTAGATGCATTTTTTTCTTAGTTTTTGTACCACCAACCAATTGAATTGATTTCAATTTTTACAAATAATAATATCGTCCAAAGATTAAAATTGTTAGAGTAGCCTTACCACGTCGAAATTGGTCACTTTTATGTTTCGTTGAAAAAAGAAATTTCAATTAGCTTATAGCTTACGGCCGTCTTAGCACAAAGAAATATAATAATTTTTGAATATTCTTGCAGTAAAATTATTATTTCGACAAAAATGTAGTTAAGTCCATTTAGCACTCACTCATACTGTAAGTCGTATTTATCGTTCGAAGCGGGATATGTGAGCTCAGCCTTCCCAGTGTACTTCTTCTTACGACTTGAGTATGGTGAATCTTACGAATTAAATCTTTGGTTTTTCAGTTTCCTCTTTCGTTTTCTATTTTCCATAAAACAACCTTCTTAGACACAGCACGTAGTATCAAGCATCCTTTCTAACTATTTCTTCTTCTAGATTCCAGATTTCCAAAGTAAGTTCTGTAAAACCTTTGATTTAGAGCTACAATAAAAATATCCACTAATTCGTCTACTTACTTTTGTATATAATTTTTTGACGTGGCTCTGCACTTTTCGGTTTGTTTTTGCTATAATAAAATACCTAATCGATAGGTTTTTCTGGATTTGCCCCTATTTTTGGAGTTGTTTTTTTTTTGATATTTTGACTAATATGTATTTACTAGTGATGTACTTTTGGATTATGAATGCGACGCAAATTGTAAATAATGCGCGCACAAAATATCTGGAAGTACTGAAAACTTTGTTTTTGCTTTGTATAATAGTGTATTTTTGAGCACAAATCAGTTTTTTCCTTTGGCATGATTTTCTGTATTTGAAATTGTTTTTTATTTTAATTTAGTAATCAGTTACACCGTATTTTAAATAATGCATGCTCAACCCCTTACGACCTAACTTTATATTTATATTTTTTGTATTTTTGCAACATGTGGAGTACCTATTGTAAAATACCTAGTAGAATTTGACTACTTATTTTACTTTTAATGTAAAAATGGGGAGGGGGACCAAATGAATTGATCTTTTTGCTCTGCACATGTTTTTAAGCATTTGTAATGTAACTTAAAAGATGGTGTAACTTGTTTATAACGGGAATTCTGTCTAGAAGATTTTTTTTTCACTAAACTATTAGTGAAAAAAAATCTACCTGTACCTTTGCACCTGTTTAAGGATGAACCTCATCTAGCAGCACGGGATAGCAGTTTTTCCATGTTTTTATCCTTTTCGCGTGCTGCAGAGCGCATTGTCGATGCTGCCGCGTGCGATAGCATTCTCACTCTAGCAAATGACTGCTCTATGCGACAGAAAAGGCTAGGAGTATGGAAAAAATCGATGTCGTGCTGCTAGATAAGGCGCAACCCTTAATCTTCCATATTTTGCTGAAGTACACCAAAACTTGAAAATAGGCCATTTGAATAGGACAGAATTCACCCTATGTATACCACATAAAAATATATACATAACTTTTTTATTTGCAAGCTGTTGTGACACGGGGCCCAGGCGTAGCTCGACACACTATACAATGGCTGATAACGGCTACCAACGCCTGTCTATGGTCGACTTATGATCATAGACTCGTTATGCTCCATGGTAAACGAACGATTGCTAGTCGAATTCACTATAAACTTTCTTTTTTAAATATATTTTTATGCTGCTCTTACGTCATAAGCTAGTATTTTTTTTCTTTCATTACTATTTCTGCTACTTCTATTAATTTGTATCCCAATTGTTGTTATTTTTGTATATTATATTTCTTCGTTTTCAGAAAGTCGGTTTCTTGAGCACCAAAGCTTGAACTTTTCTAGTCATATCAAGATACAAATACTATTTTCACAATGTACAAAGCCATTGTATATGTCGTGTCGTTGCTTGCCGGTGTTTTTTTGTTTTATCCTGATGAAATTAGCACACTATTCTTTTGGCACATTGCACTTTATTATGTATATTTAAAATTATTAGATTCTGGTTTAATTTTCTTTTAAGAGTAAAATTTTATTAGTAAAAAATATATCAATTACGTATATTGTATTGAAGATACTATAACTTTGCTAAAAATAGTTATTTCACCAGGATAAGCATGCAGTAGTTACTGTAGTAGTAGTAGTGTGTATGATATGATAGTGTAACATAGTTGTGGCATGTGGCGTTGGCATGCTCCCCGCAACCGTAGCAGGCGAGGTCGCCGCCTCCGGACCCAAAGTTCTACGCGTTCAGAACCCGGTCATCTCCCGTCTAACGATGACTTTACTCTGATCCCACACACGTGTTATATGCTCATGGTTATACGTAGATTAGCTTTTATATATAATTGTGACATTTGGAACGTAGTCGGGATTGCGGTACGGTCTTGTGATAATTGATGTAAATAACCGACCGATACTTTGACGAACCGTACGTCCGCGGTGAATCGTCCGCCTCTCGATCGTACCTGACGAGAGAGCGCGCCGACCAACGCGGGCGCTGCGCGTTCACGTTCTGAGCGGCGCAGTCCTCGGGCGGCGGCGCCGGTCGCGCGATCGCACGTGCAAACGCTTCGCCCCGCAGCTCCCTTCTCCTTCTGTCCGTAGGCCGTACGATAACGATAGCGAGGGCTCGGACGAGCTCGCGCGATTATACCCCTGACGTGAGCGCCGCGCCTGACAGGTCCAACCCGGGCACGCCGACGCAGCCGCGCCGCCCCGACTTCATCGGCGTGGGTGGCCGCGCCTCGCCGCAGCGCCGCTTCCTGTCCGAGGGCGAGCTGCTGCGGCCCGAGCCGCCCGCGCCGCACCGCCCCACGGCCGACGACATCCGCGAGCTGGCGGCCTCCCCGCAGCGCGGCAACTACCTGTGGGCCGAGCGGCCGCACGCGCCGCACGCGCACGCGCACGTGGTGCCGCGCGGCGGCGTGGCCGTGTTCCCGCCGGGGGTGGCGGGGCTGGCGGGGCTGGCGGGGCTGGCGGGCGCGTCCCCGCTGGCCCGGCGGCGCGCGGGCGGGGCGGGCGGGGCGGGCGGGGCCCCGGCGCGGCCGCTGTCGTTCGTGCGCGCGCTGGAGGTGAAGGACGCACTGGAGGCGCGGGCCCCGCCGCCCGACCCGCCCGACCGCGCCTCCGTGTACGACTGCAACTACGAGATCTCCGTGTGAGCGCGACACCCGCGACCCCCGCGACCCCCGCGAGGGACGCGCAGTTACAGTTTTATATCTATGTATATTTGTGAGTAATTCGTAACGTTGACCTATATTTAATTGTGAATTTGTCGAGAGAGTGTACATAGTCCCCCCAGTGTTGTGATTCCGAGATGACATAATAATTATATAGAAGTATATAAAAGAGTAAATGTATCAGCACCCGAGTGTCTCAATTATTGTGTAAAAAATATATTTATAAAAATTGTTTTTCAAGGAGCTGTTGTATGTTTTTCCTTTAGGTTTAATATCGAAGTGTCAGGTAGACGGAGGTTACGGAATTGACTGATTCGTTAATCTGCCTCAATTATTTTAGTTGAAACTTTCTGCGGGCGCAGCGAGGTTTACAAAATGTCGCAGCGTGCGTTTTTTACTTGACGTTTTTTATCCAAAAAGTATTATTGTTAAGTTAGAACATTTGGACGCAGATGGTTATCTTATGACTTAATTCCAATAATAGGGGATGTAGCAAAGCGATGTGACAGCAATAAACAATGACGATTTTTTCAAAGTAAAAAATGCACGACGCGTGAGATAATAATGTGCCAAATATTCTGTAGTCACAGGTAGCTTAGAGCACACGTCTGTTCATTGATTTTGATCTTCGATGAGGGAATAATGAAACTTCCTGAATTTTGTTGTGATAAAACCACGTTATTGGTATAAATAATTTGCTAAATATTTTTATCCCTTCTTGCGTTATTTTGCCTTTATTGAAAACGTCAAGTCTTTTAATTCTTGTAATCTAGTGATAATAATACTTTCCTATTTTATGATTAGTGACAAATGAGTGGTATATGAGGATTGTTATAGCTAGTGAGCACGAGGTGACGCGGCAAAGTGCCTGCTTGCGGATAGCGAAATGGTGATAAAATCTTATGTCTAAAATAACCTGCGTGTGTAATTTAAAAAAATCACGTTAAAATCATATCTGCGTGTTTGAAAATGTCGATTGGTTGTTGTCTAATTACACCGCACTAAAATTTACTTATGATTAAATATAAAATAACGTAAAACGTAATCTCAAGCAACTTTAGAGGACAAAATGATGGTATTATCATGGCAGCTGAAAAATAAGAACAATTGCAATAAACTGTATTATTTGACTTGTTGTTAGTTCTAAATTGACTCACCAGAGGGCAGGCCAGTTGCTTGAGTTTGCGATTATTCATTTGATCGTTTGGCCATCGCCGCAGATCCTGTGTGAATGATTTATGCCCATGATACCTTTTTCTTCAATTTCAGTTGTAACAGAAATTATTCTATACTACAGACAGGTTCCATGTATTCATGTAATCCACCATTGCCTTTCTTATTTATGTTTGATGGTAATAAGTAAATGCCATTAAATAAATAAAAACTATTTTACTCAATTACCAATCACCTGCAATGTAAATTAGTTAACTTAATACACATGGCGTGCTTCACTACTTCCTGAAATGTACGGTTTCTATCTTTTTACTGGCAATAGTCAGACAAAAAAATCGGTTGTACGAAAATACGAGACTGGTTCAGTCCGATTTTTGTTGGTAGTGCAAGATGAAGGCTTATCTCGAGTGAAACGGCCGCATTTTATAGGTAACCGATTCCTACCAAAGAAAGTTGTTACATTCAAATGGGTCGCTTTTCTAGCAGATATAAATTCATGAGAGTTAGCAACTAACTCTGTTTTGAATTGTCTGGTAGATATTACTTTTTCGGATGTAGTGAGACATTCCATTACTCTACATTGACTTTGCCTGTAGTATAGATAATAATTACACTAGTATTTTTCTACCAGCGAAATTAAACTATATTTCGCCATTTTGTTTTCAACGTAAAAACGGATCTCAACTTTCCGAATTCCTATTTTGCCCAGGACTGTACTTATACTATTTGTAATGTAAAAAAAGAATATATTATTCTAAATTACACGATATGTACTGAACACGTTCAAATAGAAGTGAGTCAGTTGAGATTACATTATGTACATAAATAAATAAATATCTATTATATTATAATTATCAAAGTATATAAAGCGTATCACTAGTTTTTGATACACGAGTGTGGTTTGCGAACGTCGCGTAGAAAAAAAATAACTGTCTTCTATTTATTAAGGGTTAAGTATGTAAATATTCATGAGAAATATGTAAAAGAAATATCTAAGGACAATTTTGTATAGAACCTTGTAATAGTATTTGTTGTGAATGTTACTATTGCGTATGTAATAACAACACTGCTTAGTTTCGGTGCCAGTAAATACAATATTTTTTTAAACTACATACATATAAACATATCAGCAGCGTATTTTTTGAATACGTAGCAAAGGTTTTGTTGAACGGCCTACTAGTGAACGTTTTAGTTCTTTTCATTCATTTGTTTGCCTCTCATCACTGCACATTCCGTCTCTCATATTTATTTAATGTAGTTATGGTTTTCCCATAGTTAGTTTGATTGTGTGTACTTAAATTTTCACAATTAGTGCTATATTACCACTGTTGAGATGACAAAGCACACTATAATAGCAATTGTGTTGATTGACACCTGGGTTAATTGAAGTCCAGATATTATGTCCATAAATATCTTAGAAAGACTAATCTAGGTAGAAGTAATTTTTGAAATAAAATTGTATGGTATTTAGGTGTAATAGCAAGTTGTTTTGAAGTAATTCGAAATGAATAGCACGAATAATTTAGCCGTTACCTATTATAGTTTATTTAATCGCAACAAACATACTTTGTAACAGACGAGGATTATGATACAATACTTTTTTTATTACATAATTGATGCAATAAAAAAATAAACAATAAATATTATTCAGAGATCGGGGGGATATCTTTGTCTAAACTCAAGGTAAGTAACATATATGGAACTCCCTATGAAATCCCAGAATGAATTTTAAGTACCAGATAAAAGCTGTTAAATGAGAGGGAGGTATTATCCACGTTACTTACTTGGAGATTAGGCAAATAAAGTACCCATTCCGATCTGTGGTTCTATCAAACTAATATATCCAATTCGATACGTAACGTAAAAAATATTCGTGCTACAGTAAAGTTCTTTGTAATTAATATGCAGTTAATTCCTATAGACTTTATTTTGTCGATTAGTAACAAGTGAAGGTGCTTTTAGACCCAAATATCATACGATGTAAGTGTACAAAATGTACAAAAGATTTTTTTGTTCGACATTTCCCCAAAATCCGAAAATGTGTATTTTGAGGATATAAAAGGTTTGAAATACAGCTGCGCTGCAACATACCTAAGACTAATGAGTAATTATAATAGTACCTCCACAAACGTTATTACCTATATGTATGTGACAGTGTTTTATTTTTGTATTTTGATAAAATTTGTGTAAATAATTTTCTTATTTTATTGATATTAAACTCAATTAATCAACTTACTTGTTTTAATTTTCCCGTTTTATGCACTTCCTGTCAGGCAGAGGCCACTCACCTTCTCTCTTCTAAATAACGCAACTCTCTTGAAGGCACGACTAGCTTGAAGATACGCGAACTCTGATTGCATGGTGCAAAGTATAGCTATAATTTATTCATTCATCATTTCAGATGCACGGCCATAGCCAGCCATATCACTATATGTCATTACCTAACATTACCGGGCAGAAACAAAACAAACTAGTAGTCTCTTATATAATATAATTATATAAAAGAATAATATCTACTTAAAAATAATTTGCTATATTGAACAGAGATTCGAAATTGGCGCCATTATTTTTAAACTGGATGAGTTTGAAAACCGGTGTTAGCCAAATTGTACATAAAACCGTAATTGAATCGACTAATTATGAAAATCTTGGGCTTGTTCATTTCATTTAATTTTTCTTTTATTTAAAGGGGCTTTTTCAATTTGAAGATGTCGCCCCTGTAATACAAATTACAAAATCCAACACATTTCAAAACAATCATACCGTAGATTGACTTATTCTATTTTTGATGCCCATTTGAGCGAGCCTGTACAGCAATCTGGCCCCCTTCGACAAAGGGAAGGACAAAACGCTGTTACACCAGCCCACATCTGAGGGAATCAAATTAATTTTAAATTTAATAAAATTTCTAAGGGCTTCGTTCCGGACACACTCCATCAATATGTGGTAAACATCTTCTACTACCTCGCATTCAGTGCAGTTCGATGACTCAACCTTTCCCATCATAAAAGCGAATTTATTTAATGGAACATGTCCCGAGCGAAGTCTGAAACTCGTTACTATGTCATACCTTGCCATATCGGATTTTTCAAACCATAACTTATCAGGTAATGTTGGTTGTAACGTCCTGTACCAAATACCTTTCGTTAATGACCTTTTGTCAAAATACTCTGACCATACCTCTGTACTGAGATTCTTAATATCACTTATATGGTTGGTGTAATAAGACTCGCAAGCAAAGTTAATACCGTCTACTGAGGCTTCCTTAGCAAGTTTATCTGCCATTTCATTTCCTACGATGTCGATATGGGAAGGTATCCATTGCAAAATAACATTGCTATTTAATGAGTTAAGCTCATACAAACTTTTCAAAATGTCATACGCCAGTGGAATGCCCCTAACCATGGCTAAACATCTATTCAAATGTTGTAATGCACTTTTGGAGTCGGTAAGAATAACAAAATTACCCCCGTTCTTAATCGATCTTACATAAGATAATGCTTCTGCAATGGCAATTAGCTCCGCATACATAATCGATATCTTTATTATTGACTTTTAGTTTAATATTATCTTTTGTTTGTAGATCAATAAAAGCAACACCGATCCCCCCATTGTCCTTGGAGGCATCTGTATAAATATTGTGAAAACCCGAATATTTATGTTGTAAAAACTTGACACACAATAAAAGCAAATTAGGGCTAGAATATGACTTTTTAGATTTGTCTATAGTTGAGATGCTACTGTTGATAAAACAAGATACGTCGAGGCCACTGATCCAGGTATCTAAACTAAACATTTCAAGCTGCGTAAAGCGTTACTTTAAAAAAAGTTATATTTTGTGCTGTTTATGTATGTCTGTACCTGAAAAAATCAAATCAGTTTGGTTTGAATTGTATAATACTAATAAAAAGATGCCTACTTCAAATAAATTGTGGTAAAAATCTGAATGATTAATATTAGAAAAATAAAAATTCAAGATAGGCTCGTTTTTAGTAAATTCTTTGACGATCAAATGAACGCGACCTCAAAATCATCAGATGTCAATGTCAAACCTACACGTTTTTTGACAATAGCAACACAGTTTCTTTTTCAGTCGACGGGTAAAGGGAATGTGAGTTTTAGAAACTTTTATAAAAATATCCATAAAAATCTGTGAAATGTGGGCATAAATTGATCGAAATACTTTATGTAAATCAAAATAGTGATCCCCACGACATAACAGTGTCCTTATTTTTTGATATTACTGCTAATTTGTCGTAAAAATCGAAAACTTCAAGTTCGTGTTGTACACAGAGTTTGTGGTGGTTGACATGTTATTTGTGCATATTCCACAGTGAATACTCACTCTGCCTGTTCGTTATTAGTGATAACATCTATACACGACATTAATGATAGGGATTCCTGCTGTGAATAACAGAAAAATAGACAAAAACACAGGTTTTTGAAGGTTAGTTTTGTTGTTTCCAGATCCACCCAAAATGGGTAAGATTATGAAACCAGGGAAAGTGGTGCTGGTCCTCAGTGGCCGGTACGCGGGCCGCAAGGCGATCGTAGTGAAGAACTACGACGAGGGTACCTCAGATAAGCCCTACGGACACGCTTTCGTTGCCGGCATCGACAGGTATCCCCGCAAAGTGCACAAGAGGATGGGCAAAAACAAAATCCACAAGCGCTCCAAAGTAAAGCCCTTCGTGAAGGTGAGTCGTAGTTCTAACTTACTATAAGCTCATTGTTATTATTGTTTTAGTGATTTCTTGACGTGGTTCATTCATTGTCTGCATACAAGAGTCTCAAATATAGCAGTACTTACTCCTAACCCCGAAGTAATGTTAGTGATAATTACTATGAATGCTTATTACTGTTTACACATTGTTATCTGATGAAAATTATCTGCCAAGCTAGACCTAAACATCACATGTGGTTATTTAAATTGTTTATGTTTACTGAAGTACTTTCAAATACTAGAAACAGATCACAAAGTTAGCAGTAGTACTTACATACTGTCAAATTTTCAAACAGCTGGTAAATTGTGTTATTTAAACAATGAGTTTGGTTTTGCTACAAGTTGGCTAGTTTTATGACAACAACTTGAAACCTTTCCTCTGTTGATAAGTTTTAACTTATTTCAGCAAGCTTATTTGGAAAGCTGCAAATGCATTGGATTGTCCTTGACTGACAAAAAAATAAAATCTCATTGAAAGTTTTGAAAGCATTTGCCTCTGATTACTCTCTTTCTTCTGGACGGTTGACATTGCTGGTCTATTTTATTTTTACGCATACTAAAATTCTTTTCTCCTCTTTCCAGGTTGTCAACTACAATCACTTAATGCCCACTCGCTACTCCGTAGACTTCAGTTTCGAGAAGTTCAGTGCAAAGGACCTGAAAGACCCCGCGAAGCGCAAGAAGCTCCGTTTCAACACAAGAGTGCGCTTTGAGGAGAGATACAAGAGCGGAAAGAACAAGTGGTTCTTCCAGAAGCTTAGGTTCTAAGTAATTTTAAAAAATAAAACATTACACCTGTAATCCATTTTGCTGTTTTACTTTGAGAGTTATAACCAACCTGTATTGTCCTACTGCTGGTCAAAGGTACAAAGAGGAAAGCTACTGCCGATCATATAAGTACATATTGGAAAACTATCTTGAGAAAACAAAGGGTCCACCCTCAAATCTGACAAATGAATACTCACAATCTCAACTTTACCCATGTCATAATAACGATTTAACTATATTAGTAATAACATATTCAACCTTATTTAATAACATCATTCCATACTGATTTTGCAAATACATTCCAACATTCTTATTTCCCATAGCAAATAAAGTAAACAAAGGCAACTCTTGATATTTAATATCAGAATGAGTACAACCAAATTCCCAAGTCAACTGCTGAATAGAAGACCCAGCATAAACATACTTCATCACACGACCAGGTTGACTCAATACTACGAACAGGTGGACCCCCATACACCAATTTACGTCGAAAACGACGGGGGCGCTTCATCTTCCGAC
Organism: Lycophotia porphyrea; assembly: GCA_950005105.1. Classification (NCBI taxonomy): domain Eukaryota; kingdom Metazoa; phylum Arthropoda; class Insecta; order Lepidoptera; family Noctuidae; genus Lycophotia; species Lycophotia porphyrea. The sequence goes on along the minus strand of OX465396.1, from coordinate 15,874,106 downwards.
GATATGTAAATGCTCTCTTGCGACCACGACGGCGAACATTCTTCCACTTTCGTTACGCCTCCCAGTACGGTTCCAAGCCACTAACAAACAATAAACGATTCTTTAATGCATCATCCATACTTTTATCAAGTTCATTAGAGACAAAAATAATTGGACCATGAAAAGCAATCACCATATCACTTTCACACTTAACAGGATAAGCATACTTTCTACCTTCCAAGAGTCTTTTCAACATACTTGGGACATCATCATCTGCCTAGCCTTTTCTCAACTATGTTGGGGTCGGCTTCCAGTCTAACCGGATGCAGCTGAATACCAGTATTTTATATGGAGCGACTGCCTATCTGACCTCCACAACCCAGTTACTACTGGGAAATACGATACCCCTTGGTAAGACTGGTTGTCAGACTTTAGGCCACTGACTACTTTAACGACTGTCAAAGATCCTCAAATGACAGCCGGGACCAACGGCTTAACGTGCTTTCCGAGGCACGGAGGAAACTCGGTATGTAATGGGTGGTCACCCATCCACAGACCAACCTAGGCAAGCACGGCTTAACCTAAAGATCGACCCGAGCGGCTGTTATTGTTTTAGCCACGAGCTCCTCCTTTCAACATTAAAATAACCTTATGAAACCCCACCCGAAAACCTTGCATAAAAAACTTGCCCACCCCAGGATAAAATACATACTTCATAATATATTAACACGACCGATTATAGTTTCAATATACGTAGACTTCCCAACATTAGAAGGGCCATACAAATACAACTGCTTTCTTTTAAGGCCAACAGATTTCAAATAATCATTCCACCTCATACAAACTTCCATAGTCCAATTACCATAACATTCATAAATAGGTCGCAAGCGCACATCAACAACTGGTTCTTTAATATCAGCAAAAGCCTTTTGTAAAAAGCGATAACAAAAACGGTGCTCAATAACAAACGGATCATCAAAACGGAACCTCGAAGTCACCCTTAGCTTTCCTCTTCGTCCTGTTTGGCCAGAGAAATATAGAGCATATTACTTTTCCCTTCAGGGTAACTCTGAGATGAAAACGCATTGTGCCAGCCATACGTCATTGCAGTTGCACTGCACAGCTCATTTCTGTTGCAGACAGTCATTAAAGTTACAATGCTTAACATCACTTTAGCACAACTTGAGCTTATATTTCGGAATGGGGTTTTGTAGAAGAAAAATCTTCTACAAAACCAAAAGTAATACAATCCTTGTTTGTATTGGAGCCAGAATAATAAATACAGTACTGATGGTGCTATGATGCTATCAGATGATACTAGAATGAAGTACTGAATATGTGGTAACCGTTTTCGCGTCGGTGAACCTTCCACCCCGTATGATATTGATATTAGCCCAAAACTGCCACTTCCACGGCTTCGTCGTAGGCATCGCAGTTTGGCTGCATATTTTGGGACCTAGCGGGCATGAAGGAGCTGTAGCATAGTTTGCGACAGCTCCGCAACCACACCGCCGCTAGCCCCACTTTACTAGGTTGGAATCACATCTTCCCTCTTGGGTCCGCAGTCACTTCAGGGACATCCAGGTGAACCACTAATTTTTGGAGCCCACAGGAAGATGCTCACTAGGTGGTAGATAGTGAGTGGGAGGGGTACAAGTATTTTCCACAGTTAGCATCGGGCGTCGGCCAGGTTTCCTTGCAGGGGCACTGAATTTTAGAAAACAATTTATTTAGCCGCTGCGCGCCTAATAGTAGTGGGCATCAGATTTCTTGTTTTGTTTCTCCACTGCGGTCGGAACATCTCTTCGACCGTGTGGAGATGCTATTATTATTATTAAGCTGTGGGTACGCTGATCCCGGTCGATTTGAGGCAGCCTGTAATTGTTCGGCCAGTTTTTGACTTGGGCGGAACGGTGAGTAGTGCCAGGCTAGTAGTCCGATGTACATACCTGAGGGGAAGCACCCTAGGTGGTTGTTAGGTGCCTGAGCAGGTTGATCCGGGTTTTAATCTGAATGAATTAAAACAATGAGTAGCTACATAATCGATTTATTTAAATAAATTATATTCTCTTAAGCAGTCTATTCTTATAGATAACGTACGATACAAGAGATAGTTATTATGAATGTTCAATATTGGAAATAATTGTGTATAAAATATAAAATGCCGAACTTCTTTTATTATTATGTAACTGCAAAATAAAACGCACTGGTGAACAGATAATTTAATGGAAATTCTCTCCTCTTACAAATTGGATTATAATACTTTTACAATTAAAGCCCTGTATGAATTATGCACTGCAAACAACATTAATAATATTGCAAGTGATCATTTCTCTAGTTTTAGATCCATACTGAGAATTAGGACCTTAGGCACCAAAGGTACACACACGGTGTTCCCACTGCTGGGACACAGGCCTCTATATGAGGGAGTAGGGGCAGTGATCCACCACGCCGGCCCAGTGCGTGTTGGTAGATGTTACATGACTTCGAATTTTTGGTTCTGGGACATGCTGGTTTCCTCAACCGTTAAACCCGATAAATATTTCAAGTTCTAGTTTCATAAATTGTTAGTAAACTTGTTTTTTCCCTTACATATGTGTGTATTATCATTATGAGTTTATGTCCAGCAGTGGACTTGCGATTGTCAAAACGAACGTTGGTTGTGGTCAATCCGTTTAGAATCGCGTAATTAATTAGTAATAGCGGTAACAGCTATATAGCACATTTAACTGAGCAAATAATACGTAATGGTGACTTGAATCTCAAATAATTGCATTGTAACATTGAATGATTCGAGAGCATTGATGTCCAAATCGTTTTTATTTCGAGTTTTGTTAGAAAATCGAGTGCCTTGTCGATGTATTGGAATGATAAGTAATATAATATTTTTTAGATTATATTTTTGAAAAGCTAGCACGATTAATTTTTTAATTAAGAAACGAGAATCGAATTAAAATCAAGAAGAATAATCGATTTACAAGCACATCACTATGAGGGCGTTTATATGGCACAAGGAGATTTAAATAAAATTAGTTTTGTAATCTTTTTCATTCATTCGCGTATGACAGTCTCTTTTTGAAACTCAAAGTGCACTATAAACGCTATATTAAAGTGTTTTATCGACAAGCCACTCGGTTCCCAACAACACTACACCACTCCCTCATCACGCAGCGGCCAGCTTCCCGATCCTCTCGTCTAGTTTCTTGATCTCCTTGTGTACGCTCTCCACATTGTGCGCGAACACTTCCTGAACACCCTGTAGCAGTTCCTTGTTGTTCTGAACACCGCTAGCTATCGTGTTCTGCAGGGTTTCTAGTTCTGTTAAGGATTTGCCGAAGTTGCTTGCTGTGGAGAAGAATGAAAATGTTTTATTGGTTGATATGCAAGTTTCGTAGCAGGTGGCATTCCGTAACTGCTGTCTTCCCATATGGAAAGATGCAAGATAGAAACCAGAGCGCATCTTACGTCTTCGTACGCAAGACGGCTGATCAAGCTATACAAAACTAGCTAATGCGGATCTCTCATTGTACAGAAAATATATACAAAGCGAGGCCACTTTATAGTGGAAATGTAAAGCTTGATGTGCCGTTGTGTGTACCTTAGGGGTCGTCCTTTAATCACGTGAGGTGCGAAAAGGTTATATGGCAATCGCTTTTTGCCAATATTGAATTAATGTCAAAAAATTCAGTTTTTTTTATTAAATCTGATTCAAAAACTATCTGATCTTGTCTATAATAAAATTGAGGGGGGTAGCCTAAAACCTCACGAAGTATCACCAAGGGGAAAGGGGGGCTACAAAAGCGGCCTAAAAACCTCGTGTGATTAAAGGATGACCCCTTATGCGATGCACGCTTGTTGAAAACATTTCGAGTACTTAGAATAACAATTATGCATATCCAGAGAAGGATTACAATCGGAAGCCTACTTCTGACACAAGAGAAAGATACTATGAAAAGATGTGAATAAGAATTCGGACATATGCTGCAACTCTACAAAAGATTAAGTTTCAATAAAAAATTCAACACTAAAACCATTGCAATAAAGTCGAAAATGAATAAACCTTGTCGCGCCTTGGTTCACTTTGATGAATATTAAATACAGCTTTATTTCAACGTTCACACAGATGACAATTCTTTGGCAGTCTCGTATCAGAGGCAAGTAGTACTCACCCTGGTTATGTAAAGCCTCTAGAGCCTCCATACGCTCCAGGATCTCGGAATGTGATATACCATCTATTTGCTTCAGCAGTTTGTATAGCTCGTTCACCTGAAATAACACAATTTTAATAGAATTATTGGAATTATAGAGGTGTCTTTGGCAGCACACTGGGTAGACTTTTAGTGGTAGCATTATCATTCTAAAATGGTTCCACAGTTGGGACACAGAACTCTCTGTAAGAGTGTGTGGCCATAATCCAACATGCGAGTCTGTTGCATGTATCACTTACGCAGGCAGTAGGTACCCAATTGCAACCTTATTTGAGAGAATCATCATCTGCCTAGCCCAACTATGTTGGGGTCGGCTTCCAGTCTAACCAGATGCAGCTGAATACTAGTATTTTACATGGAGTCTGGTTGTGGAGGTCAGATAGGGATCTGTCTTGCAGTTAGTACTGCGTAATACGATACTCCTTGGTAAGACTGGTTGTCCGACTTTCGGGCTACTGACTACCTGTAACGACTGATGTCAAAGATCTATAAATGACAGCCGGTACCATGACATGGAGGAAACTCGGTGTGTAATGGGTGGTCATCCATCCACGGATCAACCTAGGTAAGCACGGCTGAACCTGAAGAATGACCCGAGCGGCTGTTATTGCAGATTGGTAGATGATGATGGCTGATAGTACGTACCTTAGCGTCCAACTCAGGGTCGGCAGGTTTGACAGCAGCCTTCAGAGCCTCGACGTTGGACAGCAGAGAGGTGACCCTTGCCTCCGCCGCGGCCAGCTCGGCCGGCCGCAGCAGGGACGTCTGGGCTGCCAGCGATGCTGCAGCGCCGCATAGTGTTGCCTGAACAAGTGTTTAGTGTCAGATTAAACATAACATCACGCCTGTGATCTTCGAAGGGTTAGGCATGTGTTGTTTTCAACCTTATTACTCCAAAGCATTTGGGTGTGATAGCATAGCTAAGTAATGATAGCCTAGTGCTGTGACCGTCAGACAGCCAAGTCATAGGTCACGAGTTCGAACCCAAGGCACGCACTTCTGATTTCTCGCATTCATGTGCGTGTTGTATAATTACCACTTGATTAATCACTTTATTATCACTTGCTTCGGTGGAGGAAAACATCGTGAGGAAACCAAACAGGCCTGAAGAATATTTCTTGACGGCATGTTAAGTCAAGTCAGAGGCCTATGGGCAGCATAGAAACTCTAACTCCAGGTAACACTAACCACTCGAAAAAATAAAGAAACATTAGGGTGACAAGTCCTGCCGTGTAGACGGCGCGTTCGTGTTCCACGCGCACCTCAAAGAGATGTCAGTAAACAGGGAGGGGCTGTTCGAAAGAGATACCGCGGCCCTGGAACACAAAGGGCAAGGAAGGAACATGGATGGGTTTTAGTCAGTACAAGTCTGACACTCCCTTCCGCTCTGCCCAGAGCGGGAGAAGTCATTTGATGATTTCCCATCCATAAAAAAAAAAACAAAAAAAAAAGGGTGACAAGTCGTTGACCGTCAGTGAGGGAGGTAGTACCTACAGTACGGGTGTACTGTGTACACTTCGCTAGTCATATAGTTCTGGAATAAGCCTATTGCCATAAACCAGAATAAATCTACAGTCCAGGCTGCTACTAATGAATTTCTAATGTGGGAATCCAATAACACCTTGTCCCACTCCCACCTGGGAATCGAATGTCGTAGCATTTGCAACCAGGGATGTTGCGGATGCAGATTTTTTGACATCCACAGATGCGGATTTTTGAAGGCTCACATCCGCGGACGTTATTATTTTTTTTAAGTATCTTCGTTTTGCTGCAGCTATTGCTTATTTAACAATGATTCTTATCCTGGTCATGTTCATCTTGTTTAAAATAAGTCCAAATTTCACTTTGTTTCCGTGGTGACATTGGGAATTCACTTTTCCAATAAATTATTTACTGCAGAAAACTCGCTTAAGACAATACTCACTGTATACTTACAATAATACTCAAGAACTGCAATGTTCATAAGCGGAAGTAAACACGTTATGATAGATTTACGAGATATCAATATAATTAATAATAAAATTCGCGTGGGATCCTGTCACCGAATCTTCGCTCCTATTGGTCAATCACCACGTGCCCACGGCACGCGCCACTTGAAAGCCCCACCCATTTTTTTCATCTGCATCCGCATGAACATCCGCATCGATAATTGCGGATGCGGATGTTCAAATCGATGCGGATGCTCCGCATTTGCGGTAGCGGATGCGAATATCCGCAACGTCCCTGTTTGCAACCACTAGATTCAACGAGTCAGTCATAAAATTGTTGGTAAAAAGAATACACCTTGTGTTCAAGCCAAATTATCAACACTATTGTATAGAAATAATGAGAAATTTGCCACTCACCTGTCCTGTAGCTGCCTGCAATCTCCTGAATGCTTCCTCATCTCTTACACCTGCTGCCTGCTCCAGTTTGTGTAATCTTAAATAACAGCAAAGCAAGGTGATCAGTAATTCAGCCTATTCTTTTAATTATTGTAAGGTTTTTTATGCCATTTTTATAGCTCCTCCTCCTCCATGGTCGTGAAGTTTTAGGCCCCTCCTTCTCCTCTCCCAGTATCACACATTTATTTTCTACTAACTTATACCCGCGGCGTCGCCCGCGTGGGTTTCGATGATTATCCCACGGGAACATACTATCGAAATAAAATCCTATGTTAGTCAGGTTATAAACTATCTGTGTTCCAAATTTCATCCAAATCAGTTCAGTAGTTTTTCGCGTGTAAGACATACAAACTTTCGCGTTTGTAATATTAAGGAAAGCTGGATTATTTAAAACTTATAGAATT